>JANAVB010027997.1:11241147-11688851 GCA_029216955.1 Iris pallida
TCAGATACTAGATTCGATAAGAACATACTACACCCATGTACAGAACATAGATGACTCAAACTAATGTATGCTAGAATGAATTTTAGGTTGTGTTCTGAGCCATTCGTCCCCATACTGGCAATTAAGCATGTGAAATATATCGTTGAAGAACATAAAACTTGTGGTCGTTACTGCAGAAAGTGAAGACAGACATGAACTTATGCACGAAAATGAGGAGATCAAAGCTGTAACAAGTAAAATTATGTTTTGTATGTTCTACTCTTGTAAGCTCTTTGTTCACAAAGCAAGCTATAATTAAAGAATACAAAACAAGTATCGAGTTTATAACTCTTGTAAGCTCTATACTTGAGTTACGAACTCGATACTTGTTCTGTATTCTTTAATTATAGCTTGTTTTGAACAAATAGTTTACAAGAGTTCTTTTTCCAAAGCACAACTTTACTTGTTCCAGCTTTGAGCCCCTCATTTTCGTGCGTCAGTTCATGTCGGTCTTCACTTTCTGCAGTAACTTCCTCCAATTAACCTCTATCCCTCGGTAATGATGATACGACAACCTATCTTGATTCTGTTATTATAGTAGATGATGTCTTAGTATTACATTATATGAGTTCATCTTGATTCCGTTACATTCTTCAGATACTAGATACGATAAGAACATATACTACACCATATGTACAGAACATAGATGATTCACAATAATGTATGCTAGAATGAATTTTGGGTTGTGTTCTAAGCCATCCGTTCTCACACTTGTCAAAAAATCGAATATAACCTTTTTATCTGCTTTCAAAAAATCGAATATAACCTTTTTACCTGCTTATGAAAATGTGTTCTGAGCCATCCGTTCTCACACTTGTTTCTTTTCTGGAATTACAAAACATATATGAATTATACATTGAGTGTCAATCTTCGCAGAATTATCCTAAAATGGATATGAATTACTATCTGCGGAACCGTTTGTGGATGTACAATCGTTATCCTGATGACATGTGCGGTGTGCGGGATGAATTAATACAGGGTGTACAACAGTTCCTGCAATTTGCAAAGGCGTTCCCTCAGTACATGGACCGTACAAAAATTAAGTGTCCATGTGTGAGATGTCGCAACTTGAAATATCATTCAGAAGTGGATGTGACATATCATTTGTATTCGAGGGATTTCATGCCAAATTATTATCAGTGGACCGCACACGGAGAACTTGTGCCTTTAGCATCCGAGCCGAAATCTTATGTGGAGCCTTATGTAAATGTCTACGAGCATGCTGATTACGACCAAGGGTAGACGAACATGGTTTTCGATGCTACGGGACCTAGTTTCGATCCAAACAATCAATATGCAGTTGAGGAGGCACCGAATGCCGATGCTGCAAAGTTCATGGAGTTGCTGGAGAATGCAATGACTCCTTTATATCCTTGTTGTGATGACCATTCACCGTTGGAGGTGATTACAAGACTGATGAGCATAAAATCAGATTTCAATATGTCTCAAGAATGCTACAACCGAATCCTGGAGTTAATTAAAGTATATTGCCGGAGGGTGCCAAGTTACCTAAAGACTTCTACCGATCTAAGAGAATGGTGTGATCGCTCTGGATGGGGTATGAAAGAATTGATGCATGTCGCAACGGATGTATGTTGTACTATAAGGACGACAAGGATGAAGATGCCTGCAGATTTTGTGGTGCCGAATGTCACGCCCCGACCCGGAATCATCCGAATCATCGTCCTCGCAGGGGGCGTGATGCCGCACGAGCCTGGAGTTACGCTCGTGCAAGGCAATATGACAAGTTCTCAAATGGTTATCTTCTGATTCGATATTAACAACGAAAGAAAACAGAGTATACGAAACAATTCTCTTTATTGATATCTGAAATGGAGATTACAAAGGCTTTCAATAGCCTAACAATATATGCCAGATTGGCTACAACACTCAAGTTCTCTCTTGCCCACAAAGGATTTCACCGTTCCATACATCACGCCTTCTATATCTCGCCCGCATCAATCATGTTGCCAGTTCGAGCGTCAAGCGATCGCGTGCTTCAATACGCTTCGGCATTCCAAGCCTCAACGTGTTCAAGCGAAGCTTCGTCGCGAGCCATCCATTCCTTGCACCCTGCATGAAGCTGGTGGGGGATCAGTACGTTCATCCTCACATGTACTGATACAAAGATCTTCTTTCCAAACCGATATTATAATATTTATGTTGAATCATGCAACTTAGCTTATGATCTTGCTATGTTCTCCTTAGGGTCAATTTTATGGCATCTTCGAAAGCGTAAAGCACGTTAGCATAGCAAGCATGTTATCGAATTGAATTGAAAAGCAAACAAGCAATCTCGTGTTTAATTCGTGCTTCATTGAATTATACGTCCGATTTGGCTTACCGTGCCCAAGTCTCAGTCCGTCGCAAGGCGACAATTTGCTTTCGCGGACCCCTTACTGAATAAGGCAGAATACCGACCTCTAATATTCTAGCATAAACGTATAGCTTACACATGAAACCAACTAAAGTTAACACTTGTATCGATTCAAACTTGGCCTTGGTCGATTCGATTTCTTAGAATCTTCGAGCCGATTCAACGCACTTATCCTTCGGGGCAACGCGGCGCTTCGTATCGATTCAACTCGATGCATTCTTCGGGACAAGGCAACTCTTTGAGTCAACGACTCAGCATAATGCACCGTGCGGAGCGGGGCATTACATAATATACCACTCAAAAAAGGTTCGTCCTCGAACCAAAACCAATACTACATTTTCAAGGGTTTCACTAGATCGTTCCACGATCTCGTCTCACTATCGTTTGGATCATACAACTTAGTTTAGAATCATACACATATTTTAGGCATCCCACTAATATATACATTTCAGCCAAGCTCAGTTGTAAGATATCAGAACAACGCTAACATGTAACTTCTTATTCTCAATTACTTGCCATCTCGTACTCTCGATCGGACTTGGCTCGAGTACTTGTTCTCATAAATTCTAGCGCACATGCATATTGATACATACGCGATCCTCCAACAAAAGTCAAGGCACTCGATGTGATTCAAAAATTGTATTTCTCATTTTGTAAGTTTCATCGGGACTATCAATTCTATGCGTCGCGTCAAGCCGTCGCGCATCCGATCACAACGAGTCTCCGCAACGCCTTGCGTTCGAAGTCACCACCCAACTATTTTCAATGTCTGGCTATGCAACTTATCTTTTATACGATTTTCTTATCAACATTCGGGACTACGCCCGCTAGGTTACTTACCTAGACACCGTGCTCAAATTCTTCCGACGCAACTTTAAATTGACATTGCACAAAGGTCACAATCTATCTGGCTCAAAAGTTACATCAAGGCGACGGTGCTCAAGACAACGATCGCCTTGACACGAAGGTCTTTACGATGCACTTTACGTTCGATTCCTAACGAGTAGGAATTTACTAGCTAAATTTCTAACTTATCCGTCTCGCAACATCGAATATAAGTTCGATTCACGTAAGTTCAATTGCAAGATGAATCCGAATCTAACGACATGACTCGTAAGTCATTCTCTTATCATTCTATCTCGTGCATAGCACGATTTTCACAATCTCCTACTCGCATCACTAAGTTCGTTGGTGAATTTCTAGCGTCAACCAACATAACCATTTAAGAATTCATCCAACGAATACTCAAATCTAACTACATCATTCTCAATCGAAAGCTGTTCCAGCAATTTTCGATCGTCTAGACTTATCGTCAACATGCACCACGTAGTTTGTTATCAATGCAATTCCATATGCGATATCGCATGGGTCATCTTACGGTCTACAGCATTCAATTTGATTTGGCAGTCAAGTCTTCTAGGGTCAGCTGTCCCGAAGCTACGATCGATAATTGTGGATCATCACCGAAGGACAGTTTATACCAATCATTTATATCTTATTTCGGAGCCAAATCACGTTTCGACGATTTCTATGCAACTACCCAATCCGTACATAACCATTTCTATCGGCGCAACTGATGCGCACTATCCTCCGAGTAGAGTCATGCACTATCATGATTCTGCAATTTACGAAACACCTACTCTTATCGAATTCGAGTTTTAGTTTTGTGGGTCGACACACGAGATACTATACGCATCGAGCAATCGTCGATGACTTATAGTCTCGTCTCGATTAATCACAAAGTTCATGATCAACCAGTTCGTTCCTTCTCGTATTGTTACTTACAAAATTTTGATAGCGTAAGGCACACTCCATTTTGTATTCTCACATCGTGCATACGTTTTCTTACGTATCGATCTTGATACGTCGTATAATTTCGATAACGTAAGGGTCAACTTTGAATACATTTCAACGTCGATAACTTGTATTGCATACTTCCAAGTTTGCAACAAACTTTTCCATACACATCAACTCGTTTTCCGATTTGCCGTATCCCGCTATACTTGATCGCGTAACTGAGTTACCGATTATCCAACATCGAACCCTCAAGTCATACGATCTCGTCCTCAAAGTTTCACGTGTTTTCAGTCGTACTCAAATGAGTTTCGCCGTAACGTAGCCAACTATCACTTGGGCACTATTTATCTGCATCAACCAACATCTTCATCGTAGTCGCACATCGTGCGATCCGATTATATTTTGTCTCGTCCAACATTTCTATCGAGATCACAAGTCGTGCGATTCGATTTCCATTCGCGTATTCTAACATTCTTATTGAGATCGTAAGTCATACGATCCGATTACAATTTGCATTGGCTAACATCTTCATCGAGCTCACAAGTCGTGCGACTTGTTTTAACGTATCATGTTTTTTATCCCGTCGATCCGATTATTGCCTCAAGGCATAATCGTTTTGCTAGTTTCTTTCATTCGGCCGACATATAAATTTCAATCGACGTATCATTCAATGATACAAGTCCCGTCTTACCGTTCTAACCGATCATCAAAGAACACTTGCATCAACATGCCGTCATACAAATTCTCAATCGAGTCTCGATGCTATCCTGTCCGTTGTGGACAAACCTTCCGTAATTTTCACAATACGTCGATACAAATTCATCGCATAAGTGGTATTACATATACCACTCGGAATCGAGCAATTCATTGCATTGGTGGTAAGCAATATACCACCCAAAATCAAGTTACTTCCGTCGCAACATACTCTCGTATCGATTCAACAATCTATTCTGACTCACGATTCCCGCAGTGATCATGCCGATCACAACCGTAACTTTTGATCAATCAAAATCCGACACAATTCGGCCAATGCATTCATTTGCCAACACAAGCTCGGTGTGCAATCGAACCGATTTCGTTTCTCGATTTATGACTTTTGTATTCTTTCGTTGCATCTTGTACAAAATTCATTCTCAATATCCGTTGCAGTTTGTGCAGTGATTTCATTTTGATATACGTTGCACCACGTGCAACATTTTACTTCCGATACGCATTGCACATCGTGCAACGACTTAATTTCGACATTCATTGCACTCGTGCAACGATTTCTTCTCGACATCTATTGCACTCGTGCAACATTTCATTTTCGACTTCAAAGTCAATGCTCAAATCCGTTCAACACATTCGGTATTGACTTATCACTTTTTCATCGCAACGTACATTCAAAATCAAAACGTGAATCCGTTCGACACATTCAATATCAACTTTCATTTTCTTTTCAATGCATCATTTACAATCAACGCGTGGCAATTGCTACAGCAACATTCCACGACTTTTATTGTATCGATGCAACCAACATTTCTCATATCGATTATTGCAAACAACGAATATCTCAAATTACAATTCACAACGTGTTGTATCTGCGGCAACAAATCCTTGAATTCACATCTCGCAACTTGTTGTACTTGCAACAACAAACCTTTCAAGACTTTTTCCTCGAAAATACCATGTAATTTCCAAAGCAACACGCGACAAAATTACATAATTTGTATCAGACTTATTGTATGGAACATCAATTGCGGCATCGAGTAGAGTCAAGAGTGATTTTCGATTGGTGGTGGGCAACTCTTTGGAAATTGAAATAAAGCAAGCGTCCAGAGAAAATTAAGCCTAAAGCTCTTATACCAATTTGTCATACCCCGACCCGGAATCACCCGAATCACGTCCTCGCAGGGGACGTGACGCCGCATGAGCCTGGAGTTGCGCTCGTGCAAGACAAGATGACAAGTTCTCAAATGGTTATCTTTTGATTCGATATTAACAACGAAAGGAAAACAGAGTATACGAAACAATTCTCTTTATTAATATCTAAAATTGAGATTACAAAGGCTTTCGATAGCCTAACAATATATGCCAGATTGGCTACAACACTCAAGTTCTCTCTTGCCCACAAAGGATTTCACCGTTCCATACATCATGTCTTCTATATCTCGCCCGCATCAATCCTGTTGTCAGTTCGAGCATCAAGCGATCGCGTGCTTCAATACGCTTCGGCATTCCAAGCCTCAACGCGTTCAAGCGAAGCTTTGCTGCGAGCCATCCATTCCTTATACCGTGTATGAAGCTGGTGGGGGATCAGTACGTTCGTCCTCGTATGTACTGATGCAAAGATCTTCTTTCAAAACCAACATTATAATATTTATGTTAAATCATACAACTTAGCTTATGATCTTGCTATGTTCTCCTTAGGGTCAATTTTATGGCATCTTTGAAAGTGTAAAGCATGTTAGCATAGCAAGCATGTTATCGAATTGAATAAAAAAGCAAACAAGCAATCTCGTGTTTGATTCGTGGCGCGACTTCTTACCAAGTCGACGCACTCGCCCTTGCACCGACGCAAGGTGAATACGCCTATCAGCTTTCCTGTCATGTTATAAGTGCCCTCTATTCAGGATCCATTCATGCAGGATATACATATACCTTACACTTCCAAACCCATCGCCCTTAACTATATGAAGGTCACTAGCTTTCCGGGCTAGATGGACTTATATTTATCGAAATCGAATATGTAAGACGATAATCACTCTGTTGCGGTTGCTAACCAAACAATCAGAGGCCCCCGAAATACTCGTGTAAGTGGATTATCACATTCACTAGAAAGTCGCTACCCGTCTAGATGAAGTGTACCAAAAATACCGATTTTATCGCAGTCCCTCCTAGGCCGAACGGTCCCAGCGCCCTGGTGATCAACGTTCGAGGGAAGATAACACCCGTGCACGGGCAATGTGTCTTTAAGTCCATTTGACCATGCAACGCATCTTATCTTTCATACAACCAAACAAGTTTGCTTATCGCTATTTCAATTGGCACAACGCCCTAATGTCCTCAACGAACGCCCCGAAGACCATGGACATTTCAAAGGCACTATGTCGCATTATTATCTCGTATTCCTTCTATTAACTTTTTATGTTTTTACGTTTCATACTTCGTTTCAATGTTCAATGGCATTGTGCCTCAACTCGATGTTCGTCAACCAAACGACCCGAAGGTCCCGAACACCTTTCGAGGCATCATGTCATATCCGACAGTTCTGCCACATTCATGCCACAACTATATTTCTTTTGCAACGAAGCCATCTTTTATGATCTCGTGCACGTAGGCACGTTTCGAAACCGTATTTCCATGTTCTATGCCTTAGTGTTCAATATCCGTAGCTTGCGCGTTAGGGCGCTCGCCTATTGTCTTTCAATGTTCTAGCCTTTCTAACTCGTGCGCAAAGGTATGGAATGGTTCGTGCACTAAGGCACTCGGCGAATACAGTTATCTCATGTTCTTACGGCTTGCGCACCGAGGCGCTCGCCTTTACGATATCCAATGTCCCATAGCGACTCGTGTATTTGATGCACGTTTCATTTTAATTATTCTAACTTAGTGTTCGACTCACACTATAATTTACCTTCTGATCGGACCACGCCCGTGGCGTCGATAGGTTAACTTTTAGCATACAATGATACGTATTGACTTAGACATGAAGGAGTAAAAAGAAGAGTCAATCCTCCCACCTTGAGTCGATATGCCTTATCGTTTTGCCGAGCCGATGCGGCTCAATTTCATAACTTCATTGCATGGCCACTCTCCTGACTTAGCCATTCGATCACTTTGTGCTTTATTGAATTATACGTCCGATTTGGCTTACCGTGCCCAAGTCTCAGTCCGTCGCAAGGCGACGATTTGCTTTCGCGGACCCCTTACTGAATAAGGCAGAATGTCGACCTCTAATATTCCAGCGTAAACGTATAGCCTGCACATGAAACCAACTAAAGTTAACACTTGCATCGATTCAAACTTGTACCTTGGTCGATTCGATTTCTTAGAATCTTCGAGCTGATTCAACGCACTTATCCTTCGGGACAACGCGGTGCTTCGCATCGATTCAACTTGATGCATTCTTCGGGACAAGGCAACTCTTTGAGTCAACGACTCAGCATAATGCACCGTACGAAGCGGGGCATTACACCGATCGCTTCAAGGCAACTAGTACAACAAGGACTTCTGGTGCACGCAATCCAACAGATTCGATGCACTATTTGCCTTTGACGCCGCGGTTGCAGAGGTTGTTTATGGCAAAGAAGACAGCCGATAATATGAGTTGGCACAAGCAGGAATAAATAGATGGAGTACTGGATCATCCATCCGACAGCAAATCATGGAAACACTTTGATCGAGTGTATCTCGATTTTGCTTCAGAGCCGCGTAATGTCAAATTGGGGCTTTCCTCCGACGGTTTTACCCCATTTGGACTTTAGGGCTCATAATATTCTTGTTGGCCTGTGATTGTTACTCCGTACAACTTGCTGCCTTTGATGTGTATGAAGACTCCTTATATGTTCCTAACTGTTAATATTCCAGGTCCGAAGTGTCACGCCCAGAATCGGAATCACCCAAATCATCGTCCTCGCAGGGGGCATGATGCCGCACGAGCCTGGAGTTGCGCTCGTGCAAGGCAAGATGACAAGTTCTCAAATGGTTATCTTCGAGTTGATATTAATAACGCAAGGAAAAATAGAGTATACGAAACAATTCTCTTTATTGATATTCGAAATGAGATTACAAAGGCTTTCGATAGCCCAACAAAATTTGCCAGATTAGCTACAACACTCAGGTTCTCTCTTGCCCACAAAGGATTTTATCATTCCATACATCATGCCTTCTATATCTCGGCCGCATCAATCATGTTGCATGTCTGAGCGTCAATGCGGTTGCACGCCTCAATACGCTTCGGCATTCCAAGCCTCAACGCGTTCAAGCGAAGCTCCGCCGCGAACAGACCAATCCCTGAACCTGCTAGCAAACTAGTGGGGGATTAGTACTTTCGTCCTCGCTGTACTGATCAAAAACCCACTTAACAAACCGACATTTAGTATTGTATTGATTCATGCAAACATACAATTTAGTTCTCTTTCTATGTTCTCCTTAGGATAAGTTTATGGCATATTTCGAAGACTGTAAAGCATATTATCATGGCAAGCATGTTATTCAATTTGCATAAGCAAATGGACAAGCAATCTCGTATTTGTTTTGTGGCACGACTTACCAACATCGACGCACTCACCCTTGTACCGACGCAAGGCAAATACGCCTATCAGGTTTCCTGTCATGTTATAGTGCTCTCTATGCGGATCTATATGTGCACGATATGAGTGTACTTTGCACTTTCGACCCAGGATCCGTCAATGTAGGATATATGTATACCTTGCACTTCCAACCCATCGCCCTTAACTATATGAAGGTCACTAGCTTTCCGGGCTAGAATGGACTTATATTTATCGAATCGAAACATAAGACGATGTTAACTCTGTACGGTTGCTAACCAAATATCAGAGGCCACCGAAATAATCACAGCAAGTGGCTTATCACATTCACCAGAAGGTCGCTATCCGTCTAACTGAAGTGCACCAACAATACCGTAAACGCAATCCCTCCTAGGCCGAACGGTCCCAGCGCCCTGGTGCGCCACGTTCGAGGGAATTCCTGTGCACAGGCTTTTATATCTTTAAGTCCATTTGACCATGCAATGCATCTTATCTTTCATACAACCAAGCAAGTTCGCTGATCTCTATTTCAATTGGCATAACGCCCCAATGTCCTCAACGAATGCCCCAAGGCCACAAATATTTCAAAGGCACCATGCCGCATCGACAATTATGCCACATCCGTGCTACAACTATTCTCCTCGTCGTAATGATGCCATCTTTTGTAAGTATTGTGCAGCTGCGTACGTTCTTCGTCTTTTCTTGCATCGTGCATTCAATACACGCCTCAAAGCTATGTTTCTATATTCTACGCCTTAGTATTCAATGCGTTATACTTATGTTCCAATCCTTCCGACTCGTGCAACTGAGGCACGCCTCGATAAGGTAATCAATGTTCTATCACTCGTGCACCGAGGCACTCGCACCGATATAGTCTTTCAATGTTCTAGCATGCTAACTCGTGTACGGGGGCACGGAATGACTTATGCACTGGGGCACTCGTCGATACAGTTATCCCATGTTCTTATGGCTTGCGTACCGAGGCGCTCGTCTTTGCGTTATTCAATGTTCTATAGCGACTCGTACATTTGATGTACGATTTATTTCAATTGTTTTATCTAGTATTTGACATGTACTATGTTTATCTCTCTATCGAGCCACGCACATGGCGTTGATAGGTTAACTCAGCATACAAGGATATATATTTTACTTGGAAATGAAGGAGTAGGAAAGAGAGTCAATGTCCCCCCACCTTGAGTCGATATGCCTTGTCGTTTCGCCGAGCCGTTGCAACTCAATTTCATAACTTCTTTGTACGGCCACTCTCCTGACTTAGCCATTCGAGCATTCGTGCTTCATTGAATTATACGTCCAATTTGGCTTACCGTGCCCAAGTCTCAGTCCGTCGCAAGGCGACGATTTGCTTTCGCGGACCCCTTACTGAATAAGGCAGAATGCCGACCTCTAATATTCTAGCCTAAACGTATAGCCTGCACAGGAAACCAACTAAAATAAATACTTGCATCAATTTGGACTTGCGCCTTGGTCGATTTATTTTTTAGAATCTTCGAGCCGATTCAACACACTTATCCTTCGGGGCAACGTGGCGCTTCGTATCGATTCACTCGATGCATTCTTTGGGACAAGGCAACTCTACGTATCGACTTAGTTCGATGCACTGCTCGGGACAATGTAACTCTTCGCATCGATTTGCATTAATACATTTCATTCGGTCAATACGACTCTTTGAGTCAACGACTCAGCATAATATACCGTACGAGGCGGGGCATTACACGAAGAACCCGAAGAGGAACATCTATGTGTACTTACAGCCCTTGGTAGATGAGCTGAATCAGTTGTGGAAAGTAGGTGCAACCACATATTATGTTTCCAGAAAGTAGATCTTTCAGATGAGGGCCGCACTAATGTGGACCATCAATGATTTCTTGGCCTATGGAATGTTATCGGGTTGGAGCACCCATGGTCGTCTCGCATGTCTATATTGTATGGATCGCACTAAGGCTTTCCGTTTGAAACACGAAGGAAAACAGTGCTTCTTCGATTGTCATCGACAGTTCCTGCCAAAGGATCATCCGTACCGGAGGAACAGGAATGCTTTTCGTGCTGGCATGGTAGAGAAGTCCAGTCCACCGCCACGGTGGTCCGGGGACACGATATGGAAGGAAATTAAAGAATTGTCAAGTACTATTAAAGAGCCTACATCGGGTACAAGTGTGATGGATTTGGCCGCGCTCATAACTGGACGAAGAGGAGTATATTTTGGGACCTGCCATATTGGAGTGACTATCTACTCAGACATAACCTAGATGTCATGTATATCAAGAAGAATGTCTTTGACAATATAATTAATACTGTGATGGACATAAAAGGGAAGACGAAAGACAATCCCAAGGCCAGGTTGGACTTAGAAGAAATATGCAGACGTCCAGAGTTGCATTTGATAAAGGAAGGCAGTGGGAAGTATAAGCAGCCCAAGGCCATTTTTTCATTGGACAAGGAGAACAAAGGTAGACTTTGTAGGTGGATCCAGGGCCTAAAATTTCCAGACGGGTACGTATCGAATTTAAGAAGATGTGTTGACCCGAAGGAGAATAAACTACAGGGTATGAAGAGCTACGACTGTCACATTTTTATGAAAAGGTTAATCCCGTTTACATTTTGGGAATTCTTATCCCAGGTCGTTTGGGATCCACTGACAGAGCTTAGCATATTCTTCAGAGATCTTTGTTCTACTAAGTTGCTCGTCGATCGGCTTAAAAAGCAGGAGAAGGACATTGCAGTAACATTGTACAAGCTTGAGAGGGTATTCCCTCCTGGATTTTTTGACTCTATAGAGCAATTGCCAATTCATCTTTCCTATGAGACATGTGTTGGTGGGCCCGTCGGTTATCGGTGGATGTACCCATTCGAGCGCCATCTAAACCACCTGAAAAGGAAGGTAAAAAATAAGGCACGGGTCGAGGGTTCTATTTGTGAAGCATATGTCCTTGAGGAGATTACAAACTTTTGTTCAATATATTTCAAGCCTCATATTGCTACAAATAGAACAAGAGCTCCGAGAAACGACGATGGAGATATAGAATATAATGATGCATTATTGAAAGTCTTCAATGCTCTTGGAAAGCCTTCTGGAAAACTAAAGATATTTGAATGATAAGGAACTAAGGGCTACCCAGTTATATATATATATATATATATATATATATATATATATATATATTACTCAACTGCGAGAAGGATGAAGTGGAAAAGCTAGAGTGGTAAGTAAAAATCTTCAACGTTTAAGTCATCTATTTGTTGATTATGTTATTATAATTTAACGAGTGTATTCCGATATTTATTAGTTTTCAGCAAATTTAATGATGAGGTGAGGTTAAGTAGACCAAACATTGCAGATGAAGAAGTAGAAGAATAAATGAGACTTCATTTTCCGTCTTGGTTGAATGCATATGTAAGAAGCTAGTTAGAATCTTCCTCCATTTGTATTTGCACAAGAAATAACTTAACATTGAACTTAATTTTATATCTTCTCGTGTTTAGGTCGATCGTCCGGACGTCACCCTTGAGAATGAATCTATTAGAACCCTTGCCAAGGGACCAATTTATGTCGTCAAAATATGGCCAAGTTATTGTGTGAATGGGTTTAAGTTCAAGTCAAAAAATGCTCCCATCAAAGACAGCTGTAATGCTCATCTTGCCGTATCAGTATTTTATACGGATACGTATTTATTTGAGTGGTATTTCATATTTCTCGATTTTTGTGACATTTTAAAATTTTCCTAAGTGTAGGATTTTTATGCCTTGGTTTAACTTTGACTTGGTTTTATTTGGTTCGGTTCCACTTTGACTTGGTTTGGCTCGGTTTAGTTTGGTTTCTCATGAGATGAGGTGTATGGTTTAGATTGAGTGGAGAGGAATGAATGGTGGAGATTGCTTGGGCTTGTTATATAAGCCACTTTTTCTCTCTCCCTCCTCATTCACCCTCATTCATTTCTTTCCACCAAAACCCTAGCCATTAGAGAGAGGCAAGTACACCTTGCCGAATGTTGGATGATTTCCATTTTGTTTGTTCCATTCTCTTTATTGTTACATTCTAAGCATGTTTAGAACTTGGAGTTTTCCATTTTGATGGTTCAAATGTTGTAGATCTAGCTTTGAAAAGATTTTAGTTTTCATGGGTTTGATCTATTTAATCTTGTTGTTTCCGAGTTTTGATGGTTCCATGTTGTAGAGAATTTTATTCTGTCCAGTTTTAACCTATAGAAGTTTGAATTTGGGCTCCGGATGGTGGAGTTATGGTGCTTGAGCACTTGACTCTCATGGTGTTCTTCTTCTCGGAATTTTGGAGAAGAAGAACAGTACTTGACTTGACCGCATGAACATTTCATACGGCAAGTGATTCTTCCAGCCACATGGACTTAACTTGACCGCATGACTAATTCATGCGGCAAGTGTTATTTGAGCCGCATGTGATCCTAGCCGCATATGCGCCCTCGTCTCCCTGGCCGCATGAACTTGTATTTCCTCTGGCCGCATGAGTTCTTGTATTGACCTAGCCGCATAGGCTTCGGCATAAACTGAGCCACATGGACTCCGTCTACCTTAGCCGCATGAACCCCCCTTCATCCCCTGGCCGCATAGGCTCATGATCAGTCTGACCGCATAAGGCTTGCATCCCCAGCCGCATATGCTCATCATTCCTGGCCGCATGGCCTTGCTCCTATTTGAGCCGCATGCAACCCATTCTTCCTGAGCCGCATGCGCCCTCTTTGCCCTGGCCGTATGGGACCAAGTGATCCTGGCCGTATGAACCCGTATCATCTTGGGCCGCATGCACCCTGGCCCGTCCTGAGCCGCATGACCCTTGCTTGGACCCAGCCGCATGAGGCTCGTCACCCTGAGCCGCATGAGATGTGCTGTCTCCGCCGCATAAGCCCGATTCTCCCTTCAGCCGCATAAGGCTAGGACTCCCTGGACCGCATAGGACCCTGCTCATTCCCTGAGCCGCATGGACTCGGATTCCTGAGCCGCATGGAGTCTTTTCCGAGCTTTGTCTTATTATTTGTATTCGATTATTAATGTTATATTTATCTTGTAACTTCAGTATAACTTGAGTACACATTTATCCCTATTGTATATTTTTATGCCCATTTTATATCCTTACGCATTTTTTCCTGAACTTGATAAATCACGATTTGATTGGCATGATTGAAATGACAATTGTACCTGGCATGGTGTGACCAAGAACTGGCATGCATGATAAACTTGACCTGATAACTTGACCTGCTACACATGACTTGATAGTGACCCTGAGCCGCAGGGCTCCTTCCTGTGCCTTACCCTGCTATTTAATTGTTGTTATTATTATTATTTCTCTATTGTTACTTGATCTTTAGTGATGACTTGTGTCTTGTAACCTCAGCATAACTTGAGTCTCCTGATTGAATGCTTGCACTATACTGTCCGGCACATGTACCCTAAATACGACAGTGACCCGTAGTGGTGCACTCCTGATTAATGACATGACATGACCTGATAGTGGCCCGTCGTGGCGCACTCTTGACCAGTAAACTTGACATGATAATGACATGATAGTGGCCCATCGTGGCACACTCCTGACAAGTAGACCTGACATGATATATCTTGATAAGCTGTTGCGACGGCTACCTGACATGACATGACCTGTATAAATAACCCGGACACCGTGGGTGATTGTGCTTGTACAACTAATCCAGTCCTGTCTTGCATCATGTCTAGGAGGGGACTCCTGAGTACCACGGTCAGGAGTACCTATTGAAATGGATTAAGGCTAATAAATAGAATAATACAGTAGTTCATGGAGAGACTTTTCCAGTTACCTGTTGCCCCTTTGATCCCGGCCTTATATATATATATACATGGGAATTGTTGCTATCCGTCGAGATGAGCGCACTTTCAGCCCGCCGTCGAGCGTGGTACCTTAGGACACGTGTATCTTACTACAGTGTGTCTGCTATATCATGCTATCTTTTCTTTTTCTTTGCTGGGGTCATTCAGGTAGTAACAAACAGGTAACCGGACTTAGAAGAATCTCATTGCATCTTGCTAGTAACTAGGCCTGTGATAACCCTAGTTAGTTAAAGTATCAAGCCGTACTTATTGCTTGGCCGTGATTGATTGAATGGAGTCTAACTCAGTCTAGTCTTGACTTGATCCTGCACAAGATTGTCACATGACCTGATTGTTCATATTCGCCCTGTCCTGTACATGATCGTTACATGTCCTGATTTCTTATTTTATCCTGCCGATAAATGGTGGGAGAAACCAAGTTCTGTTCAGACGAAGGGTTACAACCCCGGTCCTTGTTTGGTTTACAGGTTGTAACCTGGTTATCTGAATAGTCCCATGGTTATCTCATCGTATATCACCTTCCCAGTTCTATTTATTTAACATGTTCTCCAGTTTACTTTCGTCAAATGATGATTTACTTACTGTCTTCCTATGTTCGAGATAAGTGCATTGGTACTGTACGAATCTTGATCCTCCTTTACTTATTTGCTTGTTGATTGCTAATGATTGCTGGTTTTAAGTTCATAGTTCGGCCTCCTTTGTGGTACTTGCTAATTGGGGTCTGACCCCACTGGTTTTGCATGGCCAGGTTCTGATAGAAGAGCCCGAAGGATCTACCGCACCATCCACTCGACGGTGACCAGCCGGAGCACCAGAGTGCCTCAGTGGGCTCTTTTTCATTCTCCCACTGATATGTAAATTCTCTTCTTGTAACGTATAGCCCCGAGCACGTGTTTAGCTCATGTTTTGGTATTTTTCCTTGATATTGTAGCCTACGGGCATAAACATGATATGTGTATTCTAGACTATAGCTAGTCCTTATCATGTACGACTAATACTCTAGCTAGTCCTCAGTTCTGTGGTACTGGCTTCATGATCAGTCATGTATATATGGTTCGAGACGCCTTACTATTGTATGTATGATGATCGTACTCTTTGCTCTTGTATAATTGCCTGTGATTGAGATACCTAGGATTGTTAAACCATAGGATTGACTGATGGCTTGTAGAGTAACCCCCATGTCTTGACAGCTTATACGTAATTTCAGAGTATTAACGTACTTTGGGATTGCGTAGCTGGCTGTGTCCGCCCCTGCTCTCCGGTATTCCGGTTCTGGGGCGTGACATGGTTTTAGTGGTGGCCCATGCAGGTCTGAATCTCGATTTTCAGATTTGTGGGGGTTACCATATTTAGATATCTCAATCACGATTATCCTTATTGATCTCCTTCGAATTATTCTCTATCTCTGATACTTGACTTGATATCTGTTTTGATCATAGATCATTCCTGTTCCCATGATTTGATCTTGTGTCCTTCAACTTTCAAGGGCACTGTTCTTGATCCTTCTGATTATCTTGTTCGTGTTTTGCCGATGGCAGCTCAGCATTCTTCAGCCAGGCCAGTTATGGAGGATCAGTCTCAGCATGTAGGCAGAGATGTTAGTCCATCCCGATCAGCCAGTCGTTTCTGTCTTCGTAGTTGAAACAGATGCTTGAACTTTGGTTTAACTACGATGACACGTCCTGGGTAGAGTCATGTCTTGAACTAAGTCATTGGTACCGACTTACCTTGAGGCTTGACTTTTATCCATTTTTGGGAGTCAGCTTAGGCCAGCGAGGACGTTGGTTTCTACACAACTGTCTCAGGAGACATATTGATCCATATGCCTCCAGCCCTTCTTGATCATGATTGTGTTTGTTCTTGTGCATTTATTTACCGCTTACGCATTTATTTACATTACTGATTGTTTTACTTTACTTATATGCCATGCTTGATTTATTGAGATTGTTGAGTTTCCTGGAGCTTTTGTTTTGTTATCTTACTCGACTAGCCTCAGGAAATTCCGAGGACGGAATTTTTCTAAGGGGTGGAGAGTTGTAATGCTCATCTTGCCGTATCAGTATTTTATACGGATACGTATTTATTTGAGTGGTATTTCATATTTCTCGATTTTTGTGACATTTTAAAATTTTCCTAAGTGTAGGATTTTCATGCCTTGGTTTAACTTTGACTTGATTTTATTTGGTTCGGTTCCACTTTGACTTGGTTTGGCTCGATTTAGTTTGGTTTCTCATGAGATGAGGTGTATGGTTTAGATTGAGTGGAGAGGAATGAATGGTGGAGATTGCTTGGGCTTGTTATATAAGCCACTTTTTCTCTCTCCCTCCTCATTCACCCTCATTCATTTCTTTCCACCAAAACCCTAGCCATTAGAGAGAGGCAAGTACACATTGCCGAATGTTGGACGATTTCCATTTTGTTTGTTCCATTCTTTTTATTGTTACATTCTAAGCATGTTTAGAACTTGGAGTTTTCCATTTTGATGGTTCAAATATTGTAGATCTAGCTTTGAAAAGATTTCAGTTTTCATGGGTTTGATCTATTTAATCTTGTTGTTTCCAAGTTTTGATGGTTCTATGTTGTAGAGAATTTTATTCTGTCCAGATTTAACCTATAGAAGTTCGAATTTGGGCTCCGGATAGTGGAGTTATGGTGCTTGAGCACTTGACTCTCATGGTGTTCTTCTTCTCGGAATTTTGGAGAAGAAGAACAGTACTTGACTTGACCGCATGAGCATTTCATACGGCAAGTGATTCTTCCAGCCACATGGACTTGACTTGACCGCATGACTAATTCATGCGGCAAGTGTTATTTGAGCCGCATGTGATCCTAGCCGCATATGCGCCCTCGTCTCCCTGGCCGCATGAACTTGTATTTCCTCTGGCCGCATGAGTTCTTGTATTGACCTAGCCACATAGGCTTCGGCATAAACTTAGCCGCATGGACTCCGTCTACCTTAGCCGCATGAACCCCCCTTCATCCCCTGGCCGCATAGGCTCATGATCAGTCTGACCGCATAAGGCTTGCATCCCCAGCCGCATATGCTCATCATTCCTGGCCGCATGGCCTTGCTCCTATTTGAGCCGCATGCAACCCATTCTTCCTGAGCCGCATGCGCCCTTTTTGCCCTGGCCGCATGGGACCAAGTGATCCTGGCCGTATGAACCCGTATCATCTTGGGCCGCATGCACCCTGACCCGTCCTGAGCCGCATGACCCTTGCTTGGACCCAGCCGCATGAGGCTCGTCATCCTGAGCCGCATGAGATGTGCTGTCTCCGCCGCATAAGCCCGATTCCCCCTTCAGCCGCATAAGGCTAGGACTCCCTGAACCGCATAGGACCCTGCTCATTCCCTGAGCCGCATGGACTCGGATTCCTGAGCCGCATGGAGTCTTTTCCGAGCTTTGTCTTATTATTTGTATTCGATTATTAATGTTATATTTATCTTGTAACTTCAGTATAACTTGAGTACACATTTATCCCTATTGTATATTTTTATGCCCATTTTATATCCTTACGCATTTTTTCCTGAACTTGATAAATCACGATTTGATTGGCATGATTGAAATGACAATTGTACCTGGCATGGTGTGACCAAGAACTGGCATGCATGATAAACTTGACCTGATAACTTGACCTGCTACACATGACTTGATAGTGATCCTGAGCCGCAGGGCTCCTTCCTGTGCCTTATCCTGCTATTTAATTGTTGTTATTATTATTATTTCTCTATTGTTACTTGATCTTTAGTGATGACTTGTGTCTTGTAACCTCAGCATAACTTGAGCCTCCTGATTGAATGCTTGCACTATACTGTCCGGCACATGTACCCTAAACACGACAGTGACCCGTAGTGGTGCACTCCTGATTAATGATATGACATGACCTGATGGTGGCCCGTCGTGGCACATTCTTGACCAGTAAACTTGACATGATAATGACATGATAGTGGCCCATCGTGGCACACTCCTGACAAGTAGACCTGACATGATATATCTTGATAAGCTGTTGCGACGGCTACCTGACATGACATGACCTGTATAAATAACCCGGACACCGTGGGTGATTGTGCTTGTACAACTAATCCAGTCCTGTCTTGCATCATGTCTAGGAGGGGACTCCTGAGTACCACGGTCAGGAGTACCTATTGAAATGGATTAAGGCTAATAAATAGAATAATACAGTAGTTCATGGAGAGACTTTCCCAGTTACCTGTTGCCCCTTTGATCCCGGCCTTATATATATATATATACATGGGAATTGTTGCTATCCGTCGAGATGAGCGCACTTCCAGCCCGCCGTCGAGCGTGGTACCTTAGGACACATGTATCTTACTACAGTGTGTCTGCTATATCATGCTATCTTTTCCTTTTCTTTGCTGGGGTCATTCAGGTAGTAACAAACAGGTAACCGGACTTGGAAGAATCTCATTGCATCTTGCTAGTAACTAGGCCTGTGATAACCCTAGTTAGTTAAAGTATCAAGCCGTACTTATTGCTTGGCCGTGATTGATTGAATGGAGTCTAACTCAGTCTAGTCTTGACTTGATCCTGCACAAGATTATCACATGACCTGATTGTTCATATTTGCCCTGTCCTGTACATGATCGTTACATGTCCTGATTTCTTATTTTATCCTGCCGATAAATGGTAGGAGAAACCAAGTTCTGTTCAGACGAAGGGTTACAACCCCGGTCCTTGTTTGGTTTACGGGTTGTAACCTGGTTATCTGAATAGTCCCATGGTTATCTCATCGTATATCACCTTCCCAGTTCTATTTATTTAACAGTTTCTCCAGTTTACTTTCATCAAATGATGATTTACTTACTGTCTTCCTATGTTCGAGATAAGTGCATTGGTACTGTACGAATCTCGATCCTCCTTTACTTATTTGCTTGTTGATTGCTAATGATTGCTGGTTTTAAGTTCATAGTTCGGCCTCCTTTGTGGTACTTGCTATTTGGGGTCTGACCCCACTGGTTTTGCATGGCCAGGTTCTGATTGAAGAGCCCGAAGGATCTACCGCACCATCCACTCGACGGTGACCAGTCGGAGCACCAGAGTGCCTCAGTGGGCTCTTCTTCATTCTTCCACTGATATGTAAATTCTCTTCTTGTAACGTATAGCCCCGAGCACGTGTTTAGCTCGTGTTTTGGTATATTTCCTTGATATTGTAGCCTACGGGCATAAACATGATATGTGTATTCTAGACTATAGCTAGTCCTTATCATGTACGACTAATACTCTAGCTAGTCCTCAGTTCTGTGGTACTGGCTTCATGATCAGTCATGTATATATGGTTCGGGACGCCTTACTATTGTATGTATGATGATCGTACTCTTTGCTCTTGTATAATTGCCTGTGATTGAGATACCTAGGATTGTTAAACCATAGGATTGACTGATGGCTTGTAGAGTAACCCCCATGTCTTGACAGTTTATACGTAATTTCAGAGTATTAACGTACTTTGGGATTGCGTAGCTGGCTGTGTCCGCCCCCGCTCTCCGGTATTCCGGTTCTGGGGCGTGACAACAGCTTCCTGGATCTTGATTCCACAAAAAATAGTTGCTTGTGTATCAAATCTACAAACTACAAAGATGTCACTCCAAGCAATGATTTCTATGGCGTCTTACGGGAGATTGTGGAATTGACGTACAATTATGGCACAGAGCCTGCCAAGATCGTGTTGTTCAAAGTTGATTGGTTCGATCCGATACAAGATCAAGGATGGAAAATTGAAAAGCATGGTCTTGTGGATATTAACTACCATCGTCGATACCAAGGATACGAACCATTTATCCTAGCAAGTCAAGCTCAACTCGTATATTTTATGACATATCCTAGACGGGGAACAACGAGGTACGACTGGCGGACAGTATGCAAGACTAAAGCCAGAAATACCTACAACATCGACGAAGTGGTTTATCAGGAGGACGAGCTGCCTCTTGTACCAAATACAGTTGATGTCGGCTCAGCAGAAGTTCCATATTTCATGTCTACTTGTGTAGAAGAGGTACAAGTATCCGAAGGGGAAGACGAAGGAGATGCTAGTGAAGATGAGGAGGAAGAGGAAGAGGATGAGGAGGAGGAGGCAAACGAAGAAGATGAATTTTTAGAGGATGATTGAGAAACTGTGATTTCAATGTATTCATATTTCTGTAATCTTAAATTATGAACTGTGACCATTTCTATTAGTATTCAGATTTTTGTAAACTTAAATTATGAACTCCAATGTATGCAGATATTTCTAAACTGTTATTGTATTTATTTATATTTTTAATCATATGTTATTATCAACATGGCAGGATGATGCAGAGGCATAGCAGGACGACGCGGAGATAGGTTAGGACGAGCCGTGTCCTTAGGTGGGCAGAGAGCTCCGTTACCAGAGGATGGCTCCGGACCATCGTCTGACATGAGCACTCCATTGTACCATACGGTCGCAGGTCCGGGTGGCAGTACACCTGGGACGAGCAGTTCCAGGCTTGCTGATACTCCTTCCCCTAGCCTTCCTACCACTGATGGCAGCATGGAGGTACTCGGATGCCTCGGAAGAGAGGAAGCCATTCTCGTTTACCCACTTTAAGGTAATTAAAGATAGTTAATTTAGTAGGATTAATATAATTTTAAGCATTTTTTAGAACTTATTATTTTAATTTGTAATTCTTGTAGAGGACCTATTTTTACCCATCATATCGGGCCGAGCAGATTGAGAGGCAGTTTCCTGCCATCGTCGCCAAGCTAATCCGTGATGCAATTGACGATCAGAAAGCTCGTCAGCAGTCCGAAAAGCCGATTGCTGGTTGGATCACGCCTGATCCGTGGACCGCGATGAGGGCTCGATTTGAGGAGCCCCGGTACAGAGAGCGGTCGGAGAAGGCGAAGGCGCCTAGGACTAGGGCCGAAAAGTGGTGTTGTGGATCGATTCCTATGACGGAGCATTTCCATCGTCAGGCATGTAATTTATTGCAATATATAAGATTTTATTGATAGTAGAAAAAATTTCTATTTTAATAAAAATAAAATATAACAAATACGCAGGTACAGAGGGGTGAGGACGCAAACATGGTGAGCGTCTTCTGGCCACCCATCGGAAGGACGGAAAGCTCATCGACGAGTGGGCTACTCAGAGCTATGTAAGTACTAATTAAGATTTCGTTAATTTTAACATAACTTGAAGAATATACAGATAACCATATAGTTAATAATAATTAAATACTTTAGATGTTTATTAGGCTAATTTAGGTAAGTACTAATTTATAGAGATGCACAATTTTATATGACGAGTTTATTAGGCTACGTGAGCGTGCGAGTACTAGTGCACCTGCAGAGGGAGGGGTTGGTACATCGCAGCCCTCTCCGTCTCAGTCGGAGGATGAGCTCTGGAAGACCACCGTTGGTGGTCTTCATAGGGGTACGTACTACGGTACGAGGTCCTACGGCACATTTGTTGTGATACAGGCATCCAGGGCTCCCTCTGCCAGTGCACATTCACAGCCCTCACAGGCCGAGTCAGCCCGAGTCGAGGATACCATTGCCCGTCAGATTGTTGAGCTGCACGACGATATGCTGAGGAGGATTTCTGAGCAGCCAGGGTCTCAGGCGCAAGGGGACGCTGCTTCTGTCACCGTACGCTTTGACGAGCTCGAACGCACCGTAAGGGACGTACAGGAGATGCAGGAGTCCATTCACGACACCATTACTAGGATAGCGGCTTGCATGGAGTAATGCAGTGCCAGACTGTTATCCCTAGAAGAGACGCGGACGCACCCATCTCCAACGGTTATACTGCCTCCTTCTCCAGCGGTTACACTGCCTCCTTCTACAGCGGTTACATTGCCTCCTCCTTCATCATCGTCGGTGGTTCTTACACCGGAGCAGTATGCTTACCTTCTTTCCAGGAGCGGTGATGCTCCTCCTGATCAGCCGTAGTCAACATATTGTTGTGTGATGGCCCATTGTTGGGTCTTTTATGTGTTTCTACATACATTTTTATTGTGTTTCATATTGTTTGACACTGTTGTTGAAATTTTTTTATATATCTGTGTTGAGTGATGTGATTGTGTTTCATATGTGTTCGTGATATTGTTTCATATGTGTTTCATATTATTTGATACTTTGTGTTCGTGATGCTCCTCCTGATCAGCCGGTGTTGAGTGTTCCACCGAAGGGGTCGACAAACCCAGGTAATTCTACGGAGGGTTGCTCCAGGGCTTGCATTGGCCAGTAAATGCTGCTACAAATGCTACTGTAGGTGCTGCTGCAAATGCATCAAATGCTGTATTTTTTAATTTTTCCCAAATTTAGCAATGTTCAGCGACGTTTAGTGACGTCCAGCAACGAAAAGAAACATCGCTAAATAAGTATCGGAACGTCGCTAAATATGTGTCATCACGTCGCTGATCGTTGCTAAACGTCGCTACCTTGCTGACTGGCATTTAGCTATAGACGTCGCCAATACGTCGCTATGTGTCGATAATATAGCGACGTGCCGACGTCGCAGAATGTCGCTAATGTCCTGATATGCCAGGTCAGCATGGCTGTAATGAGCATCGCAAAAATGTCACTAGTGACGTCGGTAAAGGCAGTCACTGTACGTCGCTAGTAGTCGCTATATCAGTGACGCGTCTTCATCGGTAATTGTCGTCGCAATAGCGACGTATTACAACGTTTTGGTGTTTAGTGACTATGTAAATCGCGACTATGTCGAAACGTCGCTAATTACGTCGCCAATTCGATTTAGCGACGTATCTGCCCGATTTAGCGACGTTCTCCGGCATCGCTGATTGGACAGATTTTGGTAGTGTCTCCAAATTGTTGGCCAAGCTTGCGATTACGACCTTGCTGCAAGCTTGTTTGTGACTTGCCTAGTTTAGTTACATGTCTCCAAATAAAAGCTTGTTTGTGACTTACTAAAAATTTTACAGACATAATCATAATATGAAACATATATAGTTCATCATCTATTGGTCTAAATCTACTCTAAGAAATTTCAACAGTGAGTGAGCAACAACATTTCTCAAACAATGACCCAAAATAAAGCTCATGTCATGATGATCTCTACATCCATAGATAGCATCAAAACAACCACAAATTACAACAAAGAAAGATGGAAGAAAAAAACATAAAAATCAAATTAGATATTTTTCTTTGTTGTAGAAACTTCTCGCTTAATCAGACGAGGAGGAGGCGATTGGAAGGTCTATTTGCTCATCATAGAGTAGTAGCTAACGATGACCGGGAAATATTTTACAATCAAAGTCGCCTGCCGCTACATATTTATATTATAATTATAATTACTCGTCTTCAGCTATACAATTACCCTTTTATCAAGGTGTTCACTGGGCCGGATGGCCCGGTCCTCGGCTCGAGTCTAGCCCGATCAAATTCGGTCCGGGCCGGTCCGAGCCCGGTCAACGATCCGGACCGACCCGCCCCACCCAAAATTTCGTCCGGGCTGGGTTATGTTCTCCAACCCACTAACCCGGACCGGCCCGGCCCGATTTGAACGTGGGTCCGGGTCGGTCAAACCCCCCCAGTCCGATCGGGCAAATCTGGACCGATCCGATTTCCCGGTTCGATCCATTTCAAAAATAAAGCAATTGGAGGCCAAATGACCAAGTATCCCAATTTAGTGACTTTTTTTGAACGTTGGAAGGTTTTTTGGTCATTTTTAGCAAATATCCTTATAACAACTCTATTTTTGGGATAAAATAAGTCATTTTGTACCCCAAAAAATCTACAAATAGACAAAAACTATACACAGCCATTTCTTTCCTCTTTTACAAAATATTGAAGCTAAGGAATTCTCTGAAGATTGAACAACAAGTTTCTGGACTTTGAAGTGCAACTTTCTGGAGGCCAAAGTGCATTGTTCTCCGGCTTTCAAATTCTTAAAAAATTGGAGCTTCACATCTCTTCCGAAGTGTACCTTCCAAGTAATTTTAATTTAGAGAATTTTTCACCTTTTTGGGTAATTTTTGAGTTTTTTTAGGACAATTTTGAACTTTTTCTTGTCTTTATCTCTCTCACTCTATCTCTCTCTCTCTCTCTCTCTCTCTCTCTCTCTCTCTCTCTGTCTCTCTCTCTTTTTGCTAGATAACATTTTCTGCAAAATTAAATTTCAAAACTATGGATGCTACTGGTTCTAACCACCTTTACGGAGATGATTCAGAACAAAATTTTGCTTATTATAATAATTTATTTCAAAACAATCATATTCTAAATTCTAAGCCACATACATAAAATCTGTTAGTAAAGATTCTAAATCGACTAGTAGATCGGAGGCTATCAAAATCTTTCAAAAGGAAAGAACAGCTTTGAAGCAAAGCTTCCTAAATGTTAGTAAGTTTTTTTCTAACTAATGATATATGAACTACAAAACAAAACTATGCTTTTATTTGTATCACGGTACATTAAATAGATCCAAAGTGGATGTTGCAAAAACATATTACTTGTCTACGACCTTTGGATTTTCACATACCGGTTTTCTAATTGGTGGCGCCATCATGCAATTTTTACGTGAATACGATAGTGACAATAAAAATATTTCCATTTCTCTGATAATGCTAGTAATAACACTTCTTGTATTAGTATTTTAAGTTTACAATTTTTACCTATAGTGGAAGGACGATTGTTTCATGTTAGATATGTTTGTTATATCATTAATTTAGTTGTACAGGAATGTCTTCAATTTTTTATGCAAATTTAGAAACTCTTAGATTATGTCTACAATGTTTAAACAAGTCTGTAAGTAGACAATAAGATTTTAAAACTTTAATGTACACAATATGGTATAACTTTTAGAAGATTTGTTAATGATGCACCGCATAGATGGAATTTAATGTTAAAATCTTGCATTAGATTTAAAGATGTTATTACTCATTATTGTAATGTTAATCCAAGTTTTTATTATCAAGTTACTGAAAATGATTGGTTAATTGCTATTTCTATTATGAATTTTTAGAATTATTTTACAATGCTACATGTAATTTTTATCTGGCATTTATTATCCAACTTCTTCGCTAGTATTAACAAAAATTATTGGCATGTCTCATTTATTTTTAAATATAGAAATGTTCCCGGTTTTAATTATGTTGTTTCGAAAATGGAAACACAATTTCGGAAATATTGAGGTGACGTACCTCTTTTATATTGTTTGGCTTCGGCTTTTGATCCGAAGATCAAATTAGATGGCTTATTCATTTGCTATATGATTTTCATGAAAATATGAATGTAGATATAACTAACTTAAAAGTAGAGATTAAAGATGTTTTAAATTCTTTAATTTCTTTGTATGAATAACGAGTTGTATCGGCTCGACCCGGTACAATCTTTCAAGTTGGTAGTAGTAGCTCAGGTCTTATGACTAAATTATCACATTCCGCCAGCGTACTGCAAAGAAAGAAACAAAAACAATCTTCCTACCAACTCAGGAATTATAGTTATATTTAAATTCTTATGAAGAATATGATGAAACTGTCACTCCCCATTACTGGAATACGTAAATTTTTGATTTTTTTCTGTATATGGTATCTGGCACCTGTATCTTGATTGTATGTATCATGTATTTGTAACTGGTCATGGCATGGAACAGTATCTCGTCGCGGATTAGTGTACCACCCCTTGTCCTTGTCTGATTGTAGGCGTGGCTCACTGCTTCGATGATAAGATTTCTGAACCGTGTTGTGGTTAGAATTTTATTTAATTAATTTAATTAGTTGTATCATGTAGCATTTAACATGTCATTAGTCATATGGTTAAGAGCGTGCTTAAGATTAGGATTTCTTTGAGTCAACCCAACCCCTATATATATTCTCTTTCTCTCTCATCATTCACTCTTTCATTTATTTTTCTCAAACAACATTTAGGCAAGTACACCTTGCACCAAATGAAGAGATTCTTTCATTTTTTATTTCTTGATTTTTCCTTTGATATGATTTGTCTATATTGTTCTTCTCATCATCCTCTACAAGTTTAGTTCTTGGAGTTTTTGATTTTAATTGCTAGTTTTGTGTAGATCTAAGTTTCTAAAACTAGAGTTCTATGGATTTTTGTGGTTTTGATCTATCAAACTTCCTTACTTTCGAAAATTACTTATTCCATGTTGTAGGAAATTCAATTCTACCTAATTTTGACCTTTGAAAAGTTAGATTTTGACTTGTTTTGAGAAAGTTATGGCCAAAACAATATTTGGACATCTTCTATGTTCATCTGTCATGGTTCTGGCAGGGATAATGCATAGTGCCGTATGGCTTGCATAGTACCGCATGGATGCATAGTACTGCAGGCCGCATAGTGCCGCATGGCTTGCATAGTGCTGCAGGCTTGAATAGTACCGCATGGATGAATAGTGTCGTAGAAATGAATAGTGCAGCATGGCTTGCATAGTGCCGCAGGCTTGCATAGTGCTGCATGGATGAATAGTGCCGCATGGATTGTCACGACCCGCTACCCAAATTGTTGGGCCGGACCGAGCCATGTCCAACCTACGCTTGGTTAAAGCGTAGTAAGCTGTACTAGGAGATGGACAAGATGGTACTAAGTGTGCAAACAGACATATATTAAAGCATTTTAAGAGTTCATCACAACACAGCATCTATTGACAAAAATAAATAAGTTTTATAGGTTATTACAGTTTCAAAGTAAGAAATAGAGACAAAGTCCAGTAACCAAGTAGAAGTTGTAACAACTCAAAGCCTAAGTCTAAAACAGGAAAGACAACTAAGCAAGGTTTCCCGTTGGGGCCTCTTCTGGAGCAAAGGCCATGTCCTCTAAGGCAGTCCCGTAGTAAGTATCACATAATATTTCTTCCTCGGATAGTGTACCTACAATCCTGTCAGGACGGGAGCAAGTACTGATTCTACAAACAGAATATACTGAGCATGAAATAAAAAGAGATGTAATAACTGGAATCATGTCATGCACAATCTATCATGTAATATCACAACTATCATGTTAAGGATACATTTGTCATGGCGACACATGTATATATATTGTTTAAAATTGGAGCAGGTACATGATCGTCAATAGGTATAAAATGTACTGTGGCACAAGTATATAAAATATACTTCCATACAAGTAAGCAAGCGATATATGTACATACGTACAAATACAGCTGGTACGCCTACGATAAGGTATACATATAAAATGTCAACCTTGCTCGGTACATACGTACAGGAGAAGGGGGCATGATCACGTACTCAACTATCAGTTTTCCCATGTCCCAATAACCATCATGTGAGAGATACAAGAGCTTTCTAAGCATGTAAAGATACTGGGACAGTATAGAACATGGTATGTACTGAGAGCAGTATAAAGCATGATATGACTTGCAGTTCAAGAAATAGTATTTTAACATAGTTTATCATATGCATTAAATAAAGTTTGTAGGGATACTTTTCTCGAGTAAAGCAAGGATATGAGATAGCAGGTATACATGTCCGGTGTCCTGTCAAAATGATATACAATATCAGCCTCTAAGCTATGTTCAAGATTTACACTAGTGTTGTGACACGGCTCGTAATAGGATACTAGCTAAGTGATGCTCTAGCAGTCCAATGTGGGGTGTTACAACATCTAGACCAACAAGTAGTGTCTCTACACTAAGGTAGTGTAAGGTCCCGATACTAAAATATCCCAAAAACCCACAAAAACACACAAGTCAATATTAATTAATTATTTATTTAGACTGTACATTGTGTTTCAATAATTATTAAGATATATATATAGTCCTAATTTATATGATATAAACCAAATTGATCCTTATTAATTATAGTAATTTATAATAAATTTTCTGGAATTTATAATCCTGCGTAAGTATTTCTTAAAAATCAGTTTACAAGTGTACATTGAAAATAAGTTCTGGTTTCCTATTTTTAAACCGTGGCAAAACAGTAAATTAAATCTTGAAAAAATTATATTAAATTATTTTAAATAACATAGTATTTCATAATAATTTTTTTGAAATTTATTCATCATTATAAAGTTGTCTGAAAATTCAAATATCATAAACCACTGATTCTAAAATTAAATAAATAATTATTTAATGTATTTGTCCACGTATTTGAATTTGAACCGAAGTTCAGATACGGGACCCGAGGCCATGAACCAAGTCCAACATGACCCTACTAGACCCTGAATATGTGTAGGCTCAGCTAAGTCTAATCAACACATGCTAGGCTTGAACTTAGAGTGGTCGTTTGCACGAATTACGTAAGATCGTAAATAAATACGGAATTTAAATACATGTAAGTAAATGAATTTAAATTGCAGAAATTGAGAGCGTACATATTACAGTACAGACAATGTATTTATAAAATACATATTACAGTATAGACATTATATTACAGTACAGACAGTGTCTTATAGGTTTTCATAGGCTAGTGGTGTAGGTTTCATATAACCTATATCTAGTAAGTTATATAGATATATATATATATAACTATATATATGAATAGACACTATCTACCTACTACCCATATATCAAAATATGAATACTATATATAATACAACCCACATACATATATATATATATATATATATATATATATATATAATATCACTACATGAGAACTAATACAAATATATATATCATATATATATACACATATATATTTATATATATATATATAAAACCTATTTATATATTACATATATATATATATATATATATATATAGAGGGAAGAGAGAGAGGGATATAGAGTGAGAGAGTGAGAATGAGAGAGAGACAGGAAGAGGGGACAGAGCACAGGACAGTGAGAGAGGGGGCTGGGTTCCAGTTCCTGGAACCACAAATTGGCACCCCAACACACACACACACAGTCCACATATACATACATATGTATACATGTACACTACTACACATACACACTACCATTTAACCCCAAATCTCACCCACACACACATACATATATACTACGTATATACATACTAAAATACACTAATACAAAGTATAAAACATAATCAAAATCGATTTGAAAATCGATTTTGCAAAAACTGGAAAATCCTAAAACCTGGAAACTATGGGCTGTGAACTCGAAGCTAGGATAACCCGATTTCATACACTAAAACGAGCTAAGGCTTGATTCAAATGGTTGGTAACTGGTGCCCCATACATATACGTGTCGTGTGTGTCAGTGGCAGTCCACCACGACACGACACGGCGTGTCCAAACACGTAAAAACTCACTCGGGTAAGCATTGATACACGAACACAGTGCACAGCGTCGTGCACGTGTTTACGTGTCTCGTGGACACTCCACGAGACACGACATGACTCGTGGTCACACACACGTGTAGCCCACACATAGGGCTACACGATGGACACTCTGACACGTGTCCACGATACTTGTGGACACAAAACGAACTCCGTATCAGTCGTGAAAACACGACTGATACACGCGTGTTTCGACAGCGTCGTGCACGTTGTCACACGCCTCGTGCTCGCGACACAGGACACGACGTACCACGTGCTCGTGTCCTCGTGTACGCCACATGAAGGGCTACACGATGGTGTCATTACGAGGCACCCAAGTGTCGTGTCCGCGCGACACGACACGCTCAAAGTTGCCCTCGCGCGCGTGTGCGTTGACAGCCCGTGTCCAGTGCGAGTGAGATTTCTCACTCGACACGACACGAAGCGACACCAAATTTTGGGGGCATGTTCGCAGACATTGCCCCCGTGTCCGTGTCAATTTGCACGTGTCCTAGTGGCCTGTGCAGTGCGCACAAAGTGTCGGGTAGCAGGGCATGCACGAGGGTCTCATGCAGTAGGTTCGTGTCCAATTTGGACACGGACACAGCATGAAAACATGCTCAGTCTAGGTGTTTTGTGATCAGCAAGTCTAGGGCTACTAGGTTATGTAATTTGTTTTACAAAAATACAAAAACAAGTCTATTGTGGCATTTCACCAAACAAGGGTTTACTTAGGATACGTGTCCGATACGGACACCAAACCAAGTCTAAATCCTACCAAACTTGACCCACAGTTCCCTAGTACCTAGATGCATGCAAATATGAAGAGAAAACACAATATTAACATGGTTTATGGACATTTACCTATTTATGCAAATCTAATAGAAAAACAAGAAGAGGGGGGGTGTCCACTTCAACTTGGTGATGCCCAAAGCTCACGAAATCCTCGATAGCAGGCCCTAACTAGTACCCTCTAGTGTAGGAGAGTCCAATGCAAGAAACTAGAGGTGATTTAGATCAAAATTGATCAAGTTATCAAGGTTTGTAGAAATGGGATTTTTTTAGGTTTAAATTCATGTAAATGGCCATGAATGAAAGCAATGGGGTTATATAGAATGGTGTAGGGCTAGGGGGGTGTTCTTGGCTGCCATGACAAGGGGAGGGGGTGTCCTTGGGTTGCTTCCAAGCTAAGGGAAAGACTTTCATGGCAAAAGGGTTGATATTTTGGATATTTTGTGGAAAATATCCATAAAGTAGATATCAAGATATTTATCCTCCTTTAACCAATGCAAATATCTATCCCCTTATCATTCTAGGTTAGTGGCTAACCTATGGATTAGGGTAGACTAGGTTAGGGACTAATCATGGCACTAATCAATAATTAAATAATAATAAAAATACATAAATCCAAATAACTCTAAATAATTTCTAGAAAATTACCAAAATACCCTTTTAACTAAAAAGTGGTAATTTGATATCCTAATCACATGGTTAGGCTTACATGGTCATGGTTGGTTTCTAGGTTATGAAATCTCTAGGGTTTACACTAGGGTTACACTAGTAAAATCACGAAGTCATAAGCCATGACTTAGAAAATAGTTTTAATCTAACTAAAAATCACCAAAATTCATAACATGACTAAATCACCATTAATAAATAATAAAAATAATAAATTTTCAAAAATACCCCAATTTTAGAAAACTGGGTCTTACAAGTCTACCCTCCTTAGAGAAATTTTGTCCTCGAAATTAAGATAGTCGTACTCCTTCTAGGTCAAACCCCCAGTCAATCAAAGTCAAAAAGATAACATGCAATCATAGTCCTACTGGTCGTGATTCCACAGTCTTGAACAGGGTAACTACACTATCTAGCATATCACAAGCATATCCTGACAGGTACTAATGGAATCATACAACAAGATGGGAAAGGAAGGACAGGAAAGACAAACCTGCTAACCCGTCACCTGCAGCGTTGGTCTCCTCGACCGTCATCGCAAAAGCTCCACCCCTCTGGTGCTGAGCTACAGGTGGCCTAGCCCCCATATAAGGAGGTGCAATAGGACAATCCATCTTCTGGTGAGTATCAGACCCACAGTTATAGCAAACCTTCAGCCTCTTCCTATACTGCTCCCTGATGTGTCCCTGCTTCCTGCAGTATGAACAACTGATCGTCTTCGGGTCCTGACCTCGATACTGATGTTGCACCTGCTGAAATGGCCTCTGCTGCCGGGGTCCCGGGGCTCTAACTGGCGGGGTCGAATGATGTGGTGTGGGAGGATGATATGTCTGCTGGTGCAGCGTCGGCACTTTCTGCTGGAAAGCCTGACGCTTTGAGGGTCCCTCAATGTGTACAGAAGTTGGCCTCTTGCAAGACAGAAGATGCTTCTCGATGCTCCGGGCTAACTCTAAGCTCTGGTAGTAGTCAGTCATACCGTTTGCCACTATAAGAATGCCAATGTCTGGAACTAGACCACGGCAAAACCTACGCGTCATCTCCTCAGGGTCAGCAACTAGGCTAGGAGCGAAATGGCTCAGACGACTAAACTCTGCCGCATACTCGTCGACAGAACGGTTCCCCTGCTGGATGTTCTGGAATCGTAGCCCCATGGCTACTCTAGCAGTGGTTGATAAGAATTTCTTCTTGAACTGGGTCTTGAACTGATCCCAAGTGGCTCTTCCTCTCGCGAATAATGGCTCATTCCGGAACCAAACTCCTGCCAAGTCTATCAGCAAAAATCCTGCTACCTCGACCTGGAGGTCATCCGGCATCCTAACTCCAATGAGCTTCCTCTCTACCGAGTCTAACCAGTCATCTGCTACTACTATGCCCTCAGTCCCTAAGAACTCCTTGGGATTCAGACCCATGAAGTCCTTGATCGTCCCTGCTCTCTGCCGTGGCTCTACAGGTGGTGGGACCACGGTACGTCCCTCAGAATGCTCCATGCTCTGGCGGAGTAGGGTGGTCTGCTCCTGATGGGTTGCTAGGAACCCCTGGATCAGAATGAGCAGTTGGTTCCCGTCGAGTGTGACGGAAGCCTGGGTAGGTATATTGATAGGGGGTGGTGAAAGTATTGGGTCCTGCTGGGCCTGTGATGTGGAAGGTGGTGGAGGCATCTGGGTTTGTGGATCTGTGGAGTGGGGGAATGTGGTAGGTGAAGGTGGAGGTGTATCAGTCAACTGGTCAGCTGACTGGATGGGGAGTGTGCCATTCTCAGGTGAGACATACCGGGATGAACGAGTAAGCACCATCTAATTACAATAAAAAGACTTATAAGGACTCTTTAAAGCAAAACAATCATATACAAGAAAATCTAATTATAATAGCAAGCATGTGATGTATTTCCTATGTTGCAATCCTAGTATTCCTCTAGGTGTTCTAAGCGTCATTCCTAATATTGTCTAATTACCTTAAGTTCCTAATTGTAGGCATGCTTGGTACAATAACGTAACCAAACAATTTAGTCGACAAGACCTGCATGGGGGCACCACTAAAAACATGTCACGACCCGCACCCAGTATAGGGGCACGAGAAGTGGGTACGTCCAGCCTACGCCGCAGTGTCGGCGGTAGTAAGCTGTCCTAGGTTGCTAACTAATCTCATGCAGTGAATATAAAAAGTACTTGTCCAGATATCAGCTCCGAATGGAGGGCAAGTGAAGGGTATGATCTACTCAACACAGTCTAAATACGAAAAGATAACACAGAAGTTATACCTAAGGAATTAAAGACAACAACAACTAACTAAAAAAATAATACACCAATATCTCAAACCAACTTAATACAGACTCAATATCTTAACTTTAATACAACAAGCCAAAATATGAAAGCTAAAGTAGTCTACTAGCTAATCTCCTGAATCACTCCTAAGAGTCGGGACCAAAGGTAGCTAATCCCTCGCCAGGTCCATGGTAAGCAGGGCATGTGTCCTCAGGATTATCATCTGTAATATTTTCAACAGGTCCAATCAGGACGGAAACGAGTACAACTCATCTAGAAAAACCCAAGTAAATGATAAAGAACTATAAAGCAGTTATAGACAGTTTTATTGATGAGCATGGCAGTTCTATACAGGTAATGATGGCATAGAGGGACAGTAAGATACAAGAAAAGAAAGGTAACTAAAACAAGAGAAGAATCATGGCAATAAAGACTGTAATAAAAGCTAACTGAACTAGAATATTATGTGTGAGTCCAAACAGTACGATATAAGTCTAATATAATCCCAGTGTGAGTCCAGTCCATATAATCCGATACCAGATGATTTCCGATACAAGATGAGTCCAAGAGTGATCAATGAATCCAGGGTGAGTCCAACCACGATCTAACAGTGTGTTTTAAAATACCGAGGTCGACATGTAAACGGCTGTAGGTATCAGGCACATCTCTCACTGATCGGGCAAGAGATGGCTATGCTTCCAGCAGATTCCAGTGGGAGATTCCGGATTTGGGGTATGTCTACATGTCTTACTCAATATTTTCCCGCCCAGCAAGTGAATCCAAAATCGACAAAAAGAATCGAGATGAGTCTGGCCAATACGTGATGATTCCAGAAATGATTCCGGAATGATACCAATGACTCCAGTAATAGAGGCCAGCAAGTAAAGTATGTGTCGATACATGAATCCAGAAATATCCATACGTGTTGATACAGAGAATCACATAGAACTAACTAGAACTGAAATACAGTAATCGACAAATAAATGAGAGAATTATCAGAGAATGTACTCGCCTGTTACTCTGGAAAGAGTAGTGTAATATCAGATGTCTGTACCAGGGTCACAATGTCCTAAAATAGAGCAATACAGTTATGACATGTCAAAAATGAAGGTAAATGAAATCTACGATGCAATCTATATGAATTCTAAGCCAATCTAGGTCAAAGTCAAACTTGGTCAACACTACAGTCAAACTAAGTTATACTAGGTCACAAGAAGTTAAACTAAGTCATACAAGGTCAAACAAGGTTAAACAAGTCTAATCTAGGTTAAAGTCAACCCTTGGTCAAATATTCTAGCCAAACTAGTCAAGTTATCTAGGGCTTAGTCAATAGTGGTCAGACTAGTCAATACTAGTCAACATGGTCAAGCTAGGTTAAAGTCTAGGTCAATCTTAGACTAACTAAGGTTTTGGTTAATCATAGACTAGTCAATAAGGTAATCAGGTTAATCTTGACTAATGGTCAACATCCAGTCAAACTCTATAAGGCTAACTCAAAACCAAACATAGGCTAACCTGTCTTAGGATACCTAAGATACTATACTACAATAAAGTATATCACATAAAAATATATATAGTACAATACCAACCTTAATCCTGTAATCAAGCTAATCCTATTCTCCAACTCAAGTCATGACTCAACTCTAAGTATCTCACTTAACCCCATACATATCTTCATCTATATAGGATTACCCTCATAATCCATATGGTCAACCTAATCATCTAGTTTAGTCAAACTCAAGTCAAATAGTCCTTCTAGGTTTATCTAAGTCATTTCTAGGTCAATTTGGTCAAGGTTTGACCTATAGTTGACTTTGGTCAACAATGGTCAATTACCTAGTCAAACTATGTCTACTAGTCAACTAGTTAAACTAGTCATTTTAGGTCAATCCTAGTCAATTCTAGGTTAACTAGGTCAACTTTGACCTAAGGTTGACTTTGGTCAACCCTTAGTCAACAAGGGTCACGTGTTTTACGTCATTAGGGTTAGCCCCAAGCCATAGGCTAGTACCTTGGCCATAGGCTAGTCTTATAGGTTTTCATAGGCTAGTGGTGTAGGTTTCATATAACCTATATCTAGTAAGTTATATAGATATATATATATATAACTATATATATGAATAGACACTATCTACCTACTACCCATATATCAAAATATGAATACTATATATAATACAACCCACATACATATATATATATAATATCACTACATGAGAACTAATACAAATATATATATATCATATATATATATATATACACATATATATTTATATATATATATAAAACCTATTTATATATTACATATATATATATAGAGAGAGGGAAGAGAGAGAGGGATATAGAGTGAGAGAGTGAGAATGAGAGAGAGACAGGAAGAGGGGACAGAGCACAGGACAGTGAGAGAGGGGGCTGGGTTCCAGTTCCTGGAACCACAAATTGGCACCCCAACACACACACACACAGTCCACATATACATACATATGTATACATGTACACTACTACACATACACACTACCATTTAACCCCAAATCTCACCCACACTCACACATACATATATACTACGTATATACATACTAAAATACACTAATACAAAGTATAAAACATAATCAAAATCGATTTGAAAATCGATTTTGCAAAAACTGGAAAATCCTAAAACCTGGAAACTATGGGCTGTGAACTCGAAGCTAGGATAACCCGATTTCATACACTAAAACGAGCTAAGGCTCGATTCAAATGGTTAGTAACTGGTGCCCCATACATATACGTATCGTGTGTGTCAGTGGCAGTCCACCACGACAAGACACGGCGTGTCCAAACACGTAAAAACTCACTCGGGTAAGCACTGATACACGAACACAGTGCACAGCGTCGTGCATGTGTTCACGTGTCTCGTGGACACACCACGAGATACGACACGACTCGTGGTCACACACACGTGTAGCCCACACATAGGGCTACACGATGGACACTCTGACACGTGTCTACGACACTCGTGGACACAAAACGAACTCCGTATCAGTCGTGAAAACACGACTGATACACGCGTGTTTCGACAGCGTCGTGCACGTTGTCACACGCCTCGTGCTCGCGACACAGGACACGATGCACCACGTGCTCGTGTCCTCGTGTATGCCACATGAAGGGCTACACGATGGTGTCATTATGAGGCACCCAAGTGTCGTGTCCGCGCGACACGACACGCTCGAAGTTGCCCTCGCGCGCGTGTGCGTTGACATCCCGTGTCCAGTGCGAGTGAGATTTCTCACTCGACACGACACGAAGCGACACCAAATTTTGGGGGCATGTTCGCAGATATTGCCCTCGTGTCCGTGTCAATTTGCACGTGTCCTAGTGGCCTGTGCAGTGCGTACGAAGTATCGGGTAGCAGGGCATGCACGAGGGTCTCGTGCAGTGGGTTCGTGTCCAATTTGGACACGGACACAGCACGAAAACGTGCTCAGTCTAGGTGTTTTGTGATCAGCAAGTCTAGGGCTACTAGGTTATGTAATTTGTTTTACAAAAACACAAAAACAAGTCCATTGTGGCATTTCACCAAACAAGGGTTTAAGGCTTAGGATACGTGTCCGATACGGACACCAAACCAAGTCTAAATCCTACAAAACTTGACCCACAGTTCCCTAGTACCTAGATGCATGCAAATATGAAGAGAAAACACAATATTAACATGGTTTATGGACATTTACCTATTGATGCAAATCCAATGGAAAAACAAGGAGAGGGGGGGTGTCCACTTCAACTTGGTGATGCCCAAAGCTCACGAAATCCTCGATAGCAGGCCCTAACTAGTACCCTCTAGTGTAGGGGAGTCCAATGCAAGAAACTAGAGGTGATTTAGATCAAAATTGATCAAGTTATCAAGGTTTATAGAAATGGGATTTTTCTAGGTTTAAATTCATGTAAATGGCCATGAATGAAAGCAATGGGGTTATATAGAATGGTGTAGGGCTAGGGGGTGTTCTTGGCTGCCATGACAAGGGGAGGGGGTGTCCTTGGGTTGCTTCCAAGCTAAGGGAAAGACTTTCATGGCAAAAGGGTTGATATTTTGGATATTTTGTGGAAAATATCCATAAAGTAGATATCAAGATATTTATCCTCCTTTAACCAATGCAAATATCTATTCCCTTATCATTCTAGGTTAGTGGCTAACCTATGGATTAGGGTAGACTAGGTTAGGGACTAATCATGGCACTAATCAATAATTAAATAATAATAAAAATACATAAATCCAAATAATTCTAAATAATTTCTAGAAAATTACCAAAATACCCTTTTGACTAAAAGTGGTAATTTGATATCCTAATCACATGGTTAGGCTTACATGGTCATGGTTGGTCTCTAGGTTATGAAATCTCTAGGGTTTACACTAGGGTTACACTAGTAAAATCACAAAGTCATAAGCCATGACTTAGAAAATAGTTTTAATCTAACTAAAAATCACCAAAATTCATAACATGACTAAATCACCATTAATAAATAATAAAAATAATAAATTTTCAAAAATACCCCAATTTCAGAAAACTAGGTCTTACAAGTAATCCTCCTCTTGACACCGTGGGTGATATTGTGTTTGTACAAATGAACCGGTACTATTTTGTACCATGTCTAGGACAGGGATCCCTGAGTACCACGGTCAGGGGTATCCACTGTAAACGGCTAAGGCTAATAACTAGAATAATCCAGTAGTCATGAGAGATTTCCCCAGTTACAGGCGATCCCGTTATTCCGTCCACCATTGTTGGACTTGCAACCTGCCGATGAGTAGGGCACAAGTCTAGACTCACTGATTTACGGAAAAGAACGAGGTATTGCTTAATGAATCCAAGTCGCCTGGATAACCTGGATTAGCTGCAGGACTTGTGGCTGGAGGAACATCTTACTGCACATTGGTAGTAACTAAGGCTTGTGATAACCCTAGTTAGTTAATGTAGAAAGCCGTAGTCATTGATTGGCCGTGGGCGATTGTATGGTATAGATTCAGTGCACGAATATTACAAGTATGAATGCATGATTGTCACCTTTAACAATAAAGATCAGGGACTAAGTTCTGTTCAGGCGAAAGGTTACAACCCCGGTCCTTGTTTGGTTTAAGGGCTGTAACATGGCTCCCGGAGCAGTTCTGTGTCCTCCTTCATTTATTGTCTTATTGCACCTTACATCATGTTCGTCATGTTTTACTTTACCAACAAGAATTAGAGACAGAGTTCTATTCAGGTAAAGGGCTACAACCCCGGTTATTGTTTGGTTTAAGGGTTATGACCTGGCTACCTGAATGGTTCCCTCGTACTCTAATTTTGATTGTTGTTGTTCTTTTATTATCAGGCTCTTTCATAATTACTTTAATATTTTTATGTTCTGATATGCTGGTTTTAGTTCTTAAGTGAAGCCTCCTTTGTAGCACTTGCTCTTTCTGGGATCTGACCCAGCTGGTTTTGTATGGCCAGATTTTGGAGCAGCTCCAGAGGATCTACCGACCTTCCAGCCCGATGGTGACCACCAGGCATAATCCGGGCAACGAATGGGTTTATTTTTGGCTCTCCCACTCTATTGTAAAAATTATTATTTTGAGGCGTTTAGCCGGCGAGCACCTATTAGCTCGTATTGTATACCTTGTTTATTGTCTGCCTACGGGCTGTAACATGATTGACAGATCCTAGGGTTGATCATGTATGACTAAAATCTTGCTAGTCCTCATATTTTGTAACGACTAGCTTCATGATCAGCTGAATATGTAATATTTGGGACGCCTTTCTATTGTATATTTGGTGGTCTTACATCTTGTAACTTTACTTGCTTGCTGGAGATTGAGACATTTAGGCTTGTTATTGACCATAGGAGACTGATAGATTGTAGTTAAACCCTCATGTATCTAGACAGCCGTGACCATATAGCGAGGTGGGTTGTACTTCGATATACGTAGTTGGCTATGTTTGCCCCCGTTCTCCAGTATTCTGGTTCTGGGGCATGACATGGTTTAAGTGGTGGCCCATGTAGGTCTTGTAAATCAAGATATGTGAGGGTTTACCGAATAGATGTCTCAATCCGTACTCGCCCTTGATCTCTGCCCGTATCTTCTAATCCTTGAGATTCTCAACCTAATCACATGATTGTATCCTTAATCTGTCTTGGTCCTTCCTTATAGTTTCCTGTGTCGTCTTCTTCAGCGGCAATACTCCTGGTCCTGCCAATTCGCAGGAAGGAGCTCAGCAAGTACCCCCGCAACAAGAGGATCAGGCCCAGCACTCAGGAGCAGCTTCCCGGGTCATGCCTTCCGGAGATCCAGAACCCCCGATACAGCCAGCCCAGCCTGCAAGGCAGGATGAGGGAGCCTTGGTTGGACTCATCAGGGATTTGCTTGCATCACAGGACCGTCGAGGAGATGACTTGCATCAGGCAGTGGAAGATGCTTTGGGCAGAGGTAGACATCATAGGAACAGTGCAGCGAACAGCTTCAAGCGCTTGAACCCTCCATTCTTCGATGGCAGTAAAGATGTTATCGCTGCTGATGCGTGGCTTCATGATACCTAGGTGATATTGGAGGCAGCGAAGACCCCAGAAGACGAGAAGGTGGCGGTAGTACGCCTACAGTTATTGGATTTGGCCCGCAGCTGGTGGACGGCACAGGCCATTGGATTAAGGGAACCTATTGCCTGAGCAGTATTCCGGAAGAGATTCCAGACCAAGTACTTCGATGATGTAGCTCGGTACGATCTACAGACGAGGTTCACCAATCTGAAGCAGATGGGCAGGACGATCGATGGATATGCGGCCGAGTTTTCCAGGCTTAGTCGGTTTACTCCCACCTTGGTGGCGACCGAGTTCGATAGAGCCCAGCGGTTTCAGCAGGGACTCCACCTGGAGATTTTACTGACGGTAGAGCAGTTTCAGCATCAGACTTTTGATACAGTATTAAAGGCAGCTATGAGGCATAAGTATACCTCCCAGAGAATTGTGGACAGGACCGGAGGTCGAAAGCGATCTCACGGCCAGATGACTCAGTCGTTAGCACCGGCCCCGGCAGCTAGAGCATTAACCATTGGAACTCCGAGAAGGACAGCTTCAGTTACGTCGGTTCAACATTCAACCCCGACGTATCCTCAACAGCAGAAGCAGAAGCAGCCTTCCACCATGGGCTGCTCTTATTGTGGGAAGCCTGGACATGTTGTTTCAGAATATCGCAAGACGCAAGGATTGTGTTTGCTTTGTGGAGCGCCGGACCATAAGGTAGGGTCCTGCCCGTTCAGGACTGACTCCGCACCAGCTATGACCAGCTCGTCGGTGAGGGGACCAGCCCCAGTACCAGTCCAGCAGCAGTTCCTATCCCCGAGGCCATTGCCAACGCAGACCCAGGCTTTTCAACAGCAAAGGCCTCAGTAGTATGCCCAGGCTCAAGTTCAGAATAGGCAGAGAGGGTTCCAGCAGAGGGCTCCGGCACCCAGAGGACAAGGACAAGTGCTGGCTTTAACCATAGAAGAAGAAGGAGTAGCGCCAGGTGAGGTAGTGGCAGGTACTATTCTCGTCAATACCTTTCTGGCTTCAGTATTGTTTGACTCTGGTGCATCGTATTCATTTATGTCTACACGATTCATGACACGGATAGGACTGGAGCCCGAGTCATTATCAGTAAGGCTTAATATACTTACTGGTAACGGTCTTGTGGGAGTAGATAGAGTATTTTCCTCGTGTCGAATCATAGTTGGCGGTAGAGAGTTTTCTGCTAGATTGATAGAATTTTCGATGGTCGATTATGATGTGGTCTTAGGGATGGATTGGTTGAGGGACCAATATATTAGGATAGAATGCCATGTTGGCAGGGTTGTTTTTAGCATTCCAGGCAAGCCAGAGTTTTTCTTTTCCTGAGACGAAGTTGAACCTTCTCCTCCAGTATTGTGAATGGCAGTAGCAGCAGTGCAGTTACCCCGGATCGTCGAGGAGTTTTCAGATGTTTTCCCAGAAGAACTTCCAGGAATGTCGCCAGAGCGAGAGATCGAGTTCACTATAGACTTGATCCCTGGAACAGCATCAGTGTCAGAGAGAGTCTACAGGATGGCACCGTCAGAGTTAGAGATTATACAAGATGGTTGAAGAACTCAGGACCAAGGGATTCATTCGTGCTAGTGGATCGCCTTGGGGAGCCCCGATGCTTCTTGTGAAAAAGAAGGATGGTACGTCCAGATTATGTGTTGACTATCGTACCTTGAACTCAGTGACAATTAAGAACCGATATCCTCTCCCGAGGATAGACGACTTGTTTGATTAACTCAAGGAGGCAGCAGTATTCTCGAAAATTGATTTACGGTCAGGATACCACTAGATCAGAGTCATAGAGCAGGACATCCCGAAGATAGCTTTCAGATCTAGGTATGGGCATTGGGAGTTCCTTGTTATGCCATTTGGAGCGACCAATGCGCCGGCTGTATTCATGGACCTCATAAATCGCATCTTCATGCCCTACGTAGATCAGTTCGTGATTGTATTCATAGACGACATCCTGATTTACAGCAAGAGTGAAGCGGAGCATGAGCAGCATCTCAGAATTATCCTACAGATTCTCAGAGAGCACCAGTTGTATGCGAAGTTCAGTAAATACGAATTCTGGCTCGATCGCATTTCATACTTGGGTCATATCATCACCAGAGGAGGAGTGAAAGTGGATCCCCAGAAGATCATGGCTATCGAGACGTGGCCAGTGCCTAGCACGGTTGCAGAAGTTCGCAATTTTCTTGGCTTGGCCGGCTACTACCGGCGATTTATTTCAGACTTTGCTCGGATTTCAGTGCCATTGACCCAGTTGACCCGCAAGGATGTACAGTTTGCTTGGACAGCAGAATGTCAAGATTCTTTTAAGAAGTTGAAGCGAGGTTTGATGACGGCACCTATTCTCATGCTTCCAGATGGGACCGGGGGATTCTCAGTATAGTGTGATGCTTCAGGTAGGGGATTGGGATGCGTCTTGATGCAGCATGGTAAGGTAATTGCTTATGCATCACGTCAGTTTTATGATCATGAGAAGAATTATCCTACCCGTGACTTGGAGTTGGCAGCAGTAGTGTTTGTACTTAAGCTTTGGAGACACTATATGTACGGAGATAGGGTGGAGATTTTCACCGACCACAAGAGTCTTAAGTATGTGTTTACTCAAAAGGATCTCAACATGCGTCAGAGAAGATGGCTAGAGCTACTTGTGGATTATGATATCAGCCTGCAGTATCACCCAGGGAAGGCCAATGTAGTAGCAGATGCGTTGAGCAGGAGAGCCGGAGTTTATTTTCTCATAGCGCAGCCGGAGTTATTAGCCGATCTTCAGAAGATGGGAATCGAAGTGGTTCGTCCTACTAATATGGCATTGATGGCCAGCCTACAAGTTCAGTCCAGCATAGTCGAGAGGATCCAGAGGGCACAATCGGCAGATTCCAAGCTTCAGCGGCTCAGAGCAGAGTGTGAGACGGGACGAAGACCAGAGTTATGCATTCATGAAGATGGTACAATTTGACATGGTAAGCGTCTTTATGTACCTAGTGGAGATATCAGACAGGAGATCATGGCAGAGGCCCACAGTTTGCAGTATTCCATTCATTCCGGTGGCACGAAGATGTATCGAGATATCCGCCAGCACTTTTGGTGGAATGGCATGAAGAGGAAGATTGCCCGGTTTGTCTCTCATTGTTTAGTCTGCCAACAAGTTAAGGCTGAACATCAGAGACCAGCTGGACTACTTCAACCATTACCGATTCCAGAGTGGAAATGGGAGCACATAACCAAAGATTTCGTGACTGGATTACCTAGATCCCCGGCAGACAGGGATGCTATTTGGGTTATTGTGGATAGGCTCGCGAAGGTAGCTCATTTTCTCCCGTTCAAAATTGGTCAGTCGACAGCCCAGCTAACAGAGATGTATCTTCGGCAGATTGTCAGGTTGCATGGAGTACAGTCAGTACAGAGTCAGATAGAGATTCGAGATATATATCTCATTTTTGGCGCAGTCTTTAAAAGAGTTTGGGGACTCGTCTCAAGTTCAGCTCAGTTTATCATCCGCATACAGATGGTCAATCAGAGCGTACCATTCAAACTCTTGAAGATATTTTGCGATCATGCACACTCGACTTCGGTGGTTCGTGGGAGGATCACCTGCACCTGGCAGAATTCTCGTACAACAACAGTTTCCAGGTTAGTATCCAGATGGTACCGTTTGAGGTACTGTATGACAGGAAGTGCAGGTCCCCGCTAGCATGGGACGACATCGGAGAGAGGCAAATGCTCGGTCCAGGAATGATTACCCAGACTGTCGAAGTGATCAAACGAGTCAGAGATCATCTTCGAGTTACACAAGATCGTCAGCGCCATTGGGCCGATTCTCATCGGCGTCCCCTAGAATTTTCTGTCGAAGACCACGTAATCCTTAGGATCTTGCCTACCCATAGCATCATTCGTTTTGGCGTACGGGGAAAGCTTAGTCCTATGTATATAGGGCCGTTCGATATCCTTGAGCGAGTAGGTGATGTATCCTATCGTCTCACTCTTCCGCCGTCACTAAGTGAGGTGCATGACGTGTTCCATGTTTTCCAACTGCGACGGTATATCCCAGACCCGAGCCATATCCTGGATCATTCAAAATTGGTTGTTGGTACCGACCTTTCGTATGAGGAGAGGCTCGTGTCCATATTGGACCGAAGAGAGAAGATCCTCAAGAACAAGACTATCAGTTTAGTCCATGTTGCTTGGGATCATCACTCTTTGGAAGAGTCAACATGGGAGCGTGAGGATGATATCTGATCGCGGTATCCCGACTTGTTTGACTCGTGAGGTATAAAGTCTTTCTTATGCCTTACACTTCGAATCCTTGCTTGCATATTTGATTGCTTGATTGATTGCTTAGCTGTAGATTACATCTGATAGTATAACTTATCCCGATACCTCTAGCCTCTTTAATTAAATTCCAAGGACAAAATTTTTTTTAAGGTGGGTAGAGTTGTCACCCTCGAAATACGTGTTACGTATTTTCGTATACGTGTACATATTTTGGGTCCGTATTTTTATTAGTCATGGTTAGCTAGTCATGGTTTTATTTTTAGCAGGTTGCATTGGCATAGTTATTTTGGCATTTCATTGGTTATGGCTTAGCTTGGTTCGGTTTAGCTTGGTTTGGTTTGCTTTTGGGTTCATCATGAACCAAAAGAAAACCCCTACCTACCACCACCATCATCATTTAAAACCCAACCCCTTTCTCTCTCCTCTTTACTCTTTATTTATTTCTTCATCTTCTTTCTCTTAACTTCTCTACCTACCAAGAGAAGCTTAGGCAAGTGCAACTTGCTTCATGGAGGAACTCCATTTTTGTTCCATTTTCTTCCTCACGAGATTCTAAGACACTTTAGTACTTAGGATTTTCAATTTTTATGGTTTATTTCTTGTAGATCTAAGTTTGTGTCATTTTTGGTTTTCTTGGGTTTTGATCTACCAAACTTTATTATTTTCAAGTTTTGATTGTTCTATACTGTAGAGAATTCAATTTTACCCAAAATGGACCTTCGAAAAGTTAGATTTCGACTTATTTTGAGAAAGTTATGGCCAAAATCATTTTTGGCCATTTTTATGTTCATCAGTGCTGATTCTGGCAGGGACGATGAATAGTGCCGCATAGTGCCGCATAGTACCCGAGCCGCATATGGGAGTGTCGTATAGTGCCACATAGTATCCGAGCCGCATATGGGAGTACCGTATAGTGCCGTATAGTGCCCGAGCCGCATATGGGAGTGCCGCATAGTGTCCGAGCCGCATATGGGAGTGCCGTATAGTACCGTATAGTATCCGAGCCGCATATAAGAGTGTCGTATAATACCGTATAGTACCCGAGCCACATATAGGAGTGCCGTATAGTGTCGCATAGTGTCCGAGCCGCATATGGAAGTGCCGCATAGTGCCCGAGTAGTATATGGGAGTACCGCATAGTGTCGCATAGTACCCGAGCCGCATATGGGAGTGCCGTATAGTGCCCGAGCCGTATAGTACCGCATAGTGTCCGAGCCGTATATGGGAGTGCCGCATAGTATCGTATAGTTTTCGAGTCGCATATAGGAGTGCCACATAGTGCCGTATAGTACTCGAGCCGTATATGGGAGTGCCGTATAGTGCCGCATAGTACCCGAGCCGCATATGAGAGTGTCGCATAGTGCTCGAGCCGTATATGGGAGTGCTGCATAGTACCCGAGCTGCATATGAGAGTGCCGTATAGTGCCGCATAATGCCCGAGCCGCATATGCGAGTGCGGCATAGTGCCATATAGTACCCGAGCCACATATGCGAGTGCCGCATAGTGCCGCATAGTGCCCGAGCTGCATATGGGAGTACCACATAGTGCCGTATAGTACCCGAGCCGTATATGGGAGTGCATCATAGTGCCGCATAGTGCCCGAGCCGCATATGGGAGTGCTGCATAGTACCCGAGCCGTATATGAGAGTGCCGTATAGTATCGCATAGTACCCGAGCCGCATATGGGAGTACCGTATAGTGTCCGAGCTGCATATGAAAGTGCCGCATAGTGCTGAATAGTGCCGCATAGTGTCTATTTTGGCTGATTTTAGCTATTTTATGTCCTATTTGGCCGATTTGTGGCCAGAATTTCTTCCAACTCCCAACATGAAGGTGGTAGATCTTTTCCTTGGCTTCAAGAGCATGTTATTAGCTATTTTATGCAAGTTTTCTCATTTATTATAATGTAAGAATAGAACATGATAGTTGTTATGCTCTAATTTAAAGAAAAATCTTTTTGAATAAATAATAATGATAATAATAATAATAATATAGTCATGTTAATTTAAATAAAAAAATTCCTATATACAACTTTGCATTTAAATCTTAAGAGAATTTATGCAATTACAAATTTTTACTCACCAACTTGAAATGGTGAGGTGTCATGCAAGGAAGACATGTGGCATTACAAAATGCCACTTGGTTCCCTTTCATGAAGAGCAGCATTCTTCATTAAAAACCTCACCCCTCTTCTCCTTTATTTATTTCACACACCACACCCTCCAACACACACACACTCGACCACACTCTCTCCTCATTTCTCTTCTTCCACTCTTCATTCTCCTCCTCTCTCCAATCCCCATCTGCTGCTACTATACTACTACTACTACCACTGGGCTGCTGCTACTGTACGGAACCCGCCGCCCTGACCCGCTGCCGTCGCCGACCCCACGTCGCCGACCACCGCCACCTCCATCACCACCCTTTCCTCCTCCTTCCCCTTCCAATACCTAAAACCTAGGTAAAAACCCTCTAATAACTTCTCCATTTCTTTCCAATTTCAACCCTAGGTTAAAATTGGGTTTGGATTTGAAATATATATATATGTATAATTTTTGAATGGTTTATGATAGGAGAAATTTGGGAATCTCTAGGTCCAACACAAGAAAATTAAAGGCAAGTCCTCCTCCCTTCCTTCAAATCCCTTTTTCTTTTGGCAAAATTGTGTGCAAATAAATTAGAGAATAGGAAAAAGGAAAAAAAAATGGAAATCCTAATTTCAGTAACTCACCTTTTGGATTATGTGTCCATACAATTTCATGACACAGACACAAGTATGAATACATTTTGACTTAGCATAACTTCCACACAAAAATAGGTATAGGACAACACATTGTACTGCGAATGCTTCTGATATGTCACAATTTTGATTCAAAGTCTGAAATTGTACAGTTATATATATATATATATATATTTTTTTTTTGTACAGTTATATATATATATATATATATATATATATATATATATATATATATATATATATATATATATATATATATTTAAAAAAAAAAAAAATATATATATATATATATATATATATATATATATATATATATATATATATATATTTTATATATATATATATATATATATATATATATATATATATATATATATATATATATATATATATATATATATAACATATACATGTATATATCATGACACAACACCTGGATAGAATTCATGAAATTATTATAAAGGACATTTATGAGTCTAGGCATAACTCATGGACAAAATCGATACATTTCATAAATTAAAATTTTAACATATGAAATTTATGTATCTTTAATATACCATATAAATTACACCCACAACAATTCCTTCTACTAGTGCATATTCACCCAAGATGTATAGCAGCAGGTATCCTGCTAGGAACCAACACAGAAAGTCATGTTTGGACTTGGTTATTTAACTAAAATGGAAGTTTTTAGGTTCCTATATGTTAGGATAACCATATATCTATCAATTTTCAAATTTTAAACCAAATTTATATACATATACCTTGATGCGTACAACACACAAAATTTGTGGACAATTATAAATCTTAGTGCCACTTGGGAACACAACCAACATACAGATCATCTTTATTATCAATCTATACCTAGAACTCACTTCCTTAGTATGAATTCTATGATTTTGGGTTAAATTCAAATATATGGGACTGATAAGTTGTCGATTTATCCTATTATTTTTATGTTCAAGTTAGAAGTTTTCACCGAATTTATATATTTAATTCTCATTTTGTATTCTCAAGAAGTTAAAATATGACACTAAATAAACATGAATCAAAATGGACATTTAGATCTACTTTGAATGGAATATCAGTTGAAAATAGGAGTGGATATCATAGTATTACTAACAACCTTATTTTCTTTGAACTTGGTAAGTTTTTAGGGAAAGCAAATGGCTAATAATCCAAATTAGTTTGCTTGCTTTCTAAGGAAAAGGTATAAACTTGCTTACTCGCTTAAGTTGCTTGCTAAGGTAAGGAAACTTTAAAAACTGCACTTTATTAAATTGTGTGGGTATCCGGTGTTGAGGGTTGCTCCACCGAAGGGGTCGGCGAACCCGGAATTTAATTTTTATCATAAATTGTCTCTTGCAAATTTTCGGAGTCTCTAAAACAAAGGAGACTCTGCCGAAATTTTTTGAAAATTTCAAGACATAGTTGAATTCCTGACTTTCGAAAAACATCGGATTAGCACTTAAGACCAAAAATCATTTAGGAAGCATTGGGCGGGGGATAACAAACTAAATATCCCTAAATGTCCCGTAACATAATTACAACAAAAAGCTGATCAGTATTTTGTTTGCTCAAGGGAGGCAAACTAAGCCCAAGGGAGGCTCTTATTTTGTTTGCTCAAGGGAGGCAAACTAAGCCCAAGGGAGGCTCCAGATTTTTACATCTATTTTGACAGTAACATCGAGTAGATGATTGTTAAGCCCAAGGGAGGCTACGAATTCACAGCCTGATCCCGGGTTAACGGGATTGTTGACGGGAAGTGTTTAGATGAATATTCAGGGTTGTTCTCCAAATTGCATTACATTTTTGTTCACTAAATTTGCATCTCACTTTAAAAGCTATTGCTCCTATTAAAGGATAGGCAGATTTTTTTTCATTTTGCTCAAGGGAGGCAAAACTATACCGTAAGCTCAAAGGAAGCCCGAAATTTACATCCCATTATGGGAGAAAATTTTTCCATTTTATGGAGTAAGAACGACGCTACATTTCTTAAATGAATGGAACAAAGGCACCTTCATATAACAATGTAAATTGGCATGCATATTCCTAATTTCCTTAATAGAAAATCTTTATATTTCAATTCTTATTTTTAATCTTCTTTCGACCGTTCTAGGCCGAGGACTTGCTTGTCGTTTCTAAACGACATAGTATTTGTTCACTAGGGGAAGAAGATGACGCTTCCGCCGAGGCATCACCACAGTACGCCGAAGAGTAGTTATCTGAAGACTCCCAAGATGATAACCGTACTATTGTAGTCAGCTTATGTAAATTACCTTGTTGTAATGAACTTGTAAGACAATATATCCCTAGAAAAGGTTTCTTGTATAATAAGTTACAATATGTGTAATGCAATGTAAATTTTTGTATTTTCCATTCTGATGGTTACGGGCGACAATCGTGAATTCTGCGCATAGCCTGGGGATGTGTTTATGACGTCACCGTTTGATTCTGGGAAGCGGGACGTGACACGTCTTTTAGTGGTGGCCCATGCAGGTCCGCAAAGAATGGATAAATCTAGGACAGATATAAATCTAGGATTATAAAAAGTATGAAATAGGGTATGTAGGTGGAAAACCTAATCACACCCTAGAAGTTAGGAAGAAAACCTATCGCACCTAGAAGTTTTTAGGATTATTTTAAGGAAGGTAGTACCGATAATTAGCAACATTTCTCAAATAAATATTTTACTATTTAACCATTTAAAAGAATACTAACCTAAAAAATTTCTTGATGTAGATCATGTCCCGATTTATACCCTTCGCTCGTTTGGGCAACGACAGCCACAGTTTGGACGAATATTATGAGTTCGTGAAGAAGATGTGGCGAGTAGCACCCAAAGGGATGATAGAAGTTTAAGGAGTGCACTACGAACTGAAGCATCCGGTAGTAACAGATATCGTGGATGAAAGAAAGGAATACTACAATATAGTAAATTATTATGTGCTTATTAAGGCACAACCGTCCGGAGAACCAGGGTCCAAACACAACGGTACCCTGGAAGAGTGGATGTCAACCTATCCTGAGGCTAAAATCCTCAATATAAGGAAAATGTGGATATGAGTCATTAATATGTAAATATGTATGTATGTAAATAGTAAGATCTGACTAGTAAGTGTATGAATGTTTGTATCACATGCATCCATCAATAAAATATGTATATTCCGTATCTTGTTATTCATATTAGTAAATTACTTATTTAAAATATTATGAATGTAGGTATGGATCTATTTATGCCTAGCCTAGAATGGGACGGTAGTGATTACACATTGTATCTGTACCAGCGGTGTGTCAGAAGGATGTAGAATGCACCTGATTGGTATAACCTACACGTCTACGAAGTATTTTATCGGGTCCGGCACCCTATCATCCGGGACATCGAAGATGGCGCCGAAGTGTACTTCAAAAACAAGACATATTGTCTTTATGTTCGAGAACCAAACCACATATACACCGCAATAGAAGGGTACGAGGGAACAATAGAAGACATTGAAAGACTTCATCCAGAAGCCAAAATCCTTGCCGAAGACAGGGTCCTTATTGAAGCAGTAGGATAGAAGCTATAACCTACAAATAGCCAGGAAGGAATCCTTCTAATAACCGACAAATGTAAATAAATGTACAGATAAGGAAGAGTAGCCTAGGCTACCAGGTCACGTTTTGGGAAAATGGGTGGCATAGGTAGTCTAGAAGAAATGTTGTAACTAAGTGTAAAATATGAGTAGGAATGTCGTTATGTATTACTCTCGTTTTAATAACAAAATATATATAGTTGTTGCTTTATATCTTAATTTTAAGAGAACATTAAAAATCAAACTATTCTTGAGAATTGTATCTTTCAATTTTCAGGACATGGACAACCAGAAACAACCAAACATTCTGCCACCTCAAGTATTAGCTGAACCAAAACTGGCTGATATGTTTCGATTGTTCCAACAAATACTGGAATCCAATAGTCAGCATGCCAATACTGCCCATGCTACCAATACCTCAATATTGGAACAAATGCAGAATTCCAGCAATGCAAAGGATGGGGCCCTAAAGGAATTCAGGGATCTTCGGCCACCCAAGTTTAAGGGAACTGAAAATGCAATGGAAGCGGGTCAATGGCTAAAAACCGTTGAAGGTTTGATGAAGGCTGTAAAAGTTCAAACCGAGGATATGGTACCAGCGATTCGCATTCAGCTAGAAAATATTGCTGGATACTGGTGGAGTGCCGAATATCCAGAAGATTCTGATAGGGGCATGTCCTGGGCTGAGTTTAAGAAGAAGTTTGAAGAGAGATTCTATCCTAAGTCAGCAAGGTTAGAATTAGAACGGCAATTCAATTACCTTAAACAAGAAAAACGCACAGTTGATGAATATACTACAGAATTTTCCAGACTTAGTCGGTTTGCCCCAAATAAGATAGCTGACGAAGAAACAAAAATATCCAGATTCTTGGAAGGACTTGGGACCCAACTGAAAAGCAGGGTTGCATCTTATCGATGTCGAAGTTTTTCTGAGGTAACGAAAGCTGCTAGAGACCAGGAAAGGATTTTAAGAGAAGAGCAACCCTTCCGATCATCACAAACTAAAAGAACCTTCGAGGAATGGGCACCCTCCAATAAGAATCATTGGCAGGGACCACCTAAGCGTCCTCAAAATGGTAACCCAGATAGGTTCATTATTTGCAACTACTGCCAAAAACCAGGACACAAGAGAAATGTATGTAGAAAATTGTTGGGACTTTGCTTAAGATGCGGAGCAGGAAATCATCCAACTAATCAGTACCCTCAGCTGCCTGCAATTGGAGCAACGACACAAGGCTTCAATCAAGGGTATCGACCTCCGATTCAGGGGAACAAACCTCAACCAAGGATTCAGGCACCAACCTCACAGGCGGTCATGACATATGGGAATCAGCAAAGGCCACCATATGCCCCTCAGCCATATCAGTTCCAACAAGCACAAAGGGCGGGTCAAGCCCAAAATCACAACAAGAAGAGAAAGGGACAAGGGCAAGCATTTATAATGGGAACTGAAGATGCCAATATCCCGGGAGAAGTAGTTTCAGGTACTATTCTAGTTTCTGCATATCCAGCATCGGTATTATTTGATTCCGAGGCTACCCATTTATTTATAGCATCTTCTTTTATATCACAACGAGAAATAGAATTCCAACCTCTGCTTAAATCACTAAAGGTTCTCACCGATAACGGAGTGGTAGAAGTCAATCGCATATGTAGTAAATGTCCCATAAAGTTGGGAGGAGGAGCTTTTCGAACCCGATTACTTGTTTTTCCAACAAGTAACTACGATATAATGCTAGGCATGGATTGGTTAACCGCAACCTTAGCTAATATAGATTGCGGTCAAGGGAAAGTTACATTTCAACTTCCCGACGGAGAGTCCTATGAATTTGTACGAGACCAAAATGAATTCAATATAGAAGAACTAGAGAAGTTTGAATTACCAGTTCAAGCAATGTTGCAAGGATCAGTAGAGCAAACATTTCCAAGGATAGTGGAGGAATTTAAAGATGTATTTCCAGAAGAATTGTCAGGACTACCCCCAGATAGAGCTGTAGAATTCTCTATATATCTAATACCAGGAGCAGCTCCCATAGCCAAGAAAATATACCCAATGAACAAAGAGGAATTAGCTGAGTTGAATAAACAAATAAAGGAATTGTTAGCAAAAAGATTTATTCAACCCAGCGCTTCGCCATGGGGTGCACCGGTATTGTTTGTAAAGAAAAAGGATGGTACCTTACGACTAGTAATTGATTATAGAGCTTTGAATGAGGTCACCATCAAGAATAAGTATCCTCTACCTAGAATTGATCAACTATTTGATCAATTAGGAGAGGCAAGAGTATTTTCAAAAATTGATTTAAGGTCCGGATACCATCAAGTGAAGGTGAAGAAGGAGGACGTCCCTAAGACTACATTTAGAACTCGATATGGGTATTACGAATTCTTAGTTATGCCATTCGGGTTAACAAATGCACCCGCCATATTTATGGACCTGATGAATCGAATATTCTATCAATATCTGGATAAATTCGTGATTGTATTCATTGACGATATTCTTATATACTCCAAAAGTGAAGAGGAACATGAAAAACATTTGAGGATAGTACTACAAACGCTGCGGGAAGAACAATTATATGCCAAGCTTAGTAAATGTAAATTTTGGCTGGACCAAATACCATTTCTAGGACATATTATCAGCGGAGAAGGTATCTCGGTAGACCCAAAGAAGGTGGAAGCAGTTAAGTCTTGGCCAATACCTAAGTCCGTAGCAGAAATCAGAAGTTTCTTAGGACTAGCTGGTTACTACCGAAGATTTATAGAAAAAATTTCAAGAATTGCAGAACCTTTAACCCGTCTTACCCGGAAAGAAGAAAAGTATAATTGGACAGAGAAATGCCAAATAGAATTTGACGAATTGAAGGAAAGATTAATTTCAGCCCCAGTTCTGGCATTACCATCTGGTTCGGGTGGATATGAGATATATAGTGATGCATCAGGTAAAGGTCTGAGATGTGTACTGATGCAGCACAGGAGAGTTATAGCCTATGCATCCCGACAATTAAAGACACATGAAAGGAATTATCCAACTCATGACCTTGAACTTGCAGCTGTGGTATTTGCACTCAAGTTATGGAGGCATTATTTATATGGAGAGAGAATCAAAATATACACAGACCATAAAAGTTTAAAATATGTCTTCACACAAAAGGAGATCAATATGAGACAAAGAAGATGGTTGGAGTTACTGAAGGACTTCGATATGGAGCTGGAATATCACCCGGACAAGGCTAATAAGTTGGCTGATGCTCTAAGTAGAAGGCCCGAAGCTTTCTTTATGGATGCCCCCAAAAGAAATCCTTGAGGATTTAAGAAAAATAGGAATTGAAATAGTATGCCCGGTAAACCAAGGAATATGGCAAAACTTACAAGTGCAATCCTCCTTAATAGATAGAATTAAGGAAGGGCAGCAAAATGATTCAAAACTTCAGAGAATTTGGAAACAAACAGAAGCAGGGCTCCAGATCGGGATAAGAAAGCATCCGAACGGATCATTAAGATTCGGTGATCGACTATGTGTGCCCAGTGGAGATCTAAGAATGGAGGTTATGTCAGAAGCCCATAACTTACAATATTCTATTCATCCGGGCAGCACTAAAATTTATAAAGATTTGAAACAAATGTTTTGGTGGCACGGGATAAAAAGAGAAGTCGCCAGATTTGTAGCTAAATGTCTCGTCTGCCAACAAGTGAAAGCAGAACATCAAAGGACAGCAGGACTTCTTCAGCCTTTGCCTATACCCGAATGGAAATAGGAGCATCTTACAATGGATTTTGTGACAGGACTGCCTAAGACCCAAAAAGGTAATAATACTATCTGGGTCATTGTAGATAGACTTACGAAGTCCGCTCAATTTTTGCCCTTTCGAGTAGGACAGTCGACAGAGGCACTGGCAGAAATGTACATAAAGCAGATTGTCAGTCAACATGGAGTGCCAGTGAGTATAGTATCAGATAGGGATACCAGGTTTACTTCTCATTTCTGGAAAAGTCTGCAAGAAAATCTTGGCACTCAAATAAAATATAGCTCCGTCTACCATCCCCAAACAGACGGCCAGTCAGAAAGAACCATTTAGAAGACATGCTGAGAGCCTGTACTTTAGATTTTGGAGGAGTATGGGATGATCATCTACATTTAGTAGAATTTTCATATAACAACAGTTACCATGATAGCATCAAAATGGCTCCTTTTGAAGCACTATATGGTAGAAAGTGCAGATCGCCGGTATGTTGGATCGACGTAGGAGAGAGACAATTACTAGGACCAGAACTAGTAATACAAACTGTTGATATAGTCAAAGCAATAAGAAGTCACCTACAAGCAGCCCAGGATAGACAGAAGATGTGGGCAGATAAGCATCGAAGAATACTGGAGTTCCAACCTGGAGATCACGTGTTTCTGAAGATTTCACCAACCAAGGGAACTATCAGATTTGGGACCAGAGAAAAACTGAGTCCGAGATACATTGGACCTTTCGACATATTAGAAAAAGTAGAAAATGTGTCATATCGACTTGCCTTGCCACCAACTCTAGAAGGAGTTCATAATGTATTCCATATTTCCCAGCTACAAAGATACGTGTCAGATCCGAGCCATATACTCGACCATTCAGAAATCACCATCGGACCTATACTACGGGTAGAACAAAAACCCGTTGGGATCTTGGATCGAAGGGATAAGATACTCCGCAATCGGATTATTCCATTAGTCCGAGTGGCATGGAGTAAGGACTCTCCTGGAGATTCAACTTGGGAAAAAGAAGAAGATATGCGGAGGCAATATTCATATCTATTTTCTGAGCCAGGTCAGTAATCATAACTGCTATATTAGTTAATTCAAATTTCGAGAACAAAATTTTTCTAAGAAAGATAGACATATTATGCTCTAATTTAAAAAAAAAATCTATTGAATAAATAATAATGATAATAATAATATAGTCATGTTAATTTAAATAAACAAATTCCTATATACAACTTTGCATTTAAATCTTAAGAGAATTTATGCAATTACAAATTTTTACTCACCAACTTGAAATGGTGAGGTGTCATGCAAGGAAGACATGTGGCATTACAAAATGCCACTTGGTTCCCTTTCATGAAGAGCAGCATTCTTCATTAAACACCTCACCCCTCTTCTCCTTTATTTATTTCACACACCACCCCCTCCAACACACACACACCCGACCACACTCTCTCCCCCTTCCTCTTCTTCCACTCTTCATTCTCCTCCTCTCTCCAATCCCCATCTGCTGCTACTATACTACTACTACTACCACTGGGCTGCTGCTACTGTACCGAACCCGCCGCCCGGACCCGCTGCCGTCGCCGACCCCACGTCGCCGACCACTGCCACCTCCAGCACCACCCTTTCCTCCTTCTTCCCCTTCCAATACCTAAAACCTAGGTAAAAACCCTCTAATTCCTTCTCCATTTCTTTCCAATTTCAACCCTAGGTTAAAATTGGGTTTGGATTTGAAATATATATATATGTATAATTTTTGAATGGTTTATGATAGTAGAAATTTGGGAATCTCTAGGTCCAACACAAGGAAATTAAAGGCAAGTCCTCCTCCCTTCCTTCAAATCCCTTTTTCTTTTGGCAAAATTGTGTGCAAATAAATTAGAGAATAGGAAAAAGGAAAAAAAAAGAAATGGAAATCCTAATTTCAGTAACTCACCTTTTGGATTATGTGTCCATACAATTTCATGACACAGACACAAGTATGAATACATTTTGACTTAGCACAACTTCCACACAAAAATAGGTATAGGACAACACATTGTAGTGCGAATGCTTCTGACATGTCACAATTTTGATTCAATGTCTGAAATTGTACAGTTATATATATATATATATATAATATATATACATATATATATCATGACACAACACCTGGATAGAATTCATGAAATTATTATAAAGGACATTTATGAGTCTAGGCATAACTCATGGACAAAATTGATACATTTCATAAATTAAAATTTTAACATATGAAATTTATGTATCTTTAATATACCATATAAATTACACCCACAACAATTCCTTCTACTAGTGCATATTCACCCAAGATGTATAGCAGCAGGTATCCTGCTAGGAACCAACACAGAGAGTCATGTTTGGACTTGGTTATTTAGCTAAAATGGAAGTTTTTAGGTTCCTATATGTTAGGATAACCATATACCTATCAATTTTCAAATGTTAAACCAAATTTATATACATATACCTTGATGCATACAATACACAAAATTTGTGGACAATTATAAATCTTAGTGCCACTTGGGAACGCAACCAACATGCAGATCATCTTTATTATCAATCTATACCTAGAACTCACTTCCTTAGTATGAATTCTATGATTTTGGGTTAAATTCAAATATATGGGACTGATAAATTGTCGATTTATCCTATTATTTTTATGTTCAAGTTAGAAGTTTTCACCGAATTTATATATTTAATTCTCATTTTGTATTCTCAAGAAGTTAAAATATAACACTAAATAAACATGAATCAAAATGGACATTTAGATCTACTTTGAATGGAATATCAGTTTAAAATAGGAGTGGGTATCATGGTATTACTAACAACCTTATTTTCTTTGAACTTGGTAAGTTTTTAGGGAAAGCAAATGGCTAATAATCCAAATTAGTTTGCTTGCTTGCTAAGAAAAAGGTATAAACTTGCTTACTCACTTAAGTTGCTTGCTAAGGTAAGGAAACTTTAAAAACTGCACTTTATTAAATTGCGTGGGTATCCGGTGTTGAGGGTTGCTCCACCGAAGGGGTCGGCGAACCCGGAATTTAATTTTTATCATATATTGTCTCTTGCAAATTTTCGGAGTCTCTAAAAACAAAGGAGACTCTGCCGAAATTTTTTGAAAATTTCAAGAGATAGTTGAATTCCTGACTTTCGGAAAACATCGGATTAGCACTTAAGACCTAAAATCATTTAGGAAGCATTGGGCGGGGGAGAACAAACTGAATATCCCTAAATGTCCCATAACATAATTACAACAAAAAGCTGATCAGTATTTTGTTTGCTCAAGGGAGGCAAACTAAGCCCAAGGGAGGCTCCAGATTTTTACATCTATTTCGACAGTAACATCGAGTAGATGATTGTTAAGCCCAAGAGAGGCTCTGAATTCACCGCCTGATCCCGGGTTAACGGGATTGTTGACGGGAAGTGTTTAGATGAATATTCAGGGTTGTTCTCCAAATTGCATTGCATTTTTGTTCACTAAATTTGCATCTCACTTTAAAAGCTATTGCTCCTATTAAAGGATAGGCAGATTTTTTTTTATTTTGCTCAAGGGAGGCAAAACTATTCCGTAAGCTCAAGGGAAGCTCGGAATTTACATCCCATTATGGGAGAAATTTTTCCATTTTATGGAGTAAGAACGACGCTACATTTCTTAAATGAATGGCACCTTCATATAACAATGTAAATTGGCATGCATATTCCTAATTTCCTTAACAGAAAATCTTTACATTTCAATTCTTATTTTTAATCTTCTTTCGACCGTTCTTGGTCGAGGACTTGCTTGTCGTTTCTAAACGACCTAGTATTTGTTCACTAAGGGAAGAAGATGACGCTTCCGCCGAGGCATCACCACAGTACGCCGAGGAGTAGTTATCTGAAGACTCTCAAGATGATAACCGTACTATTGTAGTCAGCTTATGTAAATTACCTTGTTGTAATGAACTTGTAAGATAATATATCCCTAGAAAAGGTTTCTTGTATAATAAGTTATAATATGTGTAATGCAATATAAATTTTTGTATTTTCCATTCTGATGGTTACGGATGACAATCGCGAATTCTGCGCGTAGCCTGGGGATGTGTTTATGACGTCACCGTTTGATTCTGGGAAGCGGGACGTGACAATAGTGGCCCATCGTGGCACACTCTTGACAAGTAAACATGACATGTAATCTGGAACGTCATTGCGACGGCTATCTCGACATGCTAGTAATCCTCCTCTTGACACCGTGGTTGATTGTGTTTGTACAAATAAACCGATACTGTTTTGCATCATGTCTAGGACAGGGATCCCTGAGTACCACGGTCAAGGGTATCCACTGTAAACGGCTAAGGCTAATAACTAGAATAATCCAGTAGTCATGAGAGATTTCTCCACTTACAGGCGATCCCGTTATCCCGGCCACCATTGTTGGACTTGCAGCCTGCCGACGAGTAGGGCACAAGTCTAGACTCACTGATATACATAAAAGAACGAGGTTTTGCTTAATGAATCCAAGTCGTCTGGATAACCTGGATTAGCTGCAGGGCTTGTGGCTGGAGGAACATTTTACTGCACATTGCTAGTAACTAAGGCTTGTGATAACCCTAGTTAGTTAATGTAGAAAGCTGTAATCACTGATTGGTCGTGGGCGATTGTATGGTGTAGATTCAGTGCACGAATATTGCAAGTATGAACGCATGATTACCACCTTTAACAATAAAGATCATGGACTAAGTTCTATTCAGGCAAAGGGTTACAACCCCGGTCCTTGTTTGGTTTAAGGGTTGTAACCTGGCTCCCGGAGCAGTTCTGTGTCCTCTCTTCGTTTATTTTCTTATTGCACCTTACGTCATGTTCGTCATGTTTTACTTTACCAACAAGAATTACAGACAGAGTTCTATTCAGATGAAGGGCTACAACCCCGGTCCTTGTTTGGTTTAAGGGTTATGACCTGGCTACCTGAATGGTTCCTTCGTACTCTAATTTCGATTGTTGTTGTTCTTTTATTATCAGGCTCTTTCATAATTAATTTAATATTTTTATGTTCTGATATGCTGGTTTTAGTTCTTAAGTGAAGTCTCCTTTGTGGCACTTGCTCTTTCTGGGATCTGATCCAGCTGGTTTTGTATGGCCAGATTTCGGAGCAGCTCTAGAGGATCTACCGACCTTTTAGCCCGATGGTGACCACCAGGCGTAATCCGGGCAACGAGTGGGTTTATTTTTGGCTCTCCCACTCTATTGTAAAAATTATTATTTTGAGGCGTTTAGCCGGCGAGCACCTGTTAGCTCATATTGTATACCTTGTTTATTGTCTGCCTATGGGCTATAACATGATTGACAGATCCTAGGGTTGATCATGTATGACTAAACTCTTGCTAGTCCTCACATTTTGTAACGACTAGCTTCATGATCAGCTGAATATGTGTTTGGGACGCCTTTCTATTGTATATTTGGTGATCTTACATCTTGTAACTTTACTTGCTTGCTGGAGATTGAGACATTTAGGCTTGTTATTGACCATAGGAGACTGATGGATTGTAGTTAAACCCTCATATATCTATACAGCCGTGACCATATAGCGAGGTGGGTTGTACTTCGATATACGTAGCTGGCTATGTTCGCCCCTGCTCTCCAGTATTCTGGTTCTGGGGCGTGACATGCCAGCCGTATAATAAATATACGTAAGCTGTAAAATGCAGTAGAACCATGACTAATCTCATCCACACAAAATAAATGAATAAAAGATACCATATAATGATAATGAATTGTCTTGATACAATATGTTGGGTGGAGACACATCCACTACCAACAAAATAAAATGAAGAGGTACATGATATACAAAAGAATGACGAAAGTAGCAGGATAGATCCAAGACACATCATCTTCGAATAAACGGAGAAGACCACGACCTCGGCTAGAATACCTGCGGAAGACATGAACACACACATGGGGAGATAACCAGGTCCTCAGAGGGACGTAACAAGACACATAATATCATGCTAATATAACTGAATATAAATTGCTCAAATAAATAAGTTAATTGAATTATAACATGGTCCAATACACACCATTGAACTAGCATATCATCCCCCAACCAAACAAGGACAGAAGATGGTAAACTAATTCACGATGACGTATCTTTCCATGCTATGAATCCAATATAGTATCTGGACCCCAACAAGGTTCAATACCTTCTCATCGGAGTAGTAAGCCATACCTACAACAAAACAAGGACAAGATGTGGCAAACTAATCCGCGACAAGTTATTGTTCCAAGCCATGGTCAGATACCAGTACCCAAACCAAAAGTACTCGTACCTAACGGATAAAGGTGCCTAACCGTTCTAAGTGAAATGTAGTTAAGAACAATCCTTCCTACGCATGGGCCCTGGCTAAAATGGGATCGGCATGGTCCCCCCTTGGGGCACCAGAGGCCCAATCAATAAGAGCATAACGTTCCGCAGAACGCCAGTGGCCGTCAGTAATCAGTGGGTCATCAATCCCGTATCTCCAGCGGAGCTTCCGGGTCACAAGGGAAAGTGCATCGTAGCCCATAAGCTAAGAAATTGTCCTTTCCGCCCAATGCCTACTATGTTGTATCCACAACAGAAAACCTCTATAACCGCTAAGTCAAACTAACATGCAATCCTATTAGCAGTTAATCCGATCGCATGGCTTGTACGTATTGGTGGCCAGCCAATCACGCACGTCCGTATTCTACATACGACACACAACTTTGTGGTACGACGTGTCAAGGCCAAATGAATGCAACACACAAGGTAGTCCCTTAAATCTAGGTTTAATGTGTAAGAAAAATAATACATAGCAGAAAATATAACTGAACAGTAAGTTCTAGCAGGTTATGCCATGTATCACAGTTTATTTTGTATAAAGAAAATAATGAATAATGCATGAAATATGAGCTAAAATAAATAAACAGAAAATGGCAAGGTGTCTTGCCTGGTAGGACGTCTCGTGTACTGTAATGATCAATGTAGCACGAACTGCGACTTCGGATAACAACTACACAAGGTGACCTCTGATGGTGGAACGGACAGTTCCATTGGGTCCAGAAGGGTCAAATTAGTTAGGGTGGACATAAGGTAGTACAGAATTGGCAATGGAATAGGAATAGTGGGACTAGCTACGGACAGGATGATAATCGAAAGAAATTGGCTAAATAAATATATATTATTTTAGAAAAATATCTACAATATTTGGAAACTAGATTTTATTAGTAAAATAAACTTTTAGGAATAATACATTAAAAAATCGAATTCATTTTGGGCTAAACTCTAAGTTGTAAAGGTAGGATTTTTCGTAGAAATCTATTAGGTAAAAATATTTTTAAAATAAATATATAACAAAATCTAGGAAAAATATTTTAGGTCAAACCTCCAAATTTAAAATTACATATATAGCTCTATCCTTTTAAAAATAATAATACATATTCTAAAAAAATGATAACTTCATAAAAAATAATAATAATAATAATAAAACTAATAACCACAACCCTAATATCCATAATTAAATACTAATAATAATGATAATAATAATAATAATAATAATAATAATAATAATAATAATAATAATAACAATGTCCATATACTGCTTTACTAGTAGTAGCCATTAAAATAATAACAATAATAATAATAATACCAAAAATACTAATAATATATTTACATATACAGTACATACATACATTCTTAATACAAATAATAATAATAATTGATAATATAATACTAATAACAAATAACAGCAGTAAAACAAAGAAATTAATAAATAGTTAAATTATATAACCCATACCCTTTTTTAACGCAGTACTGCTGCTGCTGCTTTAGAAAAGAGGGGGAGAGAGAGTGGTTTTTAAAGAACAGAGAGAGGGAGAGAGGGCGGAGGGATAGGCGGAGGAAAGAGGAAGGGGGAAAAGAGGGAAGAGCAGCGAGAGTGAGAGAGAATGGCCAGGACGAAGCCGAGAGGAGCGGAGGACTCCCGACGGCGGAAGGAGCGGGGGCTCGAACTCACTGTCCGATGGCGAGGTGGTCGCCACTGGTGGCGGAGGCAAATCCAGCACCGGTGGATTGTGGCACCGGGCGGCTGGCTAGGTGGCGATGGGAACGGCCGGGGTCGATCGGCGGAGGAGAAGGGAGTGGGAGTGGGTTACCACGGCTGGGAGTCGCTGGCGGGCTCACGCGGATGGCTCGCCGGCGGATGACAGAGGGACGAAGGCTGGCGGGAAGAGCGGCGCACGCGCGGCGGCGACTCCAGATCCGGTCGACGGCCACGGGGAGGGACGGCGCGGCTCTGAGATCTGCGGAGGGCGCCGATGGCTGGGACTGGCTTCTGGATCTGGGGGTTTGGCCGACATTTCCGCCGATGGTGGCGAGGTGAGTGATGGTGGTTTTAATTTTGGGGGTTTGGGGCTGTCGGTGGTGGCGCTCGGCCAAGGTGGCCGGAGGTGGTTTGGTTGGTCGGGGGAGTGGGGATGATGGCTGGGATCGGTATTGTAGGTGGTGGTGTCTTCTGTTGATGGGTCAGTAGGACAAGGCAGTGGTGATGGTTTGGTCGGGATGATGGGGGTTCGGCCGGGATGGGGCTGTTGGTGGTTTGTGTTGGTGGCAGCTGCTGGTAGAAAGGTTGCTGGTCGGAAGGGTGGGCTGGGATTGGTGATGGCGATTTCGGGCAACAAGCGGTGGAGGCGACGATGGTGTTGTCGGGACGACATCGGGGTTGTGGTGATCCAGGGGTGCGAGGGTGATGAGATAACAGGGAGTGGAGATGGTTGCTGCGGGTCGTTTCTATTGTAGTGGTCGGGGCAACAGGGCGTGGTCGTCGGGAAGGTTGTAGGTTTCGAATTTGGGTTGTGTCGGAGAATGTCCTACAGGCGCTGCGACAGTTGGCGGCGGCGGCGAGCTACGGCATTGGCTGCGGCTCGTCGAGCTCGACGTGCTGGTGGCCTCCTTGGTCGACGGCGACATCTGACAGTGGAGATAGGGGGGTCGCCGGAGTTGTCGTCGGAGTTGATCGCCGACGGTGTCGCGTATCAGACAGTATCAGGGGGGAATTTTAAAATATTAAAAATGAGGATTCTAATACCAATAATTAAAATTGATAAAAATTAGGGTTTTTCTCTTTGGAAAGTGTGTTATTTATAGGAAAATTTTATTAGGGAAACTTGATCATGGTTAATTACTAACTCAACCCTAGAGTTAAATATTTACTATTTTGCCATTAAAAGTGAGATCTGCAACATTTATGGTAGCAGTTTTTAAAATATAAAAAATCAAATGACGTCCAAACGACTCCAAACAAATCACAAAAAATTTCTAAAATTAATAGAAAAATATTTAGAACCTAATGGAATCAATTTGGGGCAAATTTGGAATTGTTTTCCATTTATTAAATTTTTTGAAAATAGGAATTACATGGATGAATAGTGCCACAGGCTTGCATAGTGCCGCATGGATGAATAGTGCCACATAGCTTGCATAGTGCTGCAGGCTTGCATAGTGTCGTAGGCTTGCATAGTGTCGCAGACCGTATAGTGCTGCATAATGCCGTATAATGCCTATTTTGGCTATTTTTGGCTGTTTTATGTCCTATTTGGTTGATTTGTGGCCAGAATTTCTCCCAACTCCCAACACGAAAGTTGTAGATCTTTGTCTTGGCTTCAAGAATCTTTATGTCTTACTTTAACCAGAATTTATATGTAACTTTTATGTCACGAGGGGTCCACGTGACTTCCTGACTTGACCATGTTCCTGACCTGATTAACTGTATACGTGCTGGTACCTGTTCTAAGTGTGTATTGAGATAAAATATTAGTATGCACCGTGGTGCTATTTAATGAGTGCATTGAGGTGTGACTCTGCGTGCTAAGTGATCATTCGTGTTATATGTCAATACATGTGTACCTTCCAGCACAGTCATGGTGATGGGTTAGTAATAGTATCGTAGTATAATGATTGTTATTTGATGCATTACACTAAGCATGGATCTAGATTTGGGACTCTTTGAGCCGAAGTGGATCTATACTTAGGGTACACGTACTATGGTATGACATATAGGAGGATGACCATGTGACCACGATATGTAATTCCAATATCAAGATAGGGTTAATCTAAGCAACTTAAATCGGTAGAAGCATTGGGAGGGAACAGAATCTCGAGATCGTAAGTTACCAGCCACCCCAGGTCTGGTTCTGATGTGTCAGGTTGGCAGCCACGGATACAGTTTCATCTGCCTCTAGTGGATGACTATATCTGACTCCTACGTGCTATGTGTTATATGTTTTAGCACGGTGGCCTTACGGGGGACCAGTGCATAATCAAAGTGCTACGTGTATATATATATATATATATATATATATATATATATATATATATAGTCCTGCTTGGATGCGCTACGATCTGAGGATTCCTATATATTGCATTACTGGGATAATATAGACAAATCATAGAAAGTCGTAGGATTGATTGGCCTCTTGTAAGCTGACTTGTTTGTTATATGTTTTCTTCTGTTAGCAACTGAGGAACATGGACTATCGTGGTTCGTGGTCCAACCCATGTCCTTGTTTGGTTGTTGGTTGGGCTATTATGCTGCGATAGACTATGGACCGAAGTTGCGATCAGAAGCCCCTCACCTGCCCATGGTTATAGGATATATCTTATCTCGACACGATATTGGCACCGTTTGTCCTTGTTTGGTTGTAAGGGTGTCGTATTGTCTCGATGATATATTATAAGCCTATAACTCTTGAATCAGGTCTTAATTTACTCATTGGATTTTGTCTTATTCATTATGTGCTCCCTTGTGGTACTTGCTATTCGGGGCCTGATCCTGCTGGTTTTGTTTAGCCAGATATCGTAGCAGCACCAGAGGATCTAGCCTTCTACCCGAACAATGGTGCACACCAGGAGTATGGGCGCCATGGACCATGAGTGGGTTTCTTCTTCACTGCTCTGATATCTTCTATTTTGTACTTGGCATTTAGCCACCAGCACCTGTTTAGCCGGCTATTCTGGATATTAGTTTCCTTTTACATAATTGTAATTAAATCAGACTGCAGCTGACTACGGTTATGTACCTATGACTCTCAGCACTAGCTTATCATTTTGTATAGCTAGGCTCATGATTCATTTTGATGAAGCGTCGGGGACGCCTTACTGCTTTGTCTTATATGATCATTATTTACTACTTCTTATTTTGATTGATTGAGACATAGATGCTCTGTGAGACCATAGGAACTTGATTGTAGCATGCACCCCTTGTCTCTTGATAGCCACGATCATCGTATAACGTTTGCATACCTCATATGGTATAGCTGGCCTAGTTACCCTCAGTATTCCGGTACTGGGCGTGACAGAAACTCCAACTCATTTTTTCATTTTAGAATAGTGGAAAAGATACAAAAAAATGTACCATATACTTTCTTCTATAGCACAGCACGCGATATATTAATGATCCTGGTGTCCACGATAGCATGGGAATCTTGTTTTAGTGCAGGTTCAAGGATACAGAGCAAGAAGAGGAGCATGATGCTGCCGGATATCTTGGAAGCATACGTCTGCGTTCGTGCGGAAGAACGAACCCAAAATCCAAGATATGAAAATGTCGACATCAGTGAACTAGACTTTGAGTCTCTTACCTTGGAGGACACCAATGAAGGAGGAGCTGACCAATAGAGACGGACGGAGGATGACAGAAGACAAAACAAAAAGTTGTACATTTTTTTTTTACAATTTAATTGACATTAATAAATTTATGTTACAATTTAGTTGTCCAAAAATTAAACCTTGCCCAAAATTGTATATTAATTTACGTTGAGATTAATAAAAATTTCAGTTTTTATCTCTTATATTTTATTAGAATTTAAATTTCTTCTTTTTTTTCTTTTCTTTTTTGTGTGTGAGTGGGGGGGTGGGGGGAGGGGTTCTAACTAAAATCGAGCCGTCCGGTTCAGCCCGGGCTCCATGTCCAGGCTGGGTCCAGTCTCCCCCTCCCCCCCTCCGGTTAGCCCGCCGCTATCACGAACGATCCGAGCCCGGCCCGGCCCGGCCCAGACCAGCCCACCCAACACTTTGACCCTTTTACAACATTTGAAAACCTTGTATCCCTATTCTTCATCCCTAAAAACATTTTGCCAATCTCAAAGCCAGTGTTCTAAAAAGTTATAGGCACTCCTAGATGAGCTACCTCGACTCGTCGTTTGGGAGCGTCTAGGCATGCCTAGCCTCGTTAGGAGAAAAAATGTCACATGAACAGCTTCTTAAGGTTTCCTTTTTTAAGACATTCTCACTTTTGTAAAGGTTATCCAAATCTGTCATATATACCTAAAACTCTACTTAAATTTTTAGATATAAATTAAAAAAAATAGTCAAAGACAATACCAAATTACCAATTGATCAACATAACAAAGTAACTTTAACAAAATCACAAAATAATCTACAAAACACAACATTATTTTCACGAGACCACGATTTTGCAAGCTTTTGGGGCTGTGGTTCCGTGGGCCTTCAGTGTTGCGGTTTCACGAAGATACTTAGGTAGCGTCTAAAATGGCTACTTTGTCTCAGTGATTCGGTTTTGCTGTAGCTGGGATTGTTCAATTTTGTAATACTCGTTTTATATAAATTTACTGCTGGTAAATTCTCCACTTATTATGGAGTTACTTTTCGGCATTCTGACCACGTCTTTAGTGGACAATTACCCTATTTAAGTACTTATTGTATCACTCAGTGCTGGAGACAGCAACAACATAATTCCAAGGGAGTTAGAGAGTTTTTTCATCTCTAGAAGATTGAAGCTTTTTTTGCATCAGCTCTAGGTGCTAGTCCGAGAGTCCAGTAGCATTTTTGTGCTTGTCCCTGAAGGACGGTGATAAAGAGCGCTCAAGAAGTTCTTTCCAACTTGTTGATTCCAAGGAACGGATAAACGGATACAGTCAAATCTCCCTTCGAGCAACTTTGTTTTGACAATTCTAGCAAACTATTCCATTTTTATGTCTTAAGCAACTATGTTGGTTGCTTTCAAACAGTTTCGATTGCTAGCTTTTGTAAGTAGATTATTCAGCTGGCATATTTGTTGCACTTTAATTGCTTTCATTTTTTTCCTAAGAGCATCAATAGTAAGGTTTACCCAAGTTAAAGATTCTAAATTCAGAATGTAAGAGCTCATTTTGTAGAATAGTAAGGATCAATTGAAGCTCCTTAATGAACCTATTCCAGCCATAGAAGCTATAGCTTGGGCATGAGAATTTCTACATTCAGAATGTAGGAACTCATTTCGTAAAATAGTAAGGCTCAATTTGGAGCCAAATTTTCTATATTCTAGATTTTTTTTTACCATATTATATTTTGACCACCCGATATTTACAACCAAATGTCATTTTATCATTTACTACTATTATCATACAAACCCAATTTATTCTACATTTATTTATTTATTACAAATTTGGACCACAAGATATATTTTTGAGCTCCATCTTATTAATGATGCTCTAACAAGTTTGTTTTGCATTCAGAAGTTTACTCTATATTTTTTTTTTCAAATTTCAACAACAGGGATACAACTAATGGCATTGCCAGTCATAGCTAGCTAATGTACAATACAACTCTTGCACTCGAAGGATCATGCTCTTCCTCACGTCCATACCAATGTTTTACCTAAATTAATTGGTACTGTTGGAGGAGAGGATATAGTGTATCTTGTTGCTAGTACTTTGTTACAACCTCCACCTTGTTACAACTAATTTGTTGTAACCTACATCTTGTTGTTACCTACTTGGTTACAACTAACCAATAGTTTAGGAGCCAAACTTGCCTATAAAAATAGGCTCTCTCTCATTGTATTGCAAGAGTGACAAAACTAATGAAAAGCTTTCCTCTTCTCCCGTGGATGTAGGTATTGCCGAACCACGTAAGTTCTGTGTGTTCTATTTTTGCTCTCTTTTTAATACTTGTTTCTTTATGGTATCAGAGCAGGTTTTCTCAATTTCTCGTATATGAACAAGGTCGATGGTCAGGTCGGAGATCTGTGTTACATATACGTAATTGGGATCTTGTTCCTCCTGTCTCTTCTCACTTCGTAGAATACGGATGGCCGAATCCGATGTGCATGGAGGGTCCAACGTCAAGCTTACCTCCGTCCTTTTGAATGGCCTCAACTATGTTCCATGGTCTCGTGCAGTATATCTCGCCCTAAGTGAAAGATCGAGATTGGGGCACATCATTGGAACGACGAAGGCTCCAAAAAAGGATGATCCTAAGTTCGAAGAATGGCAAACTCATGATCATCAAGTCATGTCATGGCTTCTTAATTCAATGGAAGGTAAAATTTCTAAAATTTTCTCCTTTTCAGAAACAGCTAAAGATCTTTAGGATTCTGTCAAAGATCTTTATGGCCACCAAGAGAACGGTGCGCGGATCTTTCAACTTCAACAACAAGTTGCTGGATGTAAGCAAGAGGAGACCTCGTTTACCGAGCATCTCGAAAAATTGAAGGTATGTGGGATGAACTTAATTTTATCGTCCTCCTACTACTGATCTCAAAGTTCTTCAGCAACGCGCAGAGCAAGACAAAGTTTTTCAGGTCCTTGCAAGTCTTAAACCAGAATATGAGGCCCTACGTGGACAAATACTTCTCGGTGCTGAAGTTCTATCTCTCAGCGCAGTTTGCTCTATCATTCAGAAGTAAGAAACTCGTCAGTTGGTAATGGGTGGTGAGACTAAAAGTCTCAAATCAGAATCAAGTACATTAGTGGTAGGCAATCGTAAAGTTGAAAAACGCTCAAATAACGAAGTGGTTGGTTCCTCACGATGACTATGTGAACATTGTCATAAACTCTATCATACAAAGGATCGATGTTGGGATTTGCATCCCCATCTTAGACCCACAAAAGATTCGAAACGACGAGTGGCTAACAATGCCACTACATTTGTGGCTAATAGCACTACACTTGGTTCTGAAGAAAAAAGTTTGGTTGGAGAACTGACCAGACTGCTTCAAAAATTTAGTAATGTTGAACCGTGCTCCGAGCCATCTACCCATCTGACAGGTAATCTATATGCTCTCGCTTCCTCATTGTTTTAGTCATCAGATTGGATTATTGATTCTGGTGCTACGGATATATGACAAATGATATGAGTTCCCTTTTACATTTTATTTCCTGGGACAAAGAAATGGTGTCAATAGCTAATGGCACTACTGTTCCTGTTCTTGGATCAGGAAAACTATCTTTTTTTCATCACCACCCTATGACTGATGCTCTATATATACCGTCATTTCCTTCAAAGTTGCTTTCGGTTGCTAAAGTTACTAACGATCTGAACTGCAATGCCATGTCATATTTTCCCCTTCTGATGTTGTTTTTCAGGATCGAGTCACAGGGAGACGATTGGTAAAGGAGTATTATCTCATGGTCTTTATGTTTTGAAAAGCGCACCTCAAGCTTTTCTTTCTCAAACAATGACCCTCTGGCATAAGCGTTTAGGACATCCGTCTGCTCGCTTGTTATCCCGTATTTTTTCTCATCTTGTTGCTCAAAATAATCTTTGTGAGGTATGCCAATTTTCGAAGCAGACTCGATTACCTTTTAGCACATCGACCAATGTTACTGCTGTACCATGTGAATTAATTCATTCTGACGTTTGGGGACATGCCCCAACCGAATCTTATGACGGTTTTAAATACTATGTAACATTTATTGATGATTTTTCAAGAGCCACTTGGATTTATTTATTCAAACATAAAAATGAAGTTGTCTCAGTTTTTCAAAATTTTCAATCTTTGATTCTCACTCAATTTTTGGCTCGCATTAAAATCCTCCGCTCTGATAATGGTACCGAGTACACTATGACTCTTCTTGGTAACCATCTTCAGAAGGAGGGCATCATTCATGAAACAAATTGCGTTGGCACTCCACAACAAAATGGAGTTGCAGAACGAAAAAGCGGCACCTTTTAGAAGTCACACGAGCACTGATGCATCAAATAAATGTTCCTAAACGATACTGGTCACATGGTGTTCTTACAGCTGCATACTTAATAAATCGACTTCCGAGTCGAATCCTTGATTTTAGATCACCAATCGAAGTTCTAAAAAGGCATAAAGTAAATATTTCTCATCTGAGAGTTTTTGGGTGTCTTTGTTTTGTGCATGTTTTACCTATCCAAAGAGATAAACTTGACTCTCGATCAATAAAATGCATCTTTTTGGGATACTCCTCTACAAAAAAAGGTTATAAATGCCTCGACCCGACATCAGGAAAACTTTTATCTCACGTGATGTGAATTTTTCTGAGAACATACTTTTTTTTCTCAAGTAATGATGCGCCGCAGGGGGAGAACACACACATACCGTTACCGGTTATTGATGATTTCGCAAGTAGTGTTGCGTCGCAGGGGGGAACACACTCACACCGTTACCGATTGTTGATGAGGTGTCTGTTGATACCTCTGATACTCCACCACCTTCCGATATCGAGCCTACTCTTCGTAAATCTACTAGAGAGCGACAAACTTGAACAAGACTACGAGACTTTTACTCCTATCATACTTCCTCTAATTTTATACAAGATTATTTATCTTATGACTCCATTTCTCCTTCTCATCGTACCTTTCTTAGCAAAATTGTTACTGAACCAACCAATTTTCATGAAGCCAATGCTCATGAAGTGTGGCAAAAAGCAATGGAAGAAGAACTTCAAGCTCTTGCCGATAACAAAACATGGAAAATAGTAAAATTGCCTTATGGAAAAAAACTTGTTGGTTGCAAATGGGTATATAAAATTAAATACAATAGTGATGGATCAGTAGAAAGGCATAAAGCTAGGTTGGTGGCTAAGGGATTTACATAAACTTATGGAATAGACTATAAGGAGACCTTTGCACCTGTTGCAAAAATGAGCACTATTCGAGTTTTATTATCAGTTGCTGTAAATTGTGAATGGAATTTATATCAAATGGATGTTAAAAATGCATTCTTACATGGCGATTTAGTAGAAGAAGTTTACATGAAGTTGCCTCCAGGACACCCATGTGAAGCCCAACCAAGGATGGCATGTAAACTACAAAAGGCCTTGTATGGCCTAAAACAATCACCAAGGGCATGGTATGCCAAGCTCAGTTCAGCTCTTGTAATAAATGGTTTCAAAAGAAGTGTCAATGATTCATCATTATTTGTTAAAAAGAATGAGAGTCGAGTAACAGTTGTACTTGTATATGTTGATGATCTTATCATAACAGGGAACAATGAGGAAGCGATCAAGGAACTCAAATCTAATTTGGAGCAACGATTTGCGGTAAAGGACTTGGGAAGTCTAAAATATTTTCTAGGTATGGAGATTGCCTACTCACGTAAAGGTTTATTTCTTAACCAACGTAAATACTGCTTGGATTTGCTAAAGGAAACTGGAAAAATTGGGGCTAAAGCAGTTCCAACTCCTGTAGATACCTCTATTAAACTAAGTTCCGAAGGTACACCTTTACAAGATATTGAGCAGTTCCAACGTCTACTAGGAAGACTAATCTATCTTACTATTACTAGACCTGATATCTCTTATGCTGTAAGTTTGATTAGTCGTTTTATGCATAAACCATGTGACAAACATCTGCAGGCAGCAAATAGAGTTCTCCAGTACTTAAAAGAGTCTCCAGGTCGTGGCATTTGGATGAGAAAAAATGGACATATCGATGTTGAAGGATACACAGATGCAGATTGGGCTGGTAGTCAGACCGATAGACGCTCTACCACCGGATTTTGTACCTTCGTTGGTGGAAATCTTGTAACGTGGAAAAGTAAAAAACAATCGGTAGTTGCACGCTCCAGTACAGAAGCTGAGTATCGGTCGATAGCCTCCACATCAAGTGAATTGGTTTGGCTTCATGCACTATTATGTGATTTGGGATTTAAACCCTCTTTACCCATGAAGATGTATTGTGATAACCAATCGGCCATTCACATTGCATCTAATCATGTGTTCCATGAGAGGACCAAACATATAGAGGTTGATTGTCACTTTGTTCGTGAGAAGGTGGAAGAGAATACTATATGCACACCCTACACAAGAAGCAAAGATCAGTTAGTCGACATCTTTACCAAGGGTTTGACAACAAATCGGCTTCAAGATATTTTGACCAAGTTGGAATCAATTGACATTTTTGCACCAACTTGAGGGGGAGTGTTGGAGAAGAGGATATAGTATATCTTGTTGCTAGTACTTTGTTACGACCTCCACCTTGTTACAACTAATTTGTTGTAACCTACATCTTGTTGTTACCTACTTGGTTACAACTAACCAATAGTTTAGAAGCCAAACTTGCCTATAAAATAGGCTTTCTCTCATTGTATTGCAAGAGTGACAAAACTAATGAAAAGCTTTCCTCTTCTCCCGTGGATGTAGGCATTGCCGAACCACGTAAGTTCTGTGTGTTCTATTTTTGCTCTCTCTTTTTAATACTTGTTTCTTTAGGTACAATAACTGTGAATGATCAAGTCTTTTATCTAAATTAAAGTTTCTCATTGACATGTTCTTTAAATCTCCTCCCCTCCCACTTGGGTTCATGTGCTTTCACAAGTCAAATGGCTTCCATGTTATTAAGAATAATCCGTTCAATAAAAGGATACGGAGTGACAACATGAGAAGAGATCACACAAATAACAACTCATTCCATCATGATAATAGTTGATTAGCCAGCCATCAGAATACACAATAATAACAAGCTAAACCCAATAACCATACATGACTCTTGACTGACTCGAACCCCGTCTGGAGAAAGCAGGAATGGCTCAGGACAAATGGTACTGAGTCTACAAGCACTTGCGGTGAACAATTGAAGAGCCATATTCATCGTACTCTCCCTTCGATATCCACATCTGTGAATCCAAATACGTATGTAAGGCTCTTAGCATTGACATAAGCATACCTACCAGCTAACACTAACAGTATGAGCAACAAATTGCATAAATAATAAGTTATCTTAAAGTTCGAGATAATTGGATGGGGGTTATAATGAAAAGAAATGCTTTATGTAGATGTTGCAGAGGACATTGCCCTTAACAGAGTACTCAAACAAAGAAATCTTGGTATAAAGGCTTTGTTGTTGTTTTACATTATATTCGTGAAGCTGACTTACAAAGACGCTGATTCTTAACTATTTGGGTTAAAAATTGACTTGGCAAAGGGAAAAGGCAGTCAATTTATAGGACGTTTCAGTAACTCAAATGTTGTTTAGTAAATAAGACAAAACGGTGACTATGTTTCCTTAAGGCCAAAAAGGTATTTAGAAGCACTAAGGATGGACCGCGTGTCAAAATAGTGTTGATGTTTACCAAACCACTCCCATAGTGGTTTTAGGTGAACATCGACACTAGTTTTGGCGGGTGAACAAAAATGGACTCGTAAACCAAAAGTTCACCTTCTGGAAAGTGTTGAGAGAGGCAAGGAGTGATCCTCCGATCCAGACACTGTACTTCCTCTCGGGGTGAGCAACAACCTTAATCTTCATACTGCTTGGTGCGAGGGCTGTGATTTCCTTGGTCATACGATCAACAATTCCAGGAAGCATGGTCGACCCTCCACTGAGGACAATGTTACCATACAAATCCTTCCTCATATCCACATCACACTTCCTGATGCAGTTGTAAGTCATCTCATGGATCCCTGCAGCTTCCATACCGATCAGGGATGGCTGGAAGAGAGCCTCAGGACATATGAACCTCTCCGCCCCGATAGTGATCACCTGACCATCGGGAAGCTTGTATCTCTTCTGCACAGATTTAGCAGTCTCCAGCTCTTGCTCATAATCGGGAGCAATATAGGCAAGCTTCTCCTTTATATCCATGACAACTTGCAGATCTGCAGTATTAGTGAGTGAGTAGCCTCTCTCAGTAAGGATCTTCATCAGGGCATATGTGAGATCGCGGCCTGCAAGGTCCAATCGGAGGATAGCATGGGGAAGGTAGTATCCTTGGTAGATTGGGAAACTGCAGCTAACACCTTCACCACAATCCACCACGATACCTGTTCAAAAAGTGAACCAATTTGGCTAAACAATCTAGATACATCATTTGGAAGTAAAGATACTTCAATGAGGTGTGATATGTGATAGATCGTTTGGAAGTAAAGATACTTCAATGAGGTGTGGTATGTGATGGATCATTTGGAGGTAAAGATACTTCAATGAGGTGTGGTATGTGTCAGATACCCCCACCCGTGTCCTTACCTATCATTATTTCGCAAATGGTGATTGCCCCAATCGTAAAGATATTCAAGATCTACGTGTAGTTTATCGTGTCATTATCATTTAACAAAAATGAAGCAACACACTGGCTACTAAGATTCATAATTCACAATGGTTTTGCTTGTTTTATTTGTTATTTTATTTTCCCTTCCATCTATATCTCTACATCTATCCTTATACATCTACTTTTCAGTTTTACCAAACACCTTACCGCTTTTTACAGCAGCTTTCATTATGTATTTTCCAAACAACTTTAGATAACAGCCTTCGACAGCAACTTATGAACTGCCGCTTTTGGCAGCACTCTTAATAAGCTTAAAAAATGACAACCCTAAGCCTAAGGTAACACTAAACTCTGGCAGGATTTATACCTGTGGTATGACCACAAGCATAGAGGGAAAGAACAGCCTGGATGGCAACATACATGGCAGGCACATTGAAAGTTTCGAACATGAACTGAGTCATCTTCTCTCTGTTAGCCTTGGGGTTGAGTGGGGCCTCCGTGAGTAGCACAGGTTGCTCCTCGGGGGCAACTTGGAGCTCATTGTAGAAGGTATGATGCCAGATCTTCTCCATGTCGTCCCAGTTGCCGACGACTCCATGCTCAATTGGGTACTTCAAGGTGAGAATACCTCGTTTAGACCGGGCCTCATCACCAACATAAGCATCCTTTTGCCCCATCCCAACCATGACAGAGGCATGACGAGGTCGGCCTACAATGCTAGGGAACACTGCTCTAGGTGCATCATCACCAGCAAATCCAGCCTGCAGGGATATTATTGATAGGCCATAGTCATTTCAATATACTCTAAGATGACACTCACTAGAATCTGAAAACATGTGAAGGTCACAAACCTTAACCACTCCAGTACCATTGTCGAAGACAAGAGGCTGGATATACTCAGCATCAGCCATTTTCTATAGATCTGTATATGAACCATATACTTGTTAAATAAGAATACAGCTGATAACTTCAAGCTTATTTAATTCGACCTCAAGCTTCACCTTCATGATGTATATGGTGCCTTTACAGATCGAAAAAGGAAACATGACGGCAGATCCAGCACATTAATAGTTGAAGTAAACACCTAAACACGTACGCTACACAGAGAAAACATTCTGTTTTATATGCCCCTCAACTTAGGATAATATGATTCAGTTTCGTATTATGAACATCATTTCAAGTAGACAAATCAGATGGGTGGATCAACCTTCCATCTCTTTGTTTATCCAACCAACCCCTGACCCTGAGGCAGGTTCAAGCAACCGTACTATCTTTGTAATGGTGAAGCTAAGCTACCAATGGTTAATCTATCACTATAATTGCTTAGTAAAGCACTTATTTTCCTCCACAAAATAATGCAGACACTATACACCCTGAGTTCATATTGTGAACCATGACTAGATCAATTGGTTAATACCAGATATCATACACCAAAGGGTATAATGCACCGTGACACAAAGAACAGTACTACTCGGTAGAGAGAAAAGAAACAAAATAGTATTAGTAATTTCACTAAACAGATCTCGGTACAAGGAACTTTTCTCTTATTTAAAAAAGGCTCACAATGGGCAGGCCAAACTAGAAATAGAACAAACAAATAATCAAATGTTCCTCTCAATTGTGTGTAACTTATTGAGATATTCCAAATTTGTTGCCTGACAATCAACTGTGTATCTCGTAACTTTATGTTAGTACAACGAAGAAATTGTCATACATTACAATTATTTCCAGTGTGTGCGAAATGGAATTGTCAACTGGGAGCAGGCATCTGAGCACAATCCTTTTCCTATTCTCAGCCTCCATCCTCCTCTTTCCAGGAGGTGGAAAATACTTCTGCAGTCATGCAACTCCAATTTTGCTTCCTTGGATGTATTCAATTTATACATATTCACTAATGGTGACAATTAGTACTTTCATGCAGGTTCGAGTATTTTAATTTCATGTTATTGAGCCTTCTACATTTACAACAAAACATGTTATAGTGTTATCCTAATCTATGAGACTAATACCATTATATTGTGAAGGTTTATTTATGCTCTACTCAGACCCACGACACTTGTTTTCTAATTATGTTTGCTAAGACAAAGCATTATATTGTAGCATTTCAGGTCTTTGCATTCCGTTGGTACAGTTTTGCTTCACTGAATGGAACCTCCTGTCTCTAACACAATGTTAACAATAGAAATTTAACTTATAATTACCTACTTAAATTTATTTATTTTTTGCAGTCTATACGATAGAAACTGTTAGCTACTATCATTTTCTAACTACCCAAAGGTCGAGAAACATTAGATCTCTGCTCTTCATTTCATACTACACTTTGATTGAAGATCAGTATCGTAATAGTCGCATCAATTTCAGATCTATGTTATAAATAGCATACTTGATGATAGAAAAGTTACTACATGAACTGATCGTTTGGATCCAAAATTAATATAATCATGACAGTGTAGAGCATGCCATACAAAGGACTAGTTACATGTTTACATGCTCATGTCACATGGCAGGTGTACGTGAGAAACAATATCACAAGCTCTCCAGAACAATTTCTAAATGAACTTTCAAACTATTAACAATTCGAGTTTGTTCTTGCAATTATTCTGAGTAGCATCAGTGCACAAATAGGACTATACAAACCAATCAAATAACAAATATCAACACGAGACGGATAAAAAGAAAAAAGAGGAATTTAAGAGAACGTATAACATCTCATTAGTTATGGTAGCGCTCTCTCTCTCTCTCTCTCTCTCTCTCTCTCTCTCTCTCTCTCTCTCTCTCTCTCTCTCTCTCTCCATTCCTCTTCAAGAAACCTCTCCTCTCTTCTATCTCTAGATCCTTCTATGATCTACACTTTTCCTTCTCTAACTATAAAAGATACATGACCAACCCATTTGGGATTCATCCCAACAGAGTGTTGTGCGGTATAGCGTAGTGTTGTTAGTGTGTGTGTCCTAGTGAGAGTGTACAAAAGTTTTGTGTGCGAGTGTTGTACACATAATTTCTATGTGAGTTCAATAAAATCATCCATCTTTTACTCAAATTAATCCTAACAAGACAGTGAATCCAATAACTATTTTTGTGAAAACAGCCGCATTGCTACCTGAATGAAAGGACCCCATGATCTTGAACAGATCTTGCTCGGTATTGCCAATGCCAAGGCTGTGTATGAAAAGCCAATCTAGGTAGACCCCATGATCTTGAACAGATCTGTCCAAGATCATGAGGTCCTTTCATTTTAGGTAGCAATGCGGCTGTTTTCACAAAATTAGTTGATTTCTTTCACGCAATACTTATTAATAGGGCCCATAGATAAGTGCTACAAAGTACAAACCCCCATGCATTGGACACCCAAAGCAATCACTCCAACTAAGTAGATCCCAGGACCAGATAAAATCAAATCCTAAATCCCTACAGTGGATTTCAATGAGCCAAGAACAAAGCATCTCACAGCTCAAGTCTGGTTACAAAGCTCCATGGGTTCTTATTTTTAGCATGAACCATAATTCTACTTACAAGTAAAAGCAAAATAAATCATATCTACTTGAATCAAATCCTAAACATTCTCGAGGACAATCTAATAAGTTCTACAAAAATATACCGAAAATTTGAGAAACAAACATGTTTGGTTCCCAATAAACTTCCACTAGTCGGGGGGACATATGGAGTGTGAAATTCCCTTTCCAAAAATATAACAAGTAGTGGATCAAAAGTTACATGTCTCCAAATTGTTGGCCAAGCTTGCAATTTCGACCTTGCGGCAAGCTTGTTTGTGACGGAACTATTTTGGGTCGTGTCATCGGAGTCACGCCTTTCGTGATTGTAAGTAAAGAGGTTTTTTTTTTTCCTTCACTATATATATATATATATATTTTTTTTCCTTCACTATATATATATATATATATATATATATATATATATATATAGAGAGAGAGGATGAGGGAGGTGAGGTGCCACCCTATGGAGGGTGTCTACTTGTCACCCCCCACATGCTATCATCATGCACCCATGTGCTTGATGATAGCATGGGGGGTGACAAGTAGACACCCTCCCATGAGGTGCCACCCTACCTCCCTTATTCTATATATATATATCAGCAGTAAAAAAAATATATATATATATATATCAGCAGTAAAATTTTACAGACAGCATCGCAATATGAAACATATATAGTTCATCTATTGATCTAAAGCTAGCCTCGTTTGGTTCGCAGAATGGAAAAGGAAAGGAAATTGATTCTTTGTTATTTCTTTTTCTTTGGAAAATTTTAATTTCCATCAATTTTCTTTCCGGTGTATAAAAAAACCGAAATTATAGTCGGAATATATCTTTACTTTCCATTAGTGTTTGGGCCTCGTTTGGTATGCGGAATGGAAAGGAAACCAATTCCTTGTCATTTCCTTTCCTTTGGAAAATTTTAATTCTCTTTGATTTTTCGTTCCGATGTTGGAAATGCCAAGGAATTTGGAAAGGAAAGTGAATACTTCAATGTGGGAAAGTAATTCTTTGCTTTGATGAATGGAATCACTTTCCCCCCTAATTTTTCTTTCATTGGAAATCACTTTCATTTCCTCATCAATTCCTTTGGCACCCAAATATAGGAAAGTAATCACTTTCCTTTCCTTTCCCAATAATATGTTTGTGGTAACGAGGAAACTTATTACTCAAAAATATATTTGTCTAAAAGGTATTATGGATAAAAATGGTAAATAATATTTCTGAGAAGGGATATTTTGGTAAAAAAAAAAATTGTAATAAATGTAGGAAAGTTGGAGAAAAAGTGATAGATGGATGGGGGAACCACTTTCCCCATATTTTCCTATCCCTTGGGAATCATTTTTTTCTTTCCAACTTCTTTCCTTTGGCTTCCAATCACAGGAAAGGAATCACTATCCTTTCCCAAACTCAAACTATGGTAACCAAACGAGGCCTTAAGAAATTTCAACAGCGAGCAACTACATTTCTCGAACGATGACCCAAAATAAAGCTCATGGTGATCTCTACATCCATAGATAGCATCAAAACAACCACAAATTACAACAAAGAAGGGGAAAAAAAAACATAAAAGCAAACTATATATTTCTTTATATAGCAGAGGAGAAAAACAAAAATATAACAAAGAAGGATTCTTACAGAGATTTTTCTTTGTTGCAGAAACTTCTCTCTAATCAAGAAAGGAGGAGGCCATTGGAAGGTCCATTTGCTCATCATATAGCAGTAGCTAACGATGACCGGAAAATATTTTAAGATAAAAGTCGTCTGCCGCTACATATTTATATTTAACTGTGATACCAGCTATACTATTATTTAAACCAATTGGAATAATCCGGGTCAATTTGCATTTTAGTACATCATGATTTTACAATTTAATTTTTTTAATTTATTTTTAGGCAAATGTTAAAGGGCACCCCAAATTACTAAGGGCCACCAACTTAAAATTTTAAAAAAATTACAAGTTTGCCATTTAGAAAACACTAAGGACCACCCCGTTTCTGTCAATCGAGGACTGCAGGGCTTGCCTGCAGTCCAAAGTGAAGAAGGGACTGCAGTGCTAGCCTGCAGTCCGTCCTCCCCGCGAACGATCCACGGGATGACGAGGGACAAGGGAGGGGAGCTAGGGGGGGCTGCTGCGGGGGGAGGGGGCGGGGGGAGGGAGGCGTAGGGGGGGCTGCGACGGGGGGAAGGAGGCGGAGGGTGGGGTTGCGGCAGGGAGCAGTAGTTGCTGCTCGTAGCAGCAGCAGCAGAGGGGAGCTAGGGGGCTGCTGCGGGGGGAGGGGGGCTGCGGCGGGGGGAGGGAGGCGGGGGGGGGGGGGGGGGGGGGGGGGGGGGGGGAGGCTACGGCGGGGGGAAGGAGGCGGAGGGTGGGGCTGCGGCGGGGAGCAGCAGCAGCCGGCGGGTGCAGCCGCGCACGGCGGCGCCGTCAGCCGCACGCGGGGGAAGGAGGCGGAGGGTGGGGCTGCGGCGGGGGCGAACGGGGAAGAGGGATGTGGGGAGGGAAAGGATTTGGGTTTTGGTCCTTTGTTTTCTTTTGATTTTTTGTTTTTCATTTGGTAGCCCTTAGTAAAATGGTTCATTTTAGGTTGCCCTTAGTAAAAGTAAGAGTGTAGGATGGTTGTCCTTAGTAGGTTGGTGACCCTTAGTAATTTAGGGGTGGTCTTTAACATTTGCCTATTTTATACTCACTTTGCTACCCTTATCTTTTTGTAACTTGAATCCCCATCACTGTCGCCCTCTGCCCAAACACCCTCCCCCTGCTAGCAATCACCTGAATAAAACTCGTATTATAGATTTTTTTTTTCCGTCTATTTCAGATATATATAATACTTGCGTACTTTTTAAAGATTTAAATTAAAAAAAAATTGAGTTACCCCCACTTATTTTACCTAATTCAACGTGCACCCGACCGAATTGTCATAATGCATGAAACATTCCACTTTTAAAAATCGTCAATGACTAACAGTCAACTCCTTTGACCTACATAAATAAAAAGAGAAAATTTGAGTTGCAGTCCATTTTTTTTAACATAATTCAAGGTGCACCTCACTTATTTGAAAATATTTTGGTCATAATTCAAGATGCACCACACTTATTTTCACAACACTACGGTTCGACAGTCTTTCTGGGTTATGGTTCCGTAAGCCTTCCGTGTAGTAGTTTCGTTGAGTTACTTAGGTCACGTCACAAAACTATTGCTCTTTTTCTGTGATACAATTTTGCTGCAACTGGGGCTGTTCAATTTTTTAACTACCCTTTTTATAGGAATTTGCTGCTGGTAAAATTTTCACTTAATAGAGAGTTACTTCATGGTCTTTCGTCTACATCTTTAAGTGAACATTTATCAATTTCAGGAGATTGCTTCCATATTTAAATACATGTTCAAGCACTCACTGCTGGAGAGAAACAACATATTTCCTAGGAAGTCACTACAGTAGACGGAGAGACGAGTAGCATTTTTGTGCTCGTCTCCAAAGGAGGTGACAAAAAAATGTTCTAAAAAATCTTTCAAATTTGCTGGTTACTAGGAATAGATAAACGAGCCAGTCAAATCTCAATTCGATCATATGTGGTTCTGACAATCCAACTTTGTAGCTTGCTTTCAATCAGTTTCGACTAAACTGCTTGTTTTTGTAAGTAGATTATTCTGCTAGCAGCTTTATTGTACTTTACTAACAGTTTTAATCGCTTTTAATTTCTCTTGAAAACTTGCATTCACAAATTTAGTCTTTAATTTTTTTTTTTTTTCGATTTTCAACAACACGGACACCACTAAATGGCATTGTCAGTCATAATGTACAACTCTTAGAAGGCGTATGGTTCAAGTTTTTGTGGCTTGAGAATGGATTTGAATTTCTTATCCATGTTTGGTATGTTTAGGATTGGAAATGAGTAGAAAATAGGAGGAGCTTAGGAGGAAAAGCTATTCCCAAGCCCTCTCTTCGAATAGATTTGTTTTCCTATGAATGATGTTTGGCTATTTTATTTGGACGGTCATACCCTCCTTTTATTTTGAAATTTTCAACTTTTATCCCAAACATGTAAATCATCATGAAATTAATAAAAGGGTATTAAAGGAAAACTAAATTAATTAATATTTCTATCCCTTTGTAAACCAAACATGAAGATGAAATTTTTTAAAATTTTGAACTACCTATTCCCAACCTAACCAAACATGGGTATGGAAATGTTGAATTCCTTTCCCATGGGAAAGGAATTGAAAACTTATTCCTAAATCCTAGAAATATAAAAACTTGATCAAAACGAGCCCTTAATCCAACACGGAACTCAAAAGGATCATGCTCTTCATCACGTCCTTACCAATGTTTACCTAAATTAATTGGTACATAACTGTAAATGATCACGTAGTATCTAAATAAAAGGTTCTCATTAACATGTTCTTTAAATCTCCTCCCACTTGGGTTCATGTGCTTTCAAGATGGGTAAAAAAATAATATAGAAACATGTATAAACAAACTCGTTCAATCATGATATAGTTGATTAGTCATCAGAATATACAATACATAAATCATTCATCCAATCATCCCCATAAACTCAGAACACATCAGACTTTACTTGTGCAAACATTTAAAGAAATTATAATACAAGAAAACAAAGCATCGCAGTCACTGACCACAAACCAAGGCCCAAGGCATAGGCAATAAAAGAACATACTCCCTACTACACTATACCTACATAATTGACCAAATAAAAGAAACCACCCTGCCCTTTCTTTTTGCAATTGCTACATATGATGGCACGTAAAGTACAAATAAAACTTGGGCAATTCGAATAACAAGCTAAACCCAATAACCATACATGACTCTTGACTCGAACCCCGTCTGGAGAAAGCAGGAATGGCTCAGGACAATGGTACCAAGTCTAGAAGCACTTGCGGTGAACAATTGAAGGGCCCGATTCATCGTACTCTCCCTTTGATATCCACATCTGCGAATCCAAATATATATGTAGGTAAGGCTCTTAGCATGACAAACAAGCATAACAATATGAGCAACAAATAGCATGAATAATGGGTTATCTCGAGATAATTTATTTTACGAGCTTAGGAGCCGCTAGGGCTAGGGGCTAGGGCATAAACTAACTTGGACGGGGTTAATAAAGAAAGGAAATGCTTTACGTAGATGTTGCAAAGGACACGACCCTTAACATACCTGAGTGGTAGAGGACTCAATTAGCCAAACAAAGAATTTTGGTACCAAGTCTTTGTTGTAACTATTTATGTCAAAAATGACTTGGCAAGGGAAAATGCAGTCAATTTAGGACGTTTCAGTAACTCAAATGTTGTATAGTAAATGAGACAAAACGGTGACTATGTTCGTAAGGCCAAAAAGGTACTTAGAAGTACTAAGGATAGAGTAAACCAAAAGTTCACCTGCTGGAAAGTGCTGAGAGAGGCAAGGATTGATCCTCCGATCCAGACACTGTACTTCCTCTCTGGGGGAGCAACAACCTTAATCTTCATACTGCTTGGTGCAAGGGCTGTGATTTCCTTGCTCATACGATCAGCAATTCCAGGAAACATGGTCGACCCTCCACTGAGCACAATGTTACCATACAAATCCTTCCTGATATCCACATCACACTTCATGATGGAGTTGTAAGTCGTCTCATGGATTCCTGCAGCTTCCATACCGATCAGGGATGGCTGGAAGAGAACCTCAGGACACCTGAACCTCTCTGCCCCAATTGTGATCACCTGACCATCGGGAAGCTCGTAGCTCTTCTCCACAGAGGAGCTACTCTTAGCAGTCTCCAGCTCTTGCTCATAATCGAGAGCAATATAGGCAAGCTTCTCCTTTATATCCCTGACAATTTCCCGCTCTGCAGTAGTAGTGAATGAATAGCCTCTCTCCGTAAGGATCTTCATCAGGGCATCTGTGAGATCACGGCCTGCAAGGTCCAATCGGAGGATAGCATGGGGAAGGGCATATCCTTCATAGATTGGTACAGTGTGGCTGACACCATCACCAGAATCCAGCACGATACCTGTTCAAAAAGTGACCACCAATTTGGCTAAACACCTAAATAGATCATTTGGAAGTAAAGATACTTCAATGAGGTGTGATGTGTCAGATACCCCACATGTGTCCTTACCTATCATTATTTCACAGATGGCCCCCAATCGTAAATATATTAAAGATCTACGTGTAGCTTATTGTGTCAATATCATTTAACCAAATGAACCAACACAAGGCAAGATTCATAATTGAGAACGATTTTGCTGGTTATATTTATATTTTATTTCCCTTCCATGTTTCTAAATGAATCAAAAAAACAAAAAAAAATCCTCGTATTTATATATGTTGTCGTATGCATGTCATATCTATATACTATTTTTGGAAATGTAATGATATCCTATTTTGTGTCTATACTAAGGCTGGGTTTGGATTGCTTATTGTTGTCTGATTCTGCCTTTTTTTTTATTTTGGAAAGCGGTCCGAGTTGTTTGGTAACAACTTATTAAAAAAACTTTTGAAAAGTTAGTTCACTTTGTGAGCTGAGCATGACTGCAATGAAAGTGGTGCTTCCAAAAGCTTCTGCAGCTTATCAAGTCCATTTTAGCACTAATGCCCAATATTTAGTTTTTTAAATCCCCACCATCTTGCCATTTCCAATAATTTCATGACTGAAAAGTGACTTTAACCAAACACCTTACTGTCATACTTTGACAGCAACTTTCGTTATGTATTTTACCAAACTTTTTTAGATAAGAACTTTTGACAGAAACTTATAAACTGCCGCTTTTGACAACACTTTTAATAAGCTTCAGCAATGCCAAACCAAGCCTAGGTAACACTAAACTCTGGCAGGATTTATACCTGTGGTACGACCACTAGCATAGAGGGAAAGAACAGCCTGGATGGCAACATACATGGCAGGCACATTGAAAGTTTCGAACATGATCTGAGTCATCTTCTCTCTGTTAGCCTTGGGGTTGAGTGGGGCCTCCGTGAGAAGCACAGGGTGCTCCTCGGGGGCAACTCGGAGCTCATTGTAGAAGGTATGATGCCAGATCTTCTCCATGTCGTCCCAGTTGCTGACGATTCCATGCTCAATTGGGTACTTCAAGGTGAGAATACCTCGTTTAGACTGGGCCTCATCACCAACATAAGCATCCTTTTGCCCCATCCCAACCATGACACCGGTATGACGAGGTCGGCCTACAATGCTAGGGAACACTGCTCTTGGTGCATCATCACCAGCAAATCCAGCCTGCAGGGATATATTGATAGGTACTTGTCATTTCAATGTACTGTAAGATGACAACCACTAGCATCTGAAAACATGTGAAGGTCACTAACCTTAACCATTCCAGTACCATTGTCGCAGACAAGAGGCTGGATATCTTCAGCATCAGCCATTTTTATAGATCTGTATATGAAACATATACTTGGTAAATCATTAATACAGCTGACAACATTAAGCTTACTTAATGTGATCTCAAGCTTCACCTTGATGATGTATATAGTGCCTTTACAGATCGAAAAAGGAAACACGATGGCAGATCCAGCACATTAATAGTTGAAGTAAACACCTAAAAACGCTCCGTTTACATTTTATATGCCCCTCAACTTAGGATGATATGATTCAGTTTTGTATATGACCATTTCAAGTAGACAATCAGATGGATGGATCAACATTATCTTTTGTTTATCCAACCACCCTGAGGCAGGTTCGAGCAACCATAATATCTTTGTAATGGTGAAGCTAAGCGACCAATGATTATCTATCACTATAAAGAAAAGTGGATCTAAATTGCTTAGTAAAGCACTTATTTTCCTCCAAAAATAATGCAGGCGCTAAACAGCCTCAGTTCATATTGTGAACCATGACTACTTTAGATCAATTGGTTCATACCAGATATCATACACCAAAGAGTATAATTGACCTTCATCCGTTTTCTAGCACCACCCCCCCCCCCCCCCCAACATATAAAAGTAGACACAAAGGGCAGTACTACTCCGTAGAGAGACAAACAGAATAGTATTAGTAATTTCACTAGGCAGATCTCAAGACACCAATTTTAAGGAACTTTTCTCATTTAAAAAAGGCTCACATTGGGCAGGCTAGCCAGTAGAAAGAACATATAATCAGATGTTTCTCTCAATTGTGTACAATTTATTGAGATATTCCAAATTTGTTCCCTGACAATCAACAGTGTATCTTATAACTTTATGTTAGTACAATGGACAAATTATCGTACATTACAATTAGCATCTGAGCACAATCCTTTTCCTATTCTCAGCCTCCGTCATGTTTTTTTCAGAAGGTGGAAAATTGCACTCTGCAGCCACGCAACTCCAATTTTGATTCCTCAGTGTATTGCATTTAAAACATGTGAAAATTGCAAATATCACTTCTACCCAAGTTACATATACTTGAAAAGTGAACTTATAAAAAAATGCATGTAAACATTGCAGTGATCTGGATGTATTAATACAGTTGAAATTTACATTTGATTATAGTTGGCCCGACTAAGTAGTTTAACTAGTGTTTCGTTCATGCATAATATGTTGTAAGCATTATACCGTAGCATTTCAGTTCTTTGCAGTGTGTGGTACCTTTTGCTTCACTGTATGGAACCTCCTGTCTCTAACACAATGTTAACAACAGAAATTCAACTTATAATTACCTACCTAAATTTTTCTTTGCAGTCTACACGGCAGAAACTGTTAACTATTATCATTTTCTAACTACCCAAAGGTCGAGAAACATTAGATCGCTGTTTTTCCTATTTCTTCCCTTAATTTCAAACTATACTTTGATTGAAGATCACTATCATAGATTGTCCATTCATCAAAGTTGTCTACTCTATAGCACCAAGCTTAGGGAATGGAATAAACGTAACTCCCTAATAGTCGCATCAATTTCAGAGCTATGCTATAAACAGCATAATTGATGATAGAAAAGTTATTACATGAACTGATCATTCGGATCCAAAATTAATATAATCATGACAGTATGTAAACCATGCCATACAGAGGACTAGTTACATGTTTACATGCTCTTGTCACATGTCAGGTGTGACATGAGAAAATATCACAAGCTCTCCAGAACAAATTCTAAATGAACTTTCAAAACTATTAACAATTCGAGTTTGTGCTTGCAATTATTCGAGTTTGTGCTCCCAACAAGACGGAATCGATAACTATTTTTGTGAAAACAGCCATTCCTACCAGAACGAAAAGGACCCCATGATCTTGAATAGATCTTTCTGGAGATTGCCAATCCCAAGGCTGTCTATGAAACCAATCTAGGTATTTAGTTTCTATAATTGTTTTCTTTCACGTAATACTTATTAATAGGGCACATAGATAGCGCTCTACGAAGTACAAACCCTCACGCATTGGACACCCAAATCAATCAGTCCAACTAGTAAATCTGAGGACCAGATAAATCAAAACCTAAATCCCTACATGGATTTTAATGAGCCAAGAACAAAGATCTCACAGCTCTGTTGAGAACGGTAAACATCAACTTCACCCTCTTGTTGACATAGATAAAGCATTGTCACTTTGGAGAGTCCTACATTTTGTATCAAGATTCAAAACAGGATTGATTGTACCTTTTTCGGGAAGAAAATTCTGTGATCTATATGTCCACCAACTAATTGAAGTTCCTCGTGGTTGAAGAGGCTCAAGCCCAAACAGATCTATGGAGAACTTTCCACTATCATTTAGCATTCATCTATATTGTTGTTTAATATGATTAGAATATGTCATGTTTTGTATAAGAGCCTATCAAGGCTTTCTAATCATATTCATTTTGTCGACTGAATTTAATATACGAGATTTTTTTTCTTGAAGATATGTTCTCTTTTGTATCTATCCCATGACTTCCCCTGTACTGGTTTTAAGTCTGATTACAAAGCTCCATATGTTCTTATTATAGCATGATTGTAATCCTACTTACAAATAAAGCAAAATAAGTCTAAGTCTACTTGAATCAGATCCTAACATACCTGACAACTAATAAATTCTAAAATTACTGAAAATAGCGAAACAAACATGTTTGGGTTCCCAATAAACTTCACTAGTTGGGAGCATATAGTGTGAAATTCCCTTTCCAAAATATAACAAGTAGTGGAACAGAGTTACAGGTCTCCAAAGTTGGTCGAGCTTGCTCTACATCACCTACCATGTCAAGGAAAGAAGAAGATAACCTAACTAATCATTCGTGCTACTGCATAATCAAAAGATGATGCACTAATTCAAAGTTCATAATATCCTAAATTTGCAATCTATATAAACCCACATAGTTTGATCATACACATGAACTGAGGCAGCATGTAGCTCTTTTGAATGGTATAGCTAAACACTAGAGATAGATCACGAGCAATATGTGCACAAATCTGACTATAACGAATTCATAACCCTAAAATTAAAATATATCGCCAGTCTTCTTATCGGCATCAGAGATTCAGAACCACCGTATAGTTAAGTAAAACCCTCGAACCAAAACATTTCTTAGCTCGTTCATGGCTATCAAGCATAAAACAAATTAACTGGTCAACACTCTTAACCATATAATTTACCAAAATAAATTATCCAAATAGAACTAAAGTTCTCTAGATCGCATCCAAAACATCAAAACTGACAAATTCACGCATTTCTAGCTCTTTCGACAGCGAAAGAAGCATCAATCTCCATAAAAAAAAAAAAAATCAGAAACCTACTAGGCTACTAGCCTCTCCAGAGCGATCAAACCATCAGATTGCAGATCTGGACCGGATCGAGTCTAGTTTGCGATCCAAGATCCGCTTACTTTCTCCGAAAACAACCGATCAAAACCTCAAACTCAACCGAATGGTCCAAAGAACTAAAATTTCTCCATCCGCATCGAGACAACCATATTTTTAGCTCTAAAACTCTAAAACTGGACCAGATCGGAGCTTATTCCGGGAGAAACCTAAACTCGATCGATCATACAAATATCTCAAAATTCTCCAGATCCAACCATAGATTTGAATGACTACCAAACTAAAAGCAAGTTTTAGCTCTTTCGAGCTCGATCGACCATGGAACTCCGTAACTAGACCATATCGAAGCTTATTTTCGAATGAAAATAAAAATGAAGATCGGTGATGGAGAATCCTCGTACCTTGACGAGAAAGAGAGAGTGTTCGATCGAAAATTTTCTCTCTCCTCCTCCCGATTCCGGCGAATCCGATGAGAATTGGAAATGGAGAGGAAGAGGTTTTATACCAACATATATCGCAGCAGCATGTGCGGAATTTTCAAGGGTTTTTCCTTTTTTTCGCTATCAGTCCCTTGACTCTACTACATATTGTGATAGAGGCCCTCAGATTTTCTTACTCAAACTCCTCCCTATTGTTGGAGAAATTATTAGATAGCCACACCACGTGGCTATAGTAAATGGTGAGTCCGACCAATAGTTTTTGACACTTGACAAAAAATTAGTGTGTCCGGTCAATAAGTTTTTGACACTTGTCAAAAAATTTAAAAAAAAATAATATATATATATATATATATAGTATAAAAATCAATTTGGCATAAATAAACAAATTTATTAGGTTTTTTTTCAAAATCATTGCAAAGAACTGATTTTTTCGATTAAAACTGAAATGAAATATTTTTTTTTGTCAAGTGTCAAAAATTATTGTCCGAACTCACCATTCATCATAGTCAGTGGTGAGTCCGAACCATTTAATAATTTCTCCAATTGTTGTTGTATCATAAATTCCTCATCATGTTCTCCTCTTATTTTGTTGGTCTCTTTTTTTATTATAATATGTGTCACCCATTTTAAGAAGTCTTCTATATTTAGTTGGCATTTTGTATATATAAAATGTCTAAAATGGGTCATCTTTTATATTTTTTTTAATCTACTGGCACTAAAAATTTTATTATAGTATGGTAAGTAAATATTTATGTGGCCAATTTTTATATGCCATATAAACGTAGAAAATTTCTATCATGGACTTTACATGTATAACCTATTTATTTTACTAATTTCCACGTAGGATAGATAAACCCCACGTTGGAAATATTTTTTCATGGAGAGCTCCTATTATACTATTTTTTTAAAGGTAGATCCATTGGACAATAACTCAAAATAACATAGCTTTTAAATGTTGAAACGATAGTCTCATGATATTAAGTATGTCAAGTTCGAGCGTCCTGGCCTAATTTTGACCGAGTTTGGTCCAAGCTGGATAAGGTCGATGAATGCTTATGGTTAAGCCATGTCGAGTCATGCTTTAAACTAAAATCTCAAACCCAACCTAAGCTCATAATCGAGTAGAACCGGTCTGGGCCAACCCACGAACACATTCATCTAACAAAATAAAAGAACATGTATATGTGCGTGTGTCATGTTGGACCAATAGATAAATTCAAACATTATCAAACATGACAATACTGTTTTTCATTTTTTAAAACATATCTTCTATTGATCCAACATGTCAATAATCCGTTCTATAGTATGAATTATTGGCTCATATATCATTTTTTTCTATATTATATAGATATCAAGATATATTATAGATTGTACATGATAAAATCCGATGAACGTTTCCAATGTACATTACGCACTTTTACACAACAAATCGTTGGAGGAAGGGCTAAGCAATGGGAGCAACGGATAGGAGAAATAAATTTTTGGCTCTATCTACATCACGTTCTTGCCAATATTACCTAAATTAATTGGGCACAATAGAACCTCCTTTGGTTCACGAAACGAAATGTTTTGTATTTTTCTCTTTTAGGAAATTACAATTCCTATCGATTTATTCTTTATGGTATTTGGAAATACCAATAAACTGGAAGAAAAAAATGAATATTTAAATACGAGAAAGTGAATTCTTGTTTGGATGGATGGAACCATTTTTTTATAAACTTTTTTCCATTGAAAATAAAAAAAATTCCCTTGTGACATCCAAATATAGAAAATTATAACTTTTCTTTCTCACCCATGATTCCAAGAACCAAGGAGACATAAATGTAATGACCACGTCTTTATCGAATTAAATTTCTCAAATTCTCAATGACACCTTCTTCAAATCTCCTCCCACATGGGTTCATGTGCTTTCACATGTGCACTACTCAATAGCTTCCATGTTATAAGAAATAGTATATATGTATTATGTTTGCACTTGTTTAAAATTATTTGGAAAAGGCAAACCACAACATTTTTTAATTTTTTAATACATAATTAGCTAACTATCTATGTTAAATCTAATGAACAATCTAAATTAGTAACCACATGTAAAACTATTGTTGAGGAAAATATATATTATGACTATCAGATTCCAAAATGCACAACTAATTATATTATATGGGGTCTTTATTCTATGTTATGCACTAATTTAAGAGCATTCGTTACTCATGGTTCATGTTCATGTTCATGTTCATGTTCATGGAACTCAACAGAGTCGAACTTGATCCAAATTTCATTCACAATGATCATAAATTTTTTAGTTGCACTTGTATCCAATTAGGCCTCGTTTTGTTCACGGAAGAGAAGGAAAGGAAAACAATTCCTTCATATTTCTTTTCCTTTGAAAATTACAATTCCTATTGATTTTTCTTGCAAATGTTTGGAAATATCAAATAATTTGAAAAAGAAAGTGAATACTTCAATGTTGGAAAGTAATTCCTTGCTTGGATGGATAGATGTAATTACTTTTTTCTCTAATTTTCTTCCATTGAGAATCCCTTTTCTTTGCTCCTCATTTCATTTGACACCAAAACATAGGAAAGTAATAACTTTTTTTTTCCAACCCGATGATTTTGCGAACAAACGTGGAGTGTTTAATGTGCTAGTTGACTACAATAAAGAAAGTAGATAATTATAATTGGCCAATGACTATTTTTTCAGCTCATACGGACAAAATCCAATATCATATTTCATGGATAAGCTTTGATCGAATATTATTCTATTTCTTATAATTTTAGTCATAAGAATATGAGTTACAAATGTGACTGGACATGAGAGGACATCAAACAACAACAACTATCTTTATTCCCTAACTTTAGTGGATAAACATATACAGGGGCGGATCCAGAAATTATAAGTGGGTGGGCTACCAAAAATTTGGGGGGGCTAGAAGTAGACTAATCCATATAAAAAAATCAAAAAAAAAAAATTTATATGGTAAAAAAAAGTAAAATAAAAAATTGGGGTGGGCTCCAGCCCACCCCATGCTATACCTAGATCCGCCCCTGAACATATAGGAACATATAAAATCATAATTTGTTTTTTGGATTGCTGATCATTTTTAAATTTCAATTTCAAAAGTTGTATGACAACAATAACTTATAAGAACTTTTGTAAAAAATAGTTAATTTTGGGATAAATTGCAAAAAGGCTGTATAAAAAACTGGTCATGTTGCTACTTTTTCAAAAATTACACTTCATTTTTTTGCATGCTTCTCTTTGTTTTTTTTTGTTTTGTGTTTTTGAAAATCAGGAAAAAAAGTTGTTTGGTTGCATATGCTTATGATTATTTTTGGGACAGCTTCTGAAAGCTGGACGTAATATGTTTTCGAAACTGCTTATGCTTTTTAAAAAAACAGCAGCAGTGCCAAACCAGGCCTAAAATAAAACCTCGTTATGGGTTGGGGGAGGGTGGTTTGGTCTGAAATGCGGGCTATAGCCCAATTACATCTACCGGCCCGGCCCAATACAAAATGGGGAAAAGTTCTAATGGGTCGATGACGATCCTCACCTCCCTCTTTCTCCGAGATCTCCAGCGCCGTCTTCAAAATCAGAAAGGTCGCGGCTCATTTTCTTCTCCACTTCCGATCGAAATCCCCCAATTTTTTTTTCTAGGGTTAGGTCTAGAGATTTCTGTGACACTAAATACTATTTTATTTTTTATACTGCAGCTCCAGATCCAGTGCTCGAGCTAGAGATCGATATCGATGTGAGTATTCCTTCGCACTTCGTTTTCATTTTCTTCTCAATCTCTCCGATTATTTCAGCTCAATTTATTGTGATGTGTTCTATATGTCGAATTGTAGGGTTATTTTCGTGTTTCTTTTGTTAGCAACGATGCTTGTTGCTTTTTTTTCCTCTCTTTTTTCCCCCTAATTATAGTTGAAGTTGTTATCCATTTCACAAAGGGACACGGTTACGACAGGATAAGGACACGCTGGAACGGACACGCCACCGTTTTGGCTCGCGATAGCGTATTTTGGATTGTTTGTGCTGTTTCCTAATACGAGTCCGATGCGATGCGGACGCTGCACTGGTTTTTTTTAGAGCGTCGGTATTCCTAGTCGCACATATTGGACATTTTACGTTTCGAGCTAATACCGGTTCAGCTCTTGGTGTAATGGTATTTCACGGTTTTGGGTTTTTTTAGGCGGTCGTTTATGAAGTGTTAAAAAAAACCTTGCGTGGTATTTTTTTTCTTTCGAGTCATTGTTTTTGTCGTCTCAAAAACCCTCCAAAACCAATACATTGTAATTTTGGGTGTTTTTAAACACCCCAAATCGGTGTTTTGACGGTTTCTGTTTTTTATATGCAATTTTTATCCTTATAAAAAAACGTAACTATAACTACTAATACCATACCATATTGACATTTTCCGTGCTTCCCATTTCTCGCTATGCATTGGCTACTTGAGACCTCTGTTAACACCTCTTCATTTGCTCAGCGAGGCACACACACATATATTTGCTACTCCAGCGAGATGTATTGATCCTGAAGCTTTGTTCCCATAGTGTTTAGTTTTGAGTCCTCTGCTCTAAATAAGAATTGTAATGACCTTGGAGAATATGACATAAAGATGAAAGTTATGTTGCCTGATTACGAATATGATACGAGAAGATGTGGATAGAAGTCATAGAACACAGATGTGGCATATCCTAGTGCATTTTGGACTGTATATGGTTGTCTATTATGTGTTTGATGTGGACACAGCATCGATCTTATCTTGGAGTGTTTGTACTTGGTACGTGGCCGTGTCTAAGTGTCTTTATGTAGTAGGTTGAAAGAGTTCAATGTCAGTTTGGACAAAATTGTACAAGTTGAAATTGTAAACTAAAAATGACTCTAAAGTAAGTTTGGGACTAGGGCTAGAAGGTCCTGGAGGTCTTATTTTCTTCTTATACACTTTATCATGTTTCTCTCAATCAAAGCAAAAAAATAAACATTAGAACAACTAATATATATATATTCCATAACTTTCTTCTTATGTTGACATTCAAGTGCTTTGGAAGTAACCTCCACAGTTCACGCATCGATTCTTCATAAGCACAACCACTACATGATGCTTCGGAGGCAACTCAAGGTTGATGCTCCATGGGTAATACATGGCACATATGTTGATGCACCTAAATTTTCGACACTAGTGCAACATATTGGATCACATCCATAGTATTTAAAGGCACGTCCGAGGTGCGCCTCTTAGCAAGGCGCACCAGCTGCGCCTTGCACCTCACTAGATGAGAGCCTTTCTCCAGGCGCGACTTTCAACAAGGCGCCAAAAAGAAAAGACGCGTCTTATTTTTTTTAACGAATATCTTTGAGGTATGGAGATAGTATATAGTTTGATGAAGATGAATAATTGTGCTATTGGTTTTGCTTTTATTTTATAATTTGTGTTCCTTTCATTTTGTTACTTCTTGTTAGAGGACACAAGTTCTTGTAAGTTCTGTTAGCTGATATTGCTGCTCTGCTAGTTAACTTGGTTATGTTTTAACATGTTTTTGTTGGTTTTAATATGTTATTTGATTTTATTTCTAACATTACTAATTTATTAATTTATGTTTATATTTTTTTTGCCTCACTTCGCTTGGACGCGCACCTTAAGTGCACCTTGCACCTTTGACTACCTTGATCACATCTTTAAATTTGAAGCCAATTAAACATATGGGCTTCAAACCTACTGCTATCCATAATACATGTATCATCATAGTCATGATGGTTCCACATTGTTCTCGAGGGGAAATATCGGCATGCATGCACTGATTTCAAAATTTCAAATTTTATGTTACAAGATGGTTGTTTTCAATGCCATTCACTGTTCTAAAAATCGGATCTAGGCAGCGCCTACTAGGCGGTCATGGGATGTCTAGACGCTAGTTGGCGCCTAGGCGGAATTAGGCGTCAGGTGCCCGCCCGACTACCGCCTAGCAACTTTTACAACCTTGATGCCATTCATGAGTGGAGATATGATTGGAACCTTCAACTGAGACATTTTGTTGTTCCATGTTCCTACTTGCAAACAAGGATCCTCGGAATAGGCATGGAAGCACTTCACAATTTGCTGGTACACTTACATTGATGTAACCATTCAACTATGCAATAAAAACTTCATGCATGAATGCTTCTGATTTCGGACATTTTGATCTGAATATTTAATAGACTTGAAAAATGCAGGATATGTCATATTATATAGGTGACATCTCATTTAGATCTTTATGGGATGAGTTGTGTTTAAGGCAGATTCATACAAAGTTCCATAAATTGGACGAGAGAAATGGCGAATGCAGTTCTGTTTTCTTCTTTCAATCGCGGATATAACTAATCTATTTGGATTCCAAGGAGTATGTTGCTAATTGCTATATGTTATTCATTCACTTAAGTATTTACCTTTTATTGGATTGTTTTGATCAAATGGATGATATGAAACTGACTGAGCTAATCAATAGTAGTATTTTTTGGTCAAGGTAGAGATTAGCTGGTTCTGACGATGGAAATTTCTAATTTTGCAAGTAGAAATGGATTATTCTGCATAGTACAAATACATTTTTCTAGTTTAAGGTTCATCTTCTTATTTCAGATTACATATGAGACAAAGTAGTTGATAAATCTACCACAAGACAAAAGTTATAAGATAAATATGAATTTAATCATTATTCTCGAATTTACTTAATAGTGATTAAGCTCCTTGTATTAGTAGATCATCCTAGAAATTCCTTTATATTGAGGCTTTCCATAGAAGTTCATGCATGCACTTGCATGGATTCTTTTCATCTCCAAAGTGACACTTCATTTTTTTAGTATACTATGTCTCGGATTGTTTTTGCGACATACTTTGATCTCATTATTTTTTGTGTGGCTAAAAATCCTTGATATTGAACTTTTCATTTTGTTAGGAACAAGATCTTTTAAGCGAAAAAATAACCTATTGGTTTAGACTTTATAGGTACATTTGGGTTCAGTTTAACATTGTAGCCATGATTGCTTATGTATTTGAGGGGCCTAGGCAGTGGTTTTTATCCCTTATTAGCGATGAAGTTTTCAATGTATCATGTATGTCTTAACTCTTAAGCAGTCTAGGTGAGGCTAAAAGTTGTGTTCTCATTGGAAGTTTATCCAGCCTTTATTTCTTTTGCTTAGTATGTATTTATGAAGTGCAGAATCTTTTGGTTTAGCTAATCAGTGCCTTCATCCACCTTCATTTAATGCTTTGAGGAACCTCTCTTGTAGTCTGATACTATCAACTCTTTTCCATTTAGAAATTCGTAGATTTGTATGTTAATCACTTTGACAGACTTTGGATTCTGCTGAATGCAGTCATTCTTGTGAAAGTCTGTATGTCTGGAGTCAGATTTGATATTGAGTAAGTTATTTAGTCTCTTTGGCTTATACTAGGTACTAAAGGAGTAAGCATTCTTTGGGTGTCAAACCAAAAGCATCAGAAACATAGAAACTACAATGTCTTATCTCGTTAAGATAAAAACAGTAGATCTACATAAAATTTACTAATTACGAAAATTAGACATGTCATAAGTTTGATTTAGTCTGTTTTGTTCTTAATATCCCAAGTGTACTGTCATTCTTGGCTACTACTTTATGCTAAAATTTAGTTGCAAATTAGCATTTGTGTGGTTATCTTGAATTACGAATTAAGTCACCTTACCTCAACAAAAATCTATTGGTATATTCACATTTTGGTTTTGAGAGGTGAAGTTAATGTGGTCACATGATTCCTGGAATTGAATATCGTTCATAAAATGAGTGAATTCTGATTCCCTTCTGTATGCAGAAAGTGGAGGACTTCAGAGAATTGGGAGTTTATGTACCTTTGAACGAGATAGTGAGAACTGTTTTCAATTCACTGTAACCAAATCTACTCTTAACGTAATTGTTCTAAGTTTAGTCTGCTAATGTAACGTGCACAAGAGTAGATTAAAGTTTTAAGTTTTACAGTCAATAGTCACTTCGATCAAGTTTTATATCCCATATATTTTCAATTGTTGTGCTCTTCTTTTTGATGTATGGTTATTCTTACATGTATCTTCATCTCACTTTGGTGGATTATATATAAATATTTTTTCAGGGCATGATGAGCTTGTTGACCCAAAAAAGTATCTCGAGGAACGTTGTAAACCAAAATGCGTAAAAGCTTTACACTCGTATCAGGTATTCTGCAGTGATTTGCCCATTCACTGATAGGATAGTTACTGCATAGTGCTCATGCATGACTTGTCCCTGTTCTTAGATCAAAGACTTTCACTCCCATTTCTTCTTGATTCATTTATATTTATTGCTTATCTTCTTTACAAAATTGAGCATACTTCGAAATAGATTATGGCAAAGGGAATGCTGTATCATCATGTGAAACCATCACAGAATCGTGATGTCACTGAACACCGGAGTTGAAGATGCATAAATTATAAAGAGACCAGTTTTGAATGAGAAGTCAAGGCCTGCAAGATTAGCGATTAAAATTGTATATATGTATTTTTTTTCTCATTATACACAAAAGTGATATCAATTTTTAGCGAAAGCCATCACAAGATTAAAGCAATGCAGGGACAAAAAAATGATACTGTGAAAACTACAACTTATAAGAATCATCTTTTTTTTTACAACTTACAATAACTAAACAATGATAAAAATAAAATCCCAACAGTACCACATGGTTTAGAGATGATGCTCATAGTTCTTAATCAGTTTTATAACAGGTAGGTGCCCCAACTATTGTTTGCATACGAAAATCAAGAACAAATATTCAGTAGTTTGCACTCGAAGGAAATCCAGAATTATCAAAAAGCTTGCATTTGGTTGAATAGTGAATACCGAATTCCAAGTTCCAACAATGGGACAACACATGGTGTTTCTGGCCTACAGTCATTCTGTCTTCCTACGAGAATTAATAGTTAAGGTGAGTCCCTTGGGGTAGGGTTGAGCATTCCGGTCCAATCAAACTGAATTTTATGACAACTGGAATTCCGAACCGCGTTTTGTTGGAACCGAGCCAAAACGATTCGGTTAATTTGATTGTGATGGGTCCCTTGCATAATGGGCTGGGGTTTTCAGTCAATTTGTAGGAAAAGAATTGCAGTCGAAATTTACAATTTTTTCCAGTACTCAACACACCAGACTAGTCAACCCAAATTTTACAGAATTTGCAGACAATTTCCAGTCATTCCAAACAATTTCAGCACAAAATTTACAACAAACCATTCCAGTCCAATTCATCTATGATATTTATTTATAACAAAATGAATACAACAAAACAAATGTTAATGGCATTACAAATCAATAGATTCATGGACCCATAAAACACATAAACTCACAAATTAATAGACTGAATCACTCACTGATTAGTGATACTGAATACTGATACAATTTGAAACTTTGAAGTCATGATACTACACTTTATATACTTATACAATTATACATTGCACCACTTACAAAGAGCACAACAACGACAACACTACACAAATTCCAAAAGTTTGTCCCAAAAGCTTGAAGCCCACCCATATAGGAATGTCGCTGGGTGCAATGAAGTCATCCAAAGTTCCAAAAGCTTGATGCCATCCATATCAAGCTTAAATGATTTGAACTAGTAACTTCCTAGTCAGAAATTAACGACCATAATCTTATTCACATAGACCATAAAACAAGATCTATTCTTGAACTAGTAACTTTCTAGTCAGAAATTAAAGAACCAATATCATAAAAATTGATTTGAAAAAAAAACATGCTGATGCATATACTTTTTTTTCTCTCTATGCTGATGCATATACAATTTCCCTTATCGCCAACAAAGTTGCGAACTCCTCCATGTGTGTGAACAAACAAAGTAGCAGACATAGAAGAAGAAAATTGTTCGCAAAGAAAAACTAAATTTGAGATAATTTTTTTTATTAATGTCAGTGATAACTTCTATTGTCAATAAATTTTTTTTTTTTAAAACCACTAAATCTGAGAGAGAACTTATAGTAAGACTGTAAGAGAGACCGAGAGAGAATCAAAACTCAGAAACCATGATTTAATATGAAACAAAATTGAGTTATAACTAGATTAGAGAAGAGAAGGAGATTTAGGGTTTAAAAGAGATTGAGGATTCTAAGTTGAAGCTACACTCCCGAGTCCTCAGCGGCGCAGAAGAGAGAACATGAGAGAAGTTAAGGGTTAGGTTAGGGCTGGGAAAAATAATTTTTGATTTATATAGAAGTGAGTATAATAGGTAATTTAGAATACATAATTTGGTTTTCGGTTCGGATCGGTTTCCAAACCCCAAACCCAAACCAGAAACCCGAAAATTTTAAAACCAAAACGCGGGTCATACTTTACACAACTGAATCAAATGACTTATTTCGGTTCGTTTCGGATCAGTTTTCGGCTATGAACCGAGAAATGCACAGCCCTACCTTGGGGTTCTCACAAGCCTGGCGAGAACACTGTGCATACCCTAATATTTCTCAAATTAGATACACGTCACCAAACCCCTTCGCCTCAATGGTTTTTGTACTGGTCTGGCTAAAATGCCGTTGATAGCCTAGTATTTCTCAAAATACTATCTTGAATTGCGATGCCCCCTGTGCACCACCAACAGAATACACATAAAGAGAACTAATTTGTAAAATAGAAGTAATGTAAATCAGTATATGTTGTCATACTTCATCACTTTGCTATGGAGATCAGCAAACATTGGTATTGCCAACTGTACTATATCATAGACTGACTGATGTAAAGGTCAGCTCCGAAATCTGTTATTGTACTTTATCGTGGAAAGAGCATCTTGGGTTATTTTGAAAGATAAGAGCTGTAAGTTGAATTCAAACCAAATGAGTAGCTGGATCATGCAAAAGATTGTTTTCTTCGTACTTCTCACAAGTCCAAGGTGTAGAGACCCTAGAGGGGGGGTGAATAGGGTCAAGCTAACTAATCAAGCACTTAGCACAAGCTAATTGGCAATTCAAAAATATAAGTGCAAGAGAAAAGCAATAACAATACCGACACACGATATATCCTGGTATCCTCCCAAGAGGCACTCCAGTCCCGGAACTCTCTCCGGCTTTAATCCACTATTTGAGTAAATAGTTACACACGAGTTTGGATCCGAAGAACTCGCCAACTTCAACACGAGTTTGGATCCGAAGAACTCGCCAACTTCAACCGAGAGTTTGGATACGAAGACTCTCCAACCTCAACCGAGAGTTTGGATACGAAGACTCTCCAACTTCAACCTTTCACAATAGGTTTTGATCTCCTTATACAATAAGATAAAGATCTCACTTTCCAACTCAATAACTCTAACACAATTTGTGGATGGCAAATGAAAGCTTTGTAGAGTTGTTTGTGGATAGGCTTTGGTGGTTTAGAAATTTTGGGCTCAAAGCATCAACCTTGAATGAAGGGGTTCAAGGCTATTTATAACCAAAGCATTGAAAAGAGCTCAAGGCAACTTTTCAGCCCACGAACCGGCATACCGCCGGTATGATCCGGCATACCGGCGGTATACCGGTCTGGGATTGCAACGGCTAGAAATATAGCCGTTGGGATCATTAATGGCTGGAAATTCGACCGTTGGAATTTCAACGTTTCGGAAGCGGTATACCGTCGGTATGGACCGGTATGCCGTCGGTATGCCGGTTTTGTAAACAGAAATTTCTGTGAACAAAAACCGGTATACCGTCGGTATACACCGGTATATCGTCGGTATACACCGGTATACCGTCGGTATGCCGTTTTCCACCAAAAATGATCCTGGGCTTATTTCTGCCGTAGCTTTCGATTTTGCCATCCATTTCTTGTGTTTACAATAATTCCTAAGACTCATTACAGACTCCAGATAAACTTAGACAGGTGCAGGCTTCTTCAGAGTCTTGAAATGATGATGGCATGGCTTGGCTTCTTCCTTTGATAGGTGCTGGCTTTTCCCTTGGCGGTAGCAGTCCAAAGATATCCAGTTTGCGAAAACTGAATACCTTTCAGGGGCTTCGCCCCCGAACCCCCGACGAGGGGCGCTGCCCCCTCGACCCCCGTCCGCTGACCGGGCAGCGGAACCCCCGAGTGCGTGGCTCCAGAGATGTCGTCGGGTGGTTCAGAGAAATCTTGTGGGATCCGTCGTCTTTGGCCCACCATGATTTCTTCATTGCATATGTCCACATTGATCTTGCTTATTGCTTTTCTGCATGTACATGTTAGACGAACAAAGCAATATACATAGTAGCAAGTATGATAAGTTTAATGCACATTAGGACAATGCTGAGTTTAAGTATAAGTGCTAAGGTGATAGCATAAATGTTAGTGATATCATAATGACTAAACTTAATCGAATGACCACAATCAAAAACATAGTTTTGATTTTGGCAACCCGCTTAAATTCACCAAAAGTATAAGTATAAGTAGAAATGCTATAGCGATAGTATAAAGATTAGTGATAATGAAATGCTAAACTTAACATATTAACCATATTCAAAAACATGATACAATCATTGGGCCAACACAAGGTTCCTTTGTTTGGGGGGGGGGGGGGGGGGGGGGGGTGTTGTAGGTTCATAGTTGTCAGAGGTGAAAACTGCAGTTAGATGCCAAGGTCCTTCAGGGTCCAGGCACAAATTGCAGAAACATGGTCATGTGCTTGAGCGAGGCACATGCATAACAGAAGACCAGAGACCCTCAACCTTGAAATGATCTGTGTGCTCAACTACGTGTGACACTTGTTTGCTGCAAAATAAAGAAGCTTAAGCAAGTTTGAACCCTAGATGGGGAGGGTCGATATTTACTATTGGGTCCTTGTCCTTGTATAAGGTTTCACTTGCTCGCTCCAAAAGTAAGGTGCGAGCTTGCCTGAGTGAGGTGCAACTGCCATTAGCACTTGAGCTTCTCACCTTGATACTCATTAATAACTATATGTAGGCTGGTCTTATTTTAAAATGCTACTTAGATTTATGTGATTTCTGATTCAAGTTGATGGTGCTGAAATTATCTCATTATTTGCAGGAATGTGCTAAGAGAGTTAAAGCTGACGAAACTGGGCACAAGCACTGTACCGGTCAATACTTCGATTATTGGTCTTGCGTCGATCAATGTGTGAGTACCCCCTTTTCAATGTTTCCAGTTCAGTGATGAAACAATATGATAATTAAAAGCACTAATCTTGTAAGCGTTCTGATATTCTTTCTAAATCCTCTCGCAGGTTGCTTTGAAGCTTTTGACAGTCTGAAATGAAACGATTGGAAGGTTAAGCTTATATTGAGTGGTGATCCTGATGGTACCTTTTTAATAAATAAAACTCAAACAGTTGCTTATTTTGTTCGACTTGTAAGCCTATGATAACTCATGCACACGTTTGTATGGTTGTAATCTTGGCCAACTCATTTTTGCGCAATAGAAATCATGTTATTACTTTAAGGTCTTTCTTCAGACAGAGTTGCTGCTTGCAGTAAGTACTGTTGATCTATATTGCAAAATGCGTTTTGCATAAGGATATGGGAAATGATAAATGACCTGTGGTTTCCCTCCCCACCCCCCTCCTGCTGCCTTCAGAGCCCATCTGCCCTCCATCCAATTAAAGGATGAACGTGGCCTGCGTGTCAGGACTGTGATCCAAATTTGCAAGCAATGTAGCATCGTCCTAAGGATATTTCCCACAAGTTTCAAACAAATTTTGCGCCAGACAAATATGAATCCTTACCAATGGAATGCCAACATAGATGAGAATTAGGTGCTTCTTTTTCTTGCCAATGGAGTGCTAACATAGAATCCATTTATGTCAAATCTCTACAAGTGTGGAAGTGGAAGACTATGCATGTTTTGGCCAGTGATTCATTCCCTCCCTCCCAGGTGAGAAAAGTTGATATCAATCAGTTAAAGAAATGTTGAGTGGACTTCTTAGTCCTTGGAAGCACAAGACTTTAGGGTCTGTTTGGTAACATGGATTTTGTATTGGAAGTGCAATTTTTCAGGAAAAGTGGGTTTGAAAGTAATATCCTTCATTTGGTTGTAACCTGATTTGAGTGAATTTAGGAAGAGAACATTGATTTGCAGTTCCTGTCCCCTGTCTTCCTCACCTTTCCACCTCCTCTTGATAGACATGGATGTGGGCTGGTAAGAGGAATTTCTCCTTTAATTAAGCTCTTCTTCACTAATTAATTATAGAAAAATTGTAGGCGGTCTGAGCTCGAGGAGCTATGGATGAGTTTCCGGCGAGGCCAAGCTCGAGGAGCTGTGTGCGTGTGTTGGATGGGGAGAGTTTTTTTTTTTTTTTTTGGGTGGGTGGGTGGGGGGGGGGGGGGGGGGGGGGGGGGTGGGGGTGGTGGGGGGTGGGGTGGGGGTGGGTTGTGGCCAGAAGAGGAGGCAGTGGGGGGATAGGCAAGAGTAATTTTTTTTTTAAATTTTAGGATATCATGGCATATCAAAGTTTAGGGTATCAAGTTAAAAAATTATAATAGTTGAAGATACAAGTTAAAAATTGTAATAGTTGAAGATATCAACTTACAATTAAGTCTTATTTTTGCAAACTCTGGCAAACATTTAGGGTACGTTTGATTGCAAGGTGGAAAATATGTGGAAAAGAAATTAATTCCATGGAATTATTTTCCTAGGAAAAAAAAATTCCATTGAATTTTAAAATTTTATATGGAAAACTTAATTTGGGTGTTTGATTGCCATTATTTTCCACGAAAAATAGTTATTTTTCATGGAAAATGATATTTTCCTATGGGTTGGACAAGCTTCATTTTCCACCATTTTAGATGAAAATATGGAAAATGATAGTTTTTTGGAAAATAATTCCATGAAAATATAAGCTATCAAACACTACAAATGATGGAAAATGTGTGATGGAAATATTTTTCATGGAAAAAAAATCCAATCAAACACAGTGCCATTATAATAAAATAAAATACCCCACTCAAAATTAATTTTTTTTACCTTTTAACTAACTAGCTCGAAAGCAAATGTGTAAACGTGTCTATTATAAATTAATCTACCTGTTAATGTGCAAACTAATTACAAACAATGCAATTGCATTTTACTCCTCCAAATGAAATCAAGTGGTGATGCCTTGTCCTCTCATACCCATTATTAGGCAATTTGCCTTTAACTAGTCCTAATTCTGACACGTTCAAATCGTAAGCTTAAAGTACTGTATAGCCGATGAAAGAGCAAATAGAGAGAAGAATTTAGAATTGCAACTACTAAATAGGAACACACTCTCTCTTTTTCTTTTTTTTTTTCCTTTAGGTGACAAAAGAATAGCAATGTACACACACTTGACTTGAGTCACGAGCCGTCATGATCCACCTAAGTGTAGTTGTCTCTCACCCCTATAATTATAAATCAACCCCTCAGGCTCCAAAGGTACTATAATGGATCGGACCGGGTCGGCGACCGGGTTCGCATCCCCGCAACCCGAACTCTCGTGCGACGTCGTAAACAAGCACTGCCGACACCTCGGACACGACGGCCGGCCGGTCATCAGCCACCTGTCTATACATACGACGTGGAACCCGTGCCTGCACTTGGGCAGCACCCGTATCCGTTCGCCCGGGACGAGATCCGATAAGCATATCGCGCACTCCGAACCCGACCCGGGAAGGTCCAAACCGGCCGAGTAGACCGTAACGGGCAGGGCCCGGAGGGCCCTCCTACGGGCACCGACGCCGGCCAGCCGTGCCGCCCGACCCGGTCCGTACCCGAGCCCGAGTCCGAATCCGAACCCAAAGCGGGTGGAGCATCGCAACGCACACCGTACGATCGAGTTGAGACCGAGGGCGCAGATTAAGGCGCACAGGAGGACGGCAAGGATCATGACCACGTCGGCATCGAACCTGCTACCGGGCACGGATGCGGGTGACGGGTCGGGTGCGGCCGGGTCCGGTAACCGCATAGTGTGGGGATTGTAGAGTAGGGGCCTGCTTCTCGAGTGGAAGTGGTTGATTGAAGTGGACATTGTTGTTTGTTCGTAAGAATTCTTGGGGAGGGAGGAGTACATACTTATATACACACACTAGATTATGGGAAGGGGTAAGCTGTGCCTGCGGAGGAGGAAGAAGAGAATCGTGGTCCAGCAAAATTTAATTTGTAGTAGTGATTGATTTAGTAGGAGAAAGTCACTGTGCAGATCTACAGTAGAGAAGGAAGCGTGTTTTTGTTGTTTAATCAATCATTAGCTTCAGAATCGGCGCCATGCATGCATATATCCAACATATTGGGAACGTGAAGAAAAGAATGTCACCACTTTCCTTGGCAGCTCTACTAACTACCCTACAAATTTAGGGTTTACTACTATTTGTTGGAAAGATAAAGGGGATGGCTTGAGTGGAGTCTAAGACCTTTTTTTTTTTTTTTTTTTAACACTATATAGTGCTGAATATTTTAAGAGCTTTGCTATGCCTACAATCAAATGCTTACAATTCTTTTACAATCGTCACATGTCGGACCTGAATATTTTAAGAGGTTTGCTATGCCTACAACCAAATGCTTACAATTCTCTTACAACCACTAGCGGATCCAGGATTATAATTCACTGGGGACACAATTATAAAGGAGTTCGAAGACAACGCCTTCAAAAACAAATTTGGAGTATAATAATATGTTAAAAATAAAAATTCACTGGAGGCCCCGCTCCCCAGTCCCTCCCAAGTGGATCCGCCACTGCTTACAACCGCCACATGTTGGACTTCGATTGGAGGAGGGGAGAGGAAAAATACAACCGCCACATGTTTGACTTCGATTGGAGGAGGGGAGAGGAAAAATTGTGGGGTCGGATGGAGCCCATGTAGCAGGGGGTGAGAGGGAAGGTGGGACCCATGTGTAGGGGGGTGTGGGAGAGATTGTAAGAAGGTTATAAAATTGGGAAGATTTATGAAATGCCCAAAAACTAAAAAAGTTTTATGTAAAACCCACCGCTAAAAAACTTTCATCGCGTGCCCAGAATTAGAGAAACTTATCCAAAGCGGGTTCCAAATGACCCTTTTGCCCTTCCTTTTAATTTATTGAAAACACCCACGAAACTGCTCTTAAAAAAAGTTTCGATACTTCATCTTCTTCCTTACGCTGCTCACTTTCGAATATAGGTTTTCTCCTCAAAAATCTTCAAAAACTCGTCGAAAAATTTCGGAAAGACTGGACAAACGACAAAAATGCTAAAACGGAGGTCCAAACATCATTTTTTTTGCGAATCTAAAATTTCGGAAGGCCGTTTAACTGTGAAGCTGTTACTTTCAGTCTCCTCGACGATACGCTCATTTTGCGACAAACGGGACCTCGTTTCGACCTCCCAGTCAAAAGTTATGGCCCTCCAAAGTTTCAGCTGACCATAAAATGCAGGAGAATGGCCATTCTTCGTGTTAGAACACGAAAAATGTTAATTTCACATGAGGGTGGTCATTCTCCGTATTAGTAACACGGAGAATGGCATTCTCCGTCTTAATTTACACGGAGAATGACCATTCTCCGTGTTAGTAACACGGAGAATGACATTCTAATTAAGACGGAGAATGTCATTCTCCGTCCTGAAAGTTACACGGAGAATGGCCATTCTCCGTCATAATTTAGACGGAGAATGGTCATTCTCCGTCTTAGTTTACACGGAGAATGGTCATTCCAGTGTTAAAACGCAAGAGAATGACCATTCTCCGTGTTAGAAACACGGAGAATGCCATTCTCCGTGTTAAATAAAACGGAGAATGTCATTCTCCGTGCTAAATAAAACGGAGAATGACATTCTCCGTCTTAATTTAAACGGAGAATGTCATTCTCCGTGTTAAATAAACGGAGAATGACATTCTCCGTCTTAATTTAAACGGAGAATGGCCATTCTCCGTGCTACATTAAGACGGAGAATGTCATTCTCCGTTTTATTTAACACGGAGAATGGTCATTCTAGTGTTAAAACGCAGGAGAATGACCATTCTCCGTGTTACTAACACGGAGAATGCCATTCTCCGTGTTAAATAAAACGGAGAATGTCATTCTCCGTGTTAAATAAAACGGAGAATGACATTCTCCGTCTTAATGTAGCACGGAGAATGGTCATTCTCCGTTTAAATTAAGACGGAGAATGTCATTCTTCGTTTTAAATTAAGACGGAGAACGGCATTCTCCGTTTTAAATAAAACGGAGAATGACATTCTCCGTGTAATTTAGTTTTTTTTTTTATGAACAAAGAGTTTCGTTCTTCTTTCAAAACGATAATAATTCTGATGGAAAAGAAGAAGAAAGATATTCTCTCCACAATTGACCTAATTGTCGGAAAACTTCAAATGTCTCCACGATGAAGATGAAGGTGATGATGATGATGATGATGACGAGCGATGATCTGAGTTCGACTGAAGAAAAGCACACCGAACTACGAACGATCTTTGCGATCTCTGCTGAAGATGAGAGCAATGGAATTCAGATTTCCAGTGAAGAAGAAGAAGACGAAAATCACAATCCAGATCTGAGTTTTTTGAATTCAAATACATATAGATGACCAATTCGCGCGGAGGGGTAGTTTCGGTATTATAAAAATAACAGTTTCTAGCGGGTGGCATCTAAAAGGGAATCTTGGAATATTTAACGTGAAAATACTTAATTCTGGATATTTCATAAAACTTATCCAGCGGGTGGGCATTTCATAAAAGCCCACCCCGAAATTGGGTTTCTCAGCAATTTCCAGATAAAAATTTGGTTGTACGTAGACCTAGCATTTTCCATATTTAAAGTGCTCAAACAAGCATATAACCCAACAACTTAAGGAATTTATCTTTTCGTACTTTAAAGTGTTATGATGTTATTTATAGGTGATAATTTACAACTTAGCTTACAAGTACAAAAAAGATCATTGAAATCTTTAACAAATTTAATTATTACAAAACATGACTAAACAACTCTAATTACTTCTTCTTCCAGCCTTTTTTATAAGTTATATAAACACGTAAAAATAATCTAGTTTCAAACTTTCCAGGTTATCAAATAATTTTCGGGTGCCAACATGTCAATATTTGACTTAAAAATTAATAATTAAAATAATTTCTGTTGCCAAAAAACAGTAGTTTCCAATTATGAAATAATTTTTGATTTTATTATTATTTGAATGCGAGCTTAAAATTCGCAAATAATAAACAACTTGAGGATGAAATAATTTTATGTTGTGTTAATAAAAGTATTTGAAAATAAACTTATATATATTTTTAATTGTACTAGTGAATTTGTATTTATATTGATGTTATACTACTTGAGGACAAAATAATCAATTCATACATTTACAATGAACTTGAAAGTGATAAGAAAACATATGACAACACTTTAAAGTGCATTATATAGTTGTGAAAAATAAATATCATTTGTGTTTTAAAGTGCTAGTACTATATAGACAGGGCCGGTCCTTAATAATTGTAGGTCTTGTACGAATTTTAAAATGTGGCCCTAAATTTATTTATTCATATTTTTTAAATATATTATTATATATCTTTATCAAAATATCTGGAGATGCTCTTGATTGTATATTATAACTGAATTTATAGGTAGTTACTAAACAAAATAACTAAAGCTCAAATTATCTATATTCAAACACATTACATAGTATAATAAAGATGTTTTAGATAGAAGGCGTACTGACCGTTAAATTGTCTAAATCTGGCCTCAGATTTTTCTGTTGATGAAAACATATAATAAAATGAATAACGATCAATACCCAAATGAGAAGCAATATGTAATCACACAATTTAGAGCCACCAAGACCTGAGCAGGGCCAACCCAGGGAACGGACGAGGTGGGCGACCGTCATGGGCCCCCAATTTTGGAAGTCCCGTAATTTTACAATAGACTAGGTATATCAAAAAAGAAAAAAAAAAACAAAGACCCAATCTGGAAACAACAAAAAAGTGAGCGCTCCAATCGAAAAAAAATACGGTAGCTTGATTGATGATTTTGATAGCTTAATTGACGATTTCGCTTGTAAAAATGCTAAAAAAATATTTATGTGAGAAAAATGGTTCAAATTTTAGATTTTGTCATAGGTCCCGTAAATCATAGGACCGACTATGGACCTGAGTCACTTGATGCAAGACCAAGGGCTCCGGTCTTCGACATCATTATTTCTTAAATAAATACTAAGCATGCACATCCAAATTCTTAAATTATATATATAAAAAAAATTTGATCATTAATGTAGGAAATAAATTCATCTAACAATTGAGGGATCTTTAGAAACAAAATAGCAATTAACACACCGGTCAGAGCAATATCTTTAAGAAATCCTTTTTTTTTTGTATGATTATAAATATGAATCTTAGAGTCAGTAGGGAATAGGGATCCAAAAATTGGAGGTCTTGGAGGGATTGTAGAGTAGGAATTAAGGAAGAAATGGAATAACTTGAAATACAAAATTACAAAACTAACCATAACTTGAAATACAAAATTGGAGGTCCTGTACAGCCGCACTATTGGCACGGCCCCAGGGCCGGCCCTGTATATAGATATAAAAAATAGATAATTCTTAAGTTACAGAAACTATGTGTTGGTATCAATTTAGTTGCGATTTACCTAGCATCCTTTTCTTTTTCTTTTTTCCTTTTGTAATTTTGGTTCCACGCAAAAACATAATTAAATAAAATAATAAGCATACACGAAAATGATAAGGCTAAGGTGCACCAGTTTTTCTTTTTCACTTGAAGTGTATCTTCAAAATCAGATACTAATTATTATTTTAACTCAATTTCTTGAATATTCAATAGGATCAAAAGGTCACCCATTATTCTTAATCCGCACTTAGACAAAAGAGCTATTTAATTAACCCTTCATTTGGAGACTCCACTAGGGCGTCCACAAAGGGACCCACGCCACTCTCCACGCAAGGGGGACTGACACGTGTAAATGTGAAGTTGGACTAGTGGGTCCAGAGAATGGGGCATATTTTGGGACCCACTCCTTGTTCATAAAATAACAAGATCCGTTTTCGGAGTTATATATTTTTCCAATTATAATTTCTATCATAATAAAAAACAAAAGTACGGTCGAAAAATAAAGAAGGCCAACAACATATAAAAAACACATTCTCTTCTTCTTTTTTACAAGACTTTAGAAGAGGCGGACATATAAAATATTTAAAATAATTCAAAATTATAGTAATTTTTTTAAGGGTTTCAAAAGTTCCACTCAAACCCTATTATAGTCTCATCATTGATCATAACAATCATGACCAACTATGTAAAATGTTTGATTTATACTCGACACTGATTTTGACTGTAATTATACATTTTCGAATGTGTAGTCGTGTAGACCATTCAGACTCAACAAATTTTTGTTTTATTTTTCAAAATGCGTAACAAAAGGGATCCCTAGCACTAATACAGGATACGAGAAGGTAGATGAATATAAGTCAGTAGAAACAAGCAAATTAAACATGAATTAAAGAATTTTTATTTTATTTTATGAGAGATGTTTTTTTGGGGCTAATTAGAGTTTAGATTTTGAATTTTATACCAACTTAGGGTTTAAACTCTATCATGTCCAATTAGAAAATTTAGGTCCTGAATTTTATTTTATTTTTTTCAATATTTCCAATTATACCCTCCATTTTATGTATAAAAAATAAAAAAAAAAATTCATGCACCGGAAGGAAGGGCATAATAGAAAAAAAGAAATAAAAAAAATATTCAGGTCCAACATCTTCAATTGGAGATGTTAGAGCTTAAACTCTAAATTGGTACAAACCCGGGGTCTAAACACAGAATTAGCCCCTTTTTTTTTTTTTTGATTAGGCTTTAAGAGAATGCAATTGCAATATCAACTCACTACAAATTGGAAGGAAGTCAAGAGGAAGATGAGTTTTTGAGGGTCCCATGTTGTAATGCATGGCAAGCGGTCCCACTTTATCTTACCAGCCTGGCAGCTATCGATCCACAATATCCATGATAAGTACACTGAAAGAACATTCGAGACAGTCATCCATAATTTTGGTCCAATGTAAACTATGACCAACTTAGAATAATGTAAAATAATATATATAATCATCCACTCTAAATGAGAGACTTTTAAGATATCATTCATTAATCAAGTCTTGATTGTGTCAAGGAACCATTTTAAACAAACCTTATAGAATATTAAAACAAACAATAAAAAAAAATTATATCGCTGCACGAATCCAACTCTCAACCCAAAAGACGTTGACATTTGACCTGTATGACTTGGAGTAATATAAACATATAACCCTCGACCATCTTAAGTTTCAAACTAACCTTGTTAGTCGTTTCCAAAATCTCAGCGACCGCCTTATTGCATCTCCGACATGAACTCCCATACCTGCCACAACTCGAGCAATTTCGTAAAGTTTCTGGCAAATATCCGAGTTAGTTACTTACCTTGAGTTTCGTATCAGAGCATGCCGACATCCGAGGCCATCCACATGATCTCTGACGAGTAAAGCACAATATCCCACCAATTACCCCTTGTATATCACAACTCAAGAACTGATCTTATCCGCGCTAAGACCCCATTAATTAGCCTTAAAAATATACTTTCATGGCCCCAACCCGTAACAGCATGCCAGCTTGTTCTAATCTCGCTCAACAGTAGTACAAAGAGCACATCTTGCACTAATTAAAGAATTTGCCTGAACAAAGAAACCTATATATATCCATTGACAACTATAGATCCACTTCAAAAAACTTATCATGTAAGATTGTAATCAGAAGAATATATTAGTGACAACATGAGAGGGGAAAGCTACTTTCTCCAGTTTAAACAGTTAAATACAGAAGCAAAAGAACAAGACAAGAATTAGATAGGGACTGATAGATAGGTACATATATCTCAGTAGATCTTTTATGTTTCCTAGTACGACGAATATTTACAAGATCTTCATGGTGTAGACCTAACAGTTTTATATATATACGGAAGAAACCCTAAAAAGATTCATCAGTTCGAGCTGTGAACTTTTCTTATTTATAGTTTGAGCTGTGAACTTTAAAACATAAGAAACCTACAATGTCTCACCAGCATATACTTTGGGAAGATCAAAGAGTAGGCATATCTATCAATTAGTCTTACATCCATTTCAGAGTATTAACAAAATGTCAGTGTCATCCTAGGGACATTGTGCATGTACCAAGGAAAATAAATCATGATTTATGTGACACTCTGAATCTGAATAAAATTACATGCTCAAGTCATAAACATATGCCGCCGCCAGAAAAAAGGCTCCTTATCAAGTTAAAAAGAAAGGAATAAAGATCAAAGCTCTCGCTGCATGAAATATAATCATATGAGAACCCCCGCGAGGGAGAAGAAAACATTGCAAAAGTAGGGGGAAATCAACCCTCATAAAAGGAAAAGGCAAAAGGCTGACTGGATCTGTATCCACCATTCTGTATGGCTTTTTAGGCATGAGATACTGACAGATCCTATGTAATAAATAAATCATATGATACTCTTGTCCGAAATAATTTTTGGTCCCTTTGGGTTTTGTCTAAATTCCTTGAAAAATCAAACTCAGTGTGAATACCTAACTTAACCAACAGTCTACAACACACAAATGATTATTCAAAAGTATGAATAGCAGGTATACGCATCTGTAAAGTAGTGTTACTTGGTATGAACAGCAATATACATTCATAAACTAATGTTACTTGTAATAGACTATAAATCGTAACATCAAGCAGCCTTAAACAATTGTAGACGATACATCTTCCCACCAGGAAGCCACACAGTAACACAAAAAAGAAGAAACTAGGAGTTTCCAAAGAACAGTGTAAGTATAAGCCATACGATAACAGAGTTAATATATGTTCCTTTCACTACATGTCACAACGAAACAAGTTTTGGGAACTCGGACTACTTGCATATGCAATAGATATGAAAATTTTGGATTTACCAATTTCATGCTTCCATAGACTTCCGCCATCCAAACAGTGGAAAATTAAAAAAATTAACAACCAAGTAAAATAACATATATAAATCAAACCAAATCCGAATAAGCAATTGTGCATGTATAAGCAACAGAATGGAGGAGACGCAGAAATTTGCTTGCCTTGTGGATCTACCTTCATTGCCAGCAATCCGGCTGGTAACAATCATAGCTTTTCCGCAGGCATTATTTTTGAACCATAGACAACCAATTACACTGCCTCAAATATATGGAGTGTCACAACATCTATTGCTTGTTATTTTATTAATCCGGTCACCAAGTATTAACTGGGACAGAGGAATTGAAGGGCAGCATCAGTGAAATAACAAAATATTGCTTGGCAAATTGGAATGTCTGCAGTATATATCATTAGCATGCAAAAACTATACTTTTGAAGGACAAATTTGTTGCACAAACCAATAGAGGAAGAAACTACTCCAGCTACCTTGAATTCTTTCATATAAAGAATTACAACTACTCCAGCTAATGCTTACACAGTAAGCTTATATATGTGAACAAGCTAGGATTTAGGGAACATGGATGTAACCGGAGCGCTATGAGTATTAAACAAATGCAACAGCTTTTATCATTGGAGTAAGAAAGCTGACAGATGGAAATCAAGGTTAGCAATTTTATGACAAACTAGCTAAGTAAATAGTTAACTATTCATTTGATTGTGAAGTACAGTACATTTTGACGGTAGAGGAACATAAACTTTTGAAGGGCGGAATTCTCGCATTTAACCTGAGAAACAATAACAGAAAAATATCATGTGTTAGGTTCCACAGTCTCAGTTATTTCACTGATATCTGCCAACAAAATTTGCTTGTCGACAGGGAAACCTTTTATTTCTGGATTAAACTGTCAAATTAAGGCTCTATATCTATAAACTCAAATCTAGCAAGAAATAAAAAAAGATTTTCGTCCTCTGCCCAAAATTAGATGCACTAGCAGGCGTGAATAGATCCGTCACAGGAGCTGCTAGAAGTAGGGGTAAACCTAAAACCAAGTATGATTAAGGCCACAAAAAGAATAATCACTTGCTAATGTTAGAGAGAAAATGCCCTCAAGAAAGAAGAATGGATGAAAAGGGTTCAAGTAGCCGGCCACAGAAATTTGGGATAAAGTCTTTGTTGTTGATGTTGCTATTGTTCTCCCCTGCCTAAAATTACAGCATGATCCAACTTGCTGGCACGCACACAGACACATACATACATACATATCAAGGTTCAGAGTATTGGTTCGGGCAATTTTGAACAGAGTTTCAGGGTTCTTTGTCCCAGAAAGGCGAAATGATAATAAGTAATTTTGAAAAGCTAGAAAAATGTGATATATTTAGACAATTTTATATATTATTTGTTGTGTCTTGTTAGTTTTAAATGGAATATTCAACATTGTTTAATCTTTCTCACACCTATAGTATTGTTTATATACTTGCCTTCAGACAGAGTACAACCACAATATATAATTTTGAATGGAAAACATATTAAGATGGATAAATGTTGTCAATTTATAGATACACAACTTCGACAAATTGTAATAATGGTTAGGCTATAAGGAACCTTATCGACAAACTACAACTTGTCCATCTTCAACACAACTAAACCATTGTGTCGATACTATTTTTCCATACTACTGTCTTTTCTCTTTCAAGTTTTCTATGCTGAATTGACTGGGAAAGAGAGCCCCAACGTCGGTATCGTCCAGTATCATAGGGGTTGGTATCGGATAGGGACACGCCAAAACCGATTACATATATAGTACATCACCTTAATGACCATTTCAAATTATCCATTATTCTTAGAATTAATGATTAAACAGTTAAAGTTAATGTAACAATCATTATGTACATTATGTGTTAACTCCAGTATTGGTCTCTGATGTTTCACCCTAGGTCCTCTGACCTCCAAACCTGCCTCACCAGATATTAGGGGTGAGCATTCGGTTTATTCGGTTTAAAACCGAACCGAATAAGCAAAACCGAATTCGACCGAAACCGAATAAGCAAAACCGAAACCGAACCGAATTGGTCAATAACCGAACCGAACCGAACCGAATTAAATCGGTTCGGTTTTCGGTTTATTCGGTTTATTCGATTTTTTTTTGATTTTTTTGTGTTTTTTTTTGTTAATATATATAATAACTAAATATACCTAGATATATTTATTATATACATATAGTATATATCTCTATATATATATACCTATAGTATATATCTATATATATTTAGTATATACCTATAATTAATACCTATATATATATATATATATATATATATATATATATATATATATATATATATAAACTAAAATTTCTTATTCGGTTTTCGGTTTTGAACCGAAACCGAAACCCAAAACCGAAACCGAATAAGAAATTTTAGTATTTTCAAAACCGAAACCGAACCGATTTTTTTCAAAACCGAACCGAATCTCTTATTCGGTTCGGTTCGGTTCGGTTTTCGGTTCAAAACCGAATAATGCTCACCCCTACCAGATATCAAAATCAAGAGTTTGATAAGTAACACAGCCTCTTTGGATAAGTACCTAACTCTGATCATTAATGAGCTCAAGAGCTTTCATCTAGTTTATTGAAGCATTATAAAGCTAAGACCTGGTTTTGGATCTTCTGTAATTTCATTGCTCAATTTGAATCTATCAAGCCTCTTTTTGGCTTTTTTTTTCATCAAGAAAGGGGCAACCAAATACCATGAACATGCTTCTTTGAAGAGATTATAGAATTTACTAGCATAATAATAACAGCAGTGGACATTTTGGGTGGGACTGGTTAGATTATTACTGTCATGAAACCCAAGGCAACCTGCTGCTTTCTTCTAAATTGGTGTAGCTAAACCTTACCACTCGGCAGCTGTCTCCATATATTATTTATTCACTACTTTTCTTTATAATCGGAAACATAAAACCTCAAACCAAGTACAAAAGCAAGTCATGCAGACTATATTATTTGGTGAAAAGAGATTTGAAAATAGGAATGTGATTTTATTTGGCTCTTTGGCTTATTTTGTGTCTGACACAGAGAGGGCATTTCCTAATAGCAAGTCTTATCATTTTAAATATATCTGACAATATGAACTCAAATCTGAAATAACATAGTTTACAACAACTGTCTTTACATGATAAAAATAACTACAAGAATCTTGTTTTCCTGCTCACAACTTTCATTAGAGGTAGCAATGGAAATAAACAATGATGCCCACCTCTAGGTAGATATAATGGGAAGCTTACAGAAGGAAAGTAAATACTATCATGATTTATAAGGATAATTACATGTAATTTCTGTTAAATATGTAGATAAAATACTATTGGTCAAACCACAAAAAGCATCCAGCATACCTCAAATTGTAAATGAGATCGGGTTGTTTCAAGCAAATATGAATACTGTACACATGTACATGATGGAATTGACATCACTAGGACTCTGACGAGCCTTCCGAAGATAGTTTTTTGTCTTGGCCAATACCTAATGAACGAAGTCCACCTTCAATACCTTCAGAGATTTGGGTTTTGCCAATATCTAGTGATGGAAGTCCACCTTCGCTAACTTCAGAAACTGGATTTCTGGCTGGGCCCATATCCAATTGCTGAGATCCATGCCTGCGAAGTATCAGTTTTTTAACCTCTCTGTAACATCTCAGCTCTTCTAATGCATCAGCAGTTGTCCTCGATATGAAGGGCCCTGATGCAGTACCTCGTGCAGTTTTCACTACATCTTCCTTGTTTTTTTCATGTTGCATCCGCTTCATGGTCCAAGCTTCTTCCTTAACAGCTTGTGAAGAAATGGCTGAGCTAGTGTAATCTTGTCGCAATGGTGCTGCAGTTTTCAACATTTGCACAAGGGCGCCAACAGCAGCTTCTGACGATCTCCTGAATGGAATCAGCTCTCCAGATGCTGAATCACCAGTATGACTATCAGCATCGGAAATTTCAACCCTAGACAAGAAGGATTATATCAACCAAGGGACAAATCGAATGAGGATTAAAGATTGCAAACCATGTAACAGTTATTATGCTAGTTTGGGGCTTCATGATCTGGCTTGTGAGCATTATCTGCAAACCAAACAAACATCACTCTTGAAGATTCCCAACTGATGTACTGAAATGAAGGACCAAGAACATACAGAGAATACAAAAATTGACCTATAAAGTTTTTCTAAAGAAAGTACTCTGTTTCTTTGGATGATAGAGGTGGGTATTGAGGGGGAGCCTGGGAGAAGGGAGGTCCTGACCTGATATGATATATTAATATTTCTTTAACGAAATAACAGAAAAATATAATGGTTATCAAATACCCACCGATATTCTAGTAAGAGTTCGGTCTTGTGCTAAAAGAAATACCATAAGTTTTCTAAGGAAAGACAAGTGACTATGGTCCCTTTTGTGAAACTGTCCTTACAAGAAGTGACTTTCAAGATAATTCTCCCATACATATATAGGAAAATGCTAAGTCTACAACCAAATGTTTACAACCTTTCTCTCCCACCCTTACACATGGGTCCCACAGGGTCCCACCTCCCCTCTCATCCCCCCTGCTACATGGGCTCCACCCGACCCCACCACTTCCTCCCCCCCTCCAATCGAAGCCCGACACGTGGCGGTTGTAAGGGAATTGTAAGCATTTGGTTGTAGGCATAGCAAAGCTCATATATATGTCATTTCTGAATAATCACTAAGCGCAATTGTGATGAATGAGACTGGAGTATGTAAAAGGCAAATGACTAGTCACTAAACATCCAGGAAAATTTTAGGGAGCTACACATTAGCGAAAATGTTGACAAAAGCAACCTCTACATATGGACCACATCCTCCTCAATTTCAAAACCAGGATGAATGATACTGAATACAAACGATCTTCTTGATGGTAAAATTTGTTCACAGAAGATAGGGTGGTTGATGCGGAGAGACGGAGACATGCTCAAAACCATCTAAAAAGCAAGGACATTGTTATAACACAGGAGGTGTTGTGTCGGACACGTATCGGATACATGTAAAGACAACCGAGGCACTCTGAAATACACTAGAATACATCAAAATAGATGTCATGTCCGTGTCACCATGTCCTTACTGTGTCGTTTCAGTGTTCGTGCAATATAGGTGGCCACCGATATTCTAGTAAGAGTTCGGTCTTGTGCTAAAATAAATACCAGAAGTTTTCTAAGGAAAGACAAGTGACTATGGTCCCTTTTGTGAAACTGTCCTTACAAGAAGTGACTTTCAAGATAATGCTCCCATACATATATAGGAAAATGCTAAGTCTACAACCAAATGTTTACAACCTTTCTCTCCCACCCCTTACACATGGGTCCCACAGGGTCCCACCTCCCCTCTCATCCCCACTGCTACATGGGCTCCACCCGACCACACCACTCCCCCCCCCCCCCTTTCCAATCGAAGCCCGACACTTGACAGTTGTAAGGGAATTGTAAGCATTTGGTTGTAGGCATAGCAAAGCTCATATCTATATGTCATTTCTGAATAATCACTAAGCGCAATTGTGATGAATGAGACTGGAGTATGTAAAAGGCAAATGACTAGTCACTAAACATCCAGGAAAATTTTAGGGAGCTACACATTAGCGATAATGTTGACAAAAGCAACCTCTACATATGGACCACATCGTCCTCAATTTCAAAACCAGGATGAATGATACTGAATACAAACGATCTTCTTGATGGTAAAATTTGTTCACAGAAGATAGGGCGGTTGATGCGGAGAGACGGAGACATGCTCAAAACCATCTAAAAAGCAAGGACATTGTTATAACACAGGAGGTGTTGTGTCGGACACGTATCGGATACATGTAAAGACAACCAAGGCACTCTGAAATACACTAGAATACATCAAAATAGATGTCATGTCCGTGTCACCATGTCCTTACTGTGTCGTTTCAGTGTTCGTGCAACATAGGTGGCCATTGAATGCCTAAGAATTGAAAGGGTGTTTTTACTATAGCCAACTCCAAACTCTTTTACTTAGCCATCCAATGTCGCATGGATACTCCGGAGGACCATATCCGTGTTTGTACATCTAACACGTAACCGACACGACACTTCCTCAGCACTAATGTCGGATATGGTTCAATCATGTCCATCTCTAAAGAAACCCAAAACACGATTGCAAGTGATTTTGCATGGTCGTGATCGTGTCAAACATATTTGAGATATAAAAAGTAAAATTTATTTATATCAAATCCATTTAGGTACTACCAAAACATGCATAAATATAGATATTATTCAATTATAGTGTATAAAATATGTATATTGATATGTTTTAATGTGTATATATAACCGTGTCAATACCGTAACCGTATCGTAAATTTTCTAAAACTACCTTTGTGAATTTGTATCATTTCATGTATCCAAGTCCTTGTTTGTGTGTCTGTGTCTATGCAACCTAGAAGCCATCTTATAGAAATTTTGATCCATGACAGAGAAGGTTATATAAGCAGTAAGAGAGGATGTAAGAAGATGCCAAATGAAGCCAATTCCGAAAACTAGGTATATTGACTTTTGTTCTTGTCATTGTGGTGAAGTCTTATTCCGTATTTTAAAAAATTAATGGATGGAATGCTATGGATGAAGGCCAACCTTCAAGAAACTTAACTTTTCAAATTTGAAGAACTGATGTACTAAAAGCCTCGAGCAACATAAGCAATAAAACGTATTTAAAATTGCAGCACTTTAAATAACATCTAAAGCAAGGTCCAAATACTGGATGATACCGATACGTACCGATTATCATATCGTTTTGTCTTGCACCGATTTCATACTGACCACCAATGATATCAGCCGATACTAGCCAATACTGACATTTGGGGCTTCCTTTTTAGGTAATTCACCAAAGAAAATTCAAAGAAAAAAAGAGATGGGAAGAACCAAGGCCAGCACAATCATTCGCTTGTGTTGACCGACATGTTATATTATGTTGATAATATTCATTATCGACACACTGAAACCATTATTATTTGTTGATGTTATACATTTATTCACAACATTCGTCCGTCTTAGATTATTTCATTCAGAACTCTTTATTGTGGGTGCACTTTGTCTAAAAGCAAGTAAATTATAAAAAAACAATATCTATTGTGGGTGAAGGATTCGAGAATGTTGAATAATATTTCATTCAAAACTAACAGAAAACAACAAATAGTATATAAAATTATGCATAATTTTTTTAGTTCGTTTTCTACCTTTTTAATATAATTACATTATAATTTGGCTTTCCAAAACCAAGAACTTTGAAACTGCTGATACGCCGATACTCATAAGAGGGTTCGAAACGATTCAAATACCAACATCACAAACCGTGATCTAAAGAGAGATGTAGAAAGAATAAAATACGTTAAAACAGTCTTATATAGAATAAGGTGGGGTTAGTTAAAGTGAATTATGAAATTATGTGGTTTCATAATCATCAGTCATTTCATAAAAATACATTGATTTAATATTTCCTATGACTATGAAACAACTAAGAGAGTGATTATCAAATCACTATATATCTTGTTTTAATGTTGTCCACTGGAACCAAAAATAACAAATATCAGTAAAACACCACCCATCTAGAAATCACCCTCGTACTGTTACAAAATCTTACTTGACTAATCCTCTGTCCCACATCAAAAGACAAGTTTGTCCATTTAGATTCTACTAATGAACATCAACTCAACTATATTACTGAACTCATGCAGATCCCCTTCAAATTTCCAATCAATGGCAAAAGATGATTAGATGGGTGAACAATAGATATGACAATGAAAAAGATATTGCACCTTGACAAGTAAGTCACTCGAAGTGTTTACTGCATAAACCAAAGCTGAGCAGTCAAAGGTTGAGACCTATTGTATCAGAAGGGAAAGTGCTGAGCTCGTGGCCCAGGAGGATAGTAAGTGACTGGCCATTGATTGAGAGAGATCACTCCACAACAAGGCTGAATCAATGATGCACACAAATTTCAAACTAGGATAATGGGATTGATAACGCACCAATATCAGCGTAGTTCTCAGGAACAATAACCTCATTAGTGTTCAACAAACCTGTCATATAGGGGAGGGTGACAAACATAAGAAGCAAGACTCAAACAGATTCGGATCAGTCCAAAGGATCCTACTTTCCTGTTGTAACTATTTCAAGATTAAAATATTTGTGGAGGGAAGAATTCTCTCACTGATTCTCACTACTAGAATCGAGGCCTTGCTCATTTTCTCTTTTTGCACCCTGCATCTGAGCTACATCATGATATTCATGACAATGCCCAGCATATAGCACATTTTGGACTGCTTAAATATATCAATTCCTTCCCCAACATCCTCAACTGGTCCGCTCAACCCTTGTAATATGACCATTAGCAATTTCCTATTATATATGTCTGGTGTTCCAAGTTGCTACAACCTAATAAATATGCTCATCACTCTAATGCTAATTAACCTTCACGGGATCTTTTCATAATAGAACTATAAATTCATGCAGTAACTGCAACCCACATCCAAACTATACATGTTAACCATGACTGTGCCAGCAGATGAGATCATTTTGGACTGCTTAAATATATCAACTATTTCCCCAACATCCTCAACTTGTCACCTCAACCCTTGTATGTGCAACCATTAGCAAATCCCTATTATATATGTCGGTGTACCAAGTTGCAATACATCTAATAAATACGCTCATAACTCTAATGCTAATTAGCCTTCAAGGAATCTCCTAGTAGAAAAACTATAAATTCATGAAGTATCTCTACCTATTATATACAGCCATTAACTGGGACCTAGTAGAGGTCACAAAACTAATATGATAATTCAGGAAGAGTGTAAAATAAGGATTAAAAGAAGGATTCACCAAAGCGTATTCATAACACAAAGCTTCAAACTTCATTTTCCTTGAGAAAAAATGAACTCAAATATGTTATCTTTTTTACTTCTTCCATCTCTATCAAAATTTATTTTCCTCTTTTTCGTCTTCATCCACCATCTCTTGCCTACTCGGAGAAGAACGATAAAAGGAAACCGACGGAGGAAGAAACAGTGGAACACCTGAAGTGGAAGCCGTCTTGGCCTCTCCTTTGAGGATCATGAATCCTGCTTTTATACCATATTGAGATTAAGATGGCAGTAGGCATAAGAGATGGAGGAAGACAAGAGATTTTGGCTAACAGTAATTTGGTGGAGATAAATCAATTGTAGATAATAACCAGCTTACTCCCCAAAGTCCAAAGGAGAAATCCTTCTCATTTGTAATAACTAGGAATACGATATATGGAATATTATGGATAGATAGACACTTGAGTAAATCTAAGAGACATAATATAACCTAGTAACCCTAAAATACACCCAAACGTACTTTATTCTTCTACAGTAAGAATATCTATTATGTACTTGCTTCCTGCAATATGTACCACAAGCACAAATGTCTACCCATAGGAAGAAAAAAAAGCTCAATGGCTAACAGCACCACAGCTGAAACATAAGTAATTATACTTCAAAAGCAGGAAATGTAGTATGTAAGTTCCAGTTAAAGTGAATTACCTGCATGGGCCTCTCAGGTCTTCATTATCCTCAGCGAATGGGCAGTCAAACTCATCCAAGAGAGAAAACCTGCTTGAGCTCCTAGACGGGATCCATGGTGAAGTACAAGATGAAATCTTCCACTCGGATAGACTCCCAACCTCATTTTTCCCAGAATATAATATCTGAAGCATAAAAGCCGGCATATAAGGCAAATTGCAAACCTACAAGGAAAGTTTTTTCCTCCATATAAGTGCACTATATCATAGTTACCTTTTGCAGGTCCGTACCAATATAAATATCTCCCGGACTCTTCCTTAATTGTAACTTACTTTCAGGGTAAGAAATGTGATATGGAGAGGCAGTGGTCAATTTAGCTCTGAAAATATCCTCTTGAGAAGAACATTCCACCTTCCCACTCTTCCGAGAAGGGTATGATGGAAGGGCTTGATTGACTAACCCTCTAGGCAACAATACACTGAGAGGTGCATTCTCGGACCGCAAAAGAACATTTTGTAAACGGTTACCAGGGAAATGGGTTGGTGGTGAAGAAGATGAAGATAGTGCAAATGAAGGCAGGGGCCAATATTCATCTAAATTTGTATTCTTCTGGGCCACCGGTGATATGCTGTGCGGTACTAGGCAAGTCGACGGGAGACAATCAGGTAGATGACTGTGAGGGGGGAGGCCAATATTTCGACTACACTGGGAGTCCGAGTACGTAGGTGACGGAGACGGAGATACACAAGGAGTGATTCCATGGTCATTGCTCCAACTATGCCTTATGTTAGACGAAACATAAGTAGGCAGTGATCTTCCTGAAGGGAGACAATGGAGTCTCCTATGCTTCTCAGTTGTCGGACTTCCAACATAATCCGGTATAAATTCTACTGATATAGGCATAGAAGATTCAGAACTCGCATCTTCCAATTTTGGAGCATACGAAACCGACCAGGAAATCCTACCGCATGAAGTGTCAACTGATGGCAGGAAATTGAAGTGAGTCATATCAGCATCTTCGGCATGTGTGAACGGCTCGATGATAGAAGAGATCTTGTGGTAGAGGCTAAACGGGTAGATTCGCCCAGAGGAGTAGAGATCTCGAAAAACTTTGAATGCGGGCAAAAGCCTGACAGTACAGTATAAAGACCGTAGAAGAATGGTTGTTTTCTTGTATATTTTCTCATACACAGAAGAGCTTTCCGACAAGTTGGAACTACCCCCTCCTCTGCCACCACCTCTCCTATCACCCAAATTCAGTTCCCTTGCAACATCGTTACTCTTCCGACTCTCATACTTAACAATCCATCTCTCAACAGTCTTCTCACTCTTGCTTTCCATCCATGGGTCCTTCGACTGCCTCTGCCTCTGAATCAAGATCACATCAACGATCAACGGTTCAAGATTACTCTGCCGCCAGAGATCAAAATTCTCGAGCGCGGCAGGGCAGTCCCCCAGGGCCAGGTTGAACCACTTGTCCCTCAGCCAGCCACTCGGGGAGGAGGAGGAGGACGATGAAGGGGAGGGAGGGAAGCGATCACCCCGGTAGTTTCTGGAGGAGACATAAGGGGACCTCGACTCAAGGATGATGTGGAGGCTCTTGGCGAAGAATTCAGTGATTACTTGCTCGATTCTTGCCGGTTCGGACACGGAACTGGAAGGCGAAGATGCCATCTCTTATAACCAAACCACGAAAAGATCAGAACTTTGGGAAATCCTACGGTCAGTTAACAAGAAAAAGTAAAGATTTTCGTGATCATCTGCTAAAATTCAAATTCTGGTTTTTCTGGTGAGAACAAACCAAACCCCTAACAAAGAAAAGAACCCTAGAACTTTGAGGGCTTTATAAATCCTGACAAAAAAGAAGGGGAATTAGGGAGCTTTCCCACATAATTCAAAAGGAGTATGGGTTAGCAGCAACTGAAAGCCAATTACTTCACAAGAAAACTGTAGAATATCGTGACCATCCGCTGGATTTCTAGGTTTTGTAGGTAAAACAAAGCAAAACCCTAAAACTAAACTTAAAATTGGAGGGTTTTAGAAAATCCACAGAAGAAAGTAGTAAATTTAGCACATTTCCCACAGAATTCAAGGGTTTAGGGATTACTAGCAACCGAGTCCGATTAAAAAGAGCAAGTTTTTTTAAGAAGGATTTGAGGACAGTTTTTGGGTTTTGGAAGGGAAATTTTTCGTGATAATCCGCTGGAATTATAGGATTTTGTAGGGAAAACAAACCCGAAACCCTAAAGGAAACTAAAATTTTGATGGTTTTACAAAATATACACACAAAAAGAAGAAGATAAATTTAGCACCTTTCCGTCAGAATTCAAAAGGATTAGGGGTTACTAGCAGCAACTGAAGTCGACCAAAAAAGAGCAACTAATTTTCAATTTCTGCAAGAATTTGGGGGTTTTAGAAGCACTGCACAGTTGAATTTCGAATTGGAACAATAATAGAAGCAGAATTTGTAAGAATTTGGGAAGGGGAAATTAGAGAGGAGTACCTACATTTGAATATGGAGAAGATGGAACGTTAGATTCGAATTTTGGCTATTTGCGGAAATTCCGGATAACTCCGGCGACGAGAGTATTGTTTTGTTCTTTTTTATTCTTCTTTTTGTTTTAATCCTATAACTTTATATATATTCTGATCACATCTAGTCACAGACTGAGTCTAGATTGAGGGAGCCTTGCTTCCCAAGTTTTAATAGATGTACACATTGAACGGTCATTTTATATTATTATGACTTTTTGTTTTGTGTCTATAAGCTAAAGTTGTATCAGGAATCTACATTAAAATATAGGCTAATTTGTACAAAAATATCTAAACTTTGACTTTTGATCATTTAAATATATATTAATCAAGTTACTAACATTGTATTAGAAGCCTTGTTAGCAATCATCCGAATAAAACGCGTATTATACGAAAAAAATTTCGTATCTTACATAAACGTATAATACTTACATATTTTTAAAAAATTTGGATTTGTACGCAAATTTTAAGTCTGTGGCGTTTTAAACGCGTACCGTATAATTTTTTTAAAAAATTGGCCAAAAAAATATGACCAAGAAACCCAACAGTCCAAACTTTCTTGGCTCTTTCTGCTATTAGATATTAAGACTGTCACAATTCTTAAAAATTATCAAAAGAAAAGAATAAAAAGTCTCACAGTAACAAAAAAAAAAATCCAAGAGTCTTTGCACATGTTGCTTGCAACAATCAATTTTTTTTTTTTTTTCGGTTTTCCATCATCCAACCTCTTCTTATTCTCACACTGAACCCTTGTTTATGAAAGTTTAGAGGTGGGTGGGCCTTATATATATGCCGAATTTTTAGTGTCGAATTGGTTCATATGAAACGTACTAAACACGAATTAAATCTTATATGAATGTTTTTCGTTAGACGAATTTTTGACAAAATTTTTTATCGTATTTTACTTATATTGTACCGATTTATACTCGTACTTTTGGCGTTCCAAATTTTTCCGTTTGCCGAATTGGTAACAAGGATTAGAAGCATATATTAAAAAGTTAGTATTATGTTACTTTTCAGTATACCAGAGATCGGGTTGGACTCATCACTTGGAGTGATGAATCTATCCAATAGTAAAATAACACATGATAATATCAAAATTAAAAAAAAACTAATCCGAATATTATTAAGATAGAATTATCAAAAATAGTAAATTATTATTACGTGTTATTATACTATTGGAAGGGTTCACCGTGCCATAAGTCGGTCCCACTAATATAGGAGTAGAAAATATATAAAAGTACTGAGAAACCTACAAGATGTGCACATATGTGTAGCTTCATAGGAAACAAGTGAAAATTGAAGGCTAACCAGTTAGAGCATCATTAGTAAGTTGGGACTCTCCAATGCAATTTGGAGCCCAAAATTTTAAAAAAAAAGTAAATGTAGAATGGGTTGGATTTGTAAGAGAATAGCAGGAAATGATAAAGTGAGCTCCGGTCACAAAAATTGTGTGATCAAAAATTAATGTAGAAAAAGAAATAATATAAAGCTTAGAATCTAGAAAGTTGGGCTCCAAATTAGAACTTACTATTCTACAAAACGAGTTTCTACAATCTAGAATCTATAAATTGGGAGGCCCAACCCTTAGCACTCATGGATGGATTGGAACCGAAATTGGGACTAGAGATGAAACTTATTATTCTACAAAATGAGCCCCTATGTTCTAAATCTAGAATCTAGAAAATGGGATGCGCCTTACTAACGAAGCTCTTACATAAACCTTCTTGAAAAGCAATGGCTGTAGCTTTTTAACTTCACAAACAGTACATTGCTGCAGTTTGGACAAATATGTACATAACATCAAAGTACAGAGCTGCTCAACACCACCTGTTAGGTTTAAACCTTCTTGAAAAGCAATGGCTGTAGCTTTTTAACTTCACAAACAGTACATTGCTGCAGTTTGGACAAATATGTACATAACATCAAAGTACAGAGCTGCTCAACACCACCTGTTAGGTTTATGAACATCTTGGCAAACCTGTCATCCAACAAAACCTCGAACAAATGCAAGTATTCACTTCAGAATTGGGCACCATATAGAGAACATTTCCAACCAAGGAGATGAAAGCAGACGACTTCAATAAGTTGTGACATAATATTCGACATGAACACCACTAAACCTAGGAATGTAAACGGGCCGGACGGACACGGCAGTCCACTGTCCGTGTTCGGTCCGAAAATGAGTTCCGACGGACGAACACGGACAGTCCACTGTTCGAGTTTGGGCCGGACGGACACGGACAACCACTGTTCGTTAATTCAATCGGACGGTCCGCGGACAAATGAAATATATTACCAAAAGCTATTATTTTATCAAAATATCTTGATAGTTGGTAAAAAAATCAAGTTGAAAGAAAATACAATTGAAGGTTACAGAATACAACAAACAATAGTAAAAGGTTAACAAAAATGGAGACCGAACAACAAAAAATTAATGCAAAACCAAAATAATATGACATAATTGATGTAAAACCAAAATGAGTCTCCACTATCGGACGGTTCGCGGACAAATTCGGACCGGACATGGATATGACCGTGTCCGGGTCCGATTTTTAAACGGACCAAAAAAAATGTTCAAGTTTGTTCGTTAATCAATCGGACGGTCCGCGGTCGAACCATTTATCGAACCGGATACGTACGGACAACGGACTATTTGTCCATTTTACAACCCCTAGCTAAATCCGGAAAAGCCTGTGAAGCTTCGGATGGATACTGAGTTGAGTACCAGAATCCAAAATATTCATATGACATTACATGTATTCATCATAGTATCAACTACAATTTACAGTAAAAAAAAAGAGAACTAATCTAATCACTACCAAGTAATCTCACCTATTAAGACAGCATTGCTTTGTCTCCTTCTGCCCGCGCGCGCCCCCCCCCCCCCCCCCCCCCCCCCCCCCCCCCAAGGCACTTCACTGAACATGTATTGGTTCTGGTATTCCATCAATATTGTGTCGATCTCTTCACATCGAGAAACAGCTGGTACTGTTGCTGCTGCTTTTGGGCCCACGCGCGCGCCGCTGCCGCCGCTTGGCTCGGTTCGGTTCGGCGTGCATAACGGATACGGGTACGTGCCCATATCTGCGGGCGCCGAATGCCGATTCGATTTCCTCTTCGGGTATTCCTTTAAATTTTGTAACGGTTGGATTTTGAATTCCGTCCAGGTTCAATGAACCATGTATTTTTCATGTGGTGTAACGTTTTGTAACGTTCAAATTAAACTGGCTAATTAAATTGTGTTTAATTCTTCTGTACATTGCAAAGTCTATATATTGATCTCTTTTTTCATCTTCCAAAAACACTGAAAGTTCCGTACAAAAACTCTCACCTACTCCGAAACGTTGTTGTTCTTCTTTCTTGTTGTTTGGGCGGAGCTAAGTCGGGGTCACTCTCTCCAAGTCGTGTGCGATAAGAAAATTCCGGTGGAGCGAAAATTTTACCACTATGAGCGTTCGGACTATCTCTTAGGGCAGTGTCTCGTCCGCGATTTTTCCGAAGGCCGGTAACTTTTAATTTATTTTATTTTGTTGCAGATTTTAATCCGAAGAATTTGGAAAAAAAAAAAATCTAACATGTACAACACCCTGCTTATATCCTCCATATCCACCACCTTCCCCTTCCTCTTCTGGCAAGCCCCAGTAATCAAGTGGATCGCGTACCTCAGCGAGGTCTCCACCCCAATCTTTGTCAGCAACAGCTTTGCATCCTTGGACATCTCCACATCCTCCTCGTCACACCTAATGTCGAGAATCTTACTGATCTCCTCCTCAGAGTATGGTTGGGTCGATATGGTGAGGAGACGGTCTAGAAAATCAGCAGGGATACCACAGGCTCGTCTTTCTTTCGGTTTATTCGGTTCGATTTTCGGTTCGGTTCGATTTTTATATTTTTGGATTTTTTTTGTATTTTTTTGTTTATATATATATATATATATATATATATATATATATATATATATATATATATATATATATATATATATATAAACTAAATCTTCTTATTAGGTTTTCGGTTTTGGACCGAAACCGAAATCCAAAACCGAAACCGAAATCGAATAAAAAAAAATTAGTATTTTCAAAACTAAAATCAAATCAATTTTTTATAAAACTAAACCGAATCTTTTATTCGGTTCAATTTTCGGTTCAAAACTGAATAATGCTCACCCCTACTAATTTCTATAAGCACCACCAACTTTTCTGTCAGCATTCAAACAAAGATAGGTAATCTTTTCATGGTTTTTTCCGCTCAAAAATTATTGGGTCTAGCAACATTTGGAATGAGTAGCTTAAAAACCAGAAACATTTCATGAATGTTTTCAAGTGCATTTCTAGCAGAAAGGCCCTAAACTGAAAATTGTATAGTCATGACTAATGACATTCTCATTCTTCGGGTGACCTCCAATGTGAAGGCCAATAGGAGACTCCTTTTGTTGGCTGTGAATACACAGCACATGCAAACCCAACCTCCTCAAACTTCTTTTTGACTAATTCCTTCCACACCTTTTGCTACACGTTGGAAGTCCTATTCTTTAGCCCCCCATTTGTGCACGTCCATGGAACTACCAATAATGTTGGTCTTTGATGCCTATATATTTCGGCTTCTTTCTCAGAGCAAAACACAGAAAAATTATCTCTTCTCTCTCTTGCTCTGCTGTTTCCTTCTCCGGTGCACTCTTCCTTCCGCGTCTGGGCAAGGCTAAGTTCGGGTCGATCTCTCGACGTTGTGTGCGACAGCGAGAAGCCGGTGATACCGGGGGTTTTACCACTAGGAGAATCTGAGAAAAGTCTGCACATAAGACCTCGGATCAACTCTTAGGGCAGTGCAATCAGCGCGACTTCTCCATAGGCCGGTAACCTTGTTCTAATTTATTTTATTTTCTTGTTTCAAGTTTGCAGAAATCAAAGCATAAAGGAAATTGTGACAACAGTCTAAGAGTTGATACGTTTACTTTTGTAATTTTCCTAAAATTTTGTTTCTGCAACAGAACTTTTTAATATTTCTTCTTCTGTTAACACACGAATTTTTTCCTTAACAAATTTTTTGTTCTGTTAAGCCTTTACACACGATACTTTTTCTTAACAAATTTTTGTTCCGTTGAGTCTGTTCTGTTCTGTCAACACACGAAATATTCCTTAACAAATTTTTTACTTTTTGTTAAGCAAATTTTTGTTAAGCAAATTTTTGGTTTCCTTAAGGTTCTGTTAAACCTTATTAGTAAATTTTTGTTCTGTTAAGCAAATTTTTGTTAAGCAAATTTTTTGTTAAGCAAATTTTTGTTCCGTTAACACACTTTCAAGAAAAAAAAAATAATAAAGTTCAGTTATATTGTTCCGTTACTCTGCTAGAACTATTACCAATTGACACCTTTGTTGGTTGCTTAGTTAGAAAACTTGGTATCTTCAAGGGATAGTTCTTTGAACCATTATCTCTAGAGCCCCTGTCAAATTATTGAGTACTTGCATTATTATTTTTTCAGACTTTAGACTGCTATACTTGTCACCATGACTGAAAAAGATGAGACTTCTACTGCTAAGCCAGCCAAGTTTGATGGCACCCACTTTAAGAGGTGGCAGAGTCAGATGAGATTCTGGCTCACTACTTTAGGACTGATGTCAGCCATTGATGGCTCCACACCCATCATCAATGATTCTGACGACACTGAGTCTGACATAGGAATGCCCAAATCCTCCGGTACCTCCAAACCAAAAACCCCTAAGGATATAGACTTTCACTGCTTCCATCGAATTCTAAGCGCTTTATCTGATTCACTTTATGATATATTCTTTGAATATAAAAGCGCTAAAGAACTTTGGGATGCTTTAGAAGATGAATACGCCTGTGATGATGCTGGAATTGAAAGATTCACTTCTTCAGCTTTTAATAGGTATTTCATGGTAGATGACAAACCCATGAATGAACAAATCCATGAATTCCAAAAATATGTGAGGCACATTCAAGCTAAAGGTACCACCTTCTCTGCTGAACATAAGATAGCTTGCCTAATAGATAAGCTCCCTCCTTTTTGGTCTGATATAAAAAGGGATCTCACTCATACCCAAGGTGACCTTACTTTTGCTGAAGTCTTGAAGAAAATTAGAACTGAAGAACAGCTTAGACTTAGGTCTAACCCTAAGACTGAGACTAAGGCTAAGGTAAACCTAGTAGAGTCACCCCCTCATAAACCTAAGCCTAGTAATCCTCTCAAACCCAAGGAGAACTTCGTCAAGAAGAAGCTTAACTTTCAGCAGAACCACAAGAACCGTCACCAACAGCAAAACCACAGACCTAGAAATGTCAGTCAGACTCAGGATCAACAGAAATTTTGTTTGGTGTGTGGTAGGACAAACCATCTATCCTTCAACTGTTTCCAGAGGAAGAAGGAACCTATCAAGACTCCCTATAAGGGGAAAGGTCCAGCCAAACCTGAAGCCAACATGATTCTGGGTGGATCTTCTGTTTCCTTCAGGTCTGTGACTTACCAACCTTTAATTAATATTTCTTACCATTCTGATGACTGGTGGTTGGATTCTGGAGCTAATGTTCATGTTTCATTTGATCGCTCCCGTTTTTCAAACTATCAGGAATCATGTGGAGGAGGCATAACCCTAGGAGATGGCTCTACGGCACAGATTGTAGGGAGAGGGAGAATAGATCTGAAGATGACATCAGAAAAAATTTTGCCTCTTCATGATGTTCTTTATGTGCCGACTGTTAGAAGGAATTTAGTTAGTGGCTCCCTTCTTGTAGCATCTGGTTACAAGATTGTTATGGAAGCCAATAAAGTTATTTTTTCTAAGAATGAGTCCTTTGTTGGAAAAGGATTTGTAAAGGATGGTCTTTTTATTCTCAGCACTATTAATAAAATGTCAGACCCTTCTCCTGTTGTTTCCAATGTAGAATCTTCTAATGTTTGGCATGGTAGATTAGGGCATGTGAACCTGGGTTCCCTTAGAAGGATGATGAACCTAAATGTAACGACCCGCTCCGCCCTAGCGGAACGCCGATCCAAACGGCAAGTGCAACGACTCAAACGAGCCGTCGACCCGAAGAGTTGCCTCGACCCGATGAAGTATCGATGCAAATCGATGCCAGACTTGCCTTGGCCCGTCAAGATGAATCCAGACTTAGACTTCCAAAGGCGCGCTCGGAGTATCGCTCGGCCAATGCAAACATCGCTAAGGTGGGTGGCTCCGATGAACCCGTCTTTGCTTAGCCTATGCACATAATAATACGGACACAAACACGAGAATCGCTAGGCGATAACATCTTGCATGCTAATAAATGACCCAACGCACCTAGCTAAGGGAATAATCCCAACTTGTATGCTTGTATAGAATATGGAAAGTAACATGGAAAATACGAGAACTCTCGCCCGCGCTCCATGCTCGTGCTACGGCACAAGCCTACGTTGATGCTCCCTATACGTCCAAACAATCAAACAATGAATGGGTTACAACAATGAACGGAAAGACTATCAATATAGTCGCACCGTGTAGATTATAGCAACATTGAAAGGCTATGGGACCGATGGGTCGCCAAGGCGACTCCCACACGAGGAGTCGTGTAATGTATAAATGAAAGAGCAAACGAACAAGTGAATCAACGAATGAATACGGGAATGAATCGATGAACTAATGAACAAGTGAAAGAAAGAAAGAAAAGGAAAGGAAACTTGAAAAGATAAGAAAAGAAAGAAGGATTAGCGACAGGTATGACGGGCACGTGCATCGGGGCTCGCTACCCGCACTGCACGGACGCCAACCTGGTCGATAACGTAAGAAGGCTAAGGGTTAGCCTAAGGCTCAAAGACAGCCATTAAGTTAAAATGATAATAAAATACGAAATGGTCGTGGACAACGGCACGAGCGAGGGGTGGCGTATGCTGTGACCGTGAAAGGGGATTCCGCGGCATGATCAAAGGGGGGATATGCCGGCCTAGGCGGATCCAAAAGGGGCTTACGGGCTGCTTGGGTGCGGGCTTGGGCACCAGAGACGTAAGTGCGGGGTATTTTCAAGATACTATCAGGGTGTACCAGCCGCACAGCATGATAGGTGAGGAAAATACCAAGGAGAAAGTCCAGGATGGCTTGTGGTGCCAGCGACCGATGCATATAGATTAAGTGGGCTTTGCTGGTGGCAATCCACGTGCAAGTCCTTGCATTGAAATCAGAGTAGTCTAAGTTAAAAGTTAATGAACAAGTGCCTACTGAATGACTTGAAATGTGCCACTCCAAAATGATAATGAGTACAAATGAGTTAAAGAATGCGTCTACGTTATGTTATTACACATGAACTGTTGTCTAACTTGGTTTGCTCTGAACAGGGAAGGCCGGACGGTAAGTATGGGTAAGTTGTGCATGTATTTCCATGCGACACTTGAAATCGGTAACACGGGATAGGTTATATCATATGCCATGTAAATGACCCTAAGGCAAGATTAGAAAGACAATGAATGATAGAGATGCACACAAGTAAATGGAACGTGTTTGGTAATGATAGTGATTATGGGCGAGCTAGCCTCCCCACCAGTGCATAACAATGTACTGATAACCCCACAGTCTACTTGCAGGATGCAGGAGATGCCGGCGGGTGCGGAGCTTCAATCGAACGTGCTAAGGTGCGGAGCTATCTCTGGGCCTTGGAGCGTTGCAAGGAGCTGGAGCACCATATACGAGACATAATGTATCGGAACATCGTCATGAATCATTCCATCTTGTAAGCCACTTGGCACGTCTTTTATGTTTCAGAGAGAGAGAGAGAGCTTGAGCGACTTGTAATATCGGCCTAGCGCCGCTTGTAAACTTGTTGAATATCAATAAAGAATTTGGTTTCCCTTCAATTGTGTTCATTTATATTCCGCTGCAAATGGGGACACTCTGTGCGACTCTGTGGCCTAGAACTCAAATCGGCCGTTTCTGGACTTGGCCTTGCACGGGCGCAACCTAGGCCCATGCGGCATCACGCCTTAGCGAGGACGATCGCTCCTACGGAAGCGGGGCGTGACAGATTGGTATCAGAGCACGGCTTTACGTCCTTGGACATCATTTCGATTCTCTCAGTTTTGAAAGCTCGCGTTGGAAACAAAAGAAGTGTATGCTCTCTCTCGTTGTGCATTGGGATGTTCCATACAATAAGTCTAATATTGCGAAAGCTCGTACGAGTACTCGGTTGCACAGGACCGATAGGCGATGGCCTTTGTGCCACTACGACGGACTTGATAGGCGATGGCCTTTGTGCCGAACCACGACGGACTCGAGTCGGACGAAAACTAAATGCTAAGAGTTAGCAAACGCGAGGCATGCTTGAATAGGCTTACGTTGACGATAGCAAACGGGTACACGAGACCGGAGTATTATTCGAACAGGATGGTTTTGCACGCAGCCTTTTTGGCTAAGTTGTGCGGAGTATCGCGCACCTAGACCCTTTGGTGCAAACGAGTTGCGAACGAGAATAAGTGAGCGTGCAAACTTGAATGTGGTCCGAACGGGATGGTTAAGCGGTACAACTTAGTCCGCGTGTTGCGCACCTCGACTCTTGGGTGCCATCGGGTTGCGAGCGATATCAACGTATCGCTCGATAGAGATCGGAGATACACTTTGAGTGTGTATCGATAGGAACGTTATCGAGTTAACGCTTAGGCGCACTCGAAGGATCGATTTGGACCTTGAGGATTATTGCGAACGACTTAATGCGTCGCAACGGCGCGAACGACTACGCTAGCGATTCGTTGAACGAATCGATAAGACGTCTTAGCGCGTGGCGCAAACGTGATTGAGGATTAGACCGTATGGCTTGAATCCGAGTGGTGTATGGACGTCTTGGAAATAGTTCGAGCGAAATCGAGGATTACGAGTACGTCGACGAGGCGATGCGATCGCGCAAAGCCTTAGAACGTGTCACGCTTAGTTGGCCGTGACTTTAAAAGTCCCGAACGAGATGTCGCTGGGCAACTTGTGAATGGGTAACGCATGTTAGAAAACGACTCGGAACGACGAATGGAAATAAATGGTCTTGATCGAGGAAACTTAGAGCATCGCACGTACGATTTCGGATTGATACAAATGAAATGTGACTTGAATCTTCAACAACGATCTTGAAACGAGCTCGAGGAATAGCAGATGAACTTGATCTTGAATATTAAATTAAATGGTGGAATATCCAACTCGGACAACGGCATCGTCGCATGACTCGAAATTGGTTGCAAAGGAAGATCGTCAGGTTACGCATATCGTCGATGGTATTGAGGCGTATCAAAGATCGATATGCGATAACTCGGGGGTACTCTGACTCGGCGAATGACGATCGTGCAAATGTCATTGTTCCGTTGGATGCTATACTCGGATATTAAAATGCGTCGAGGAAAATATAGACGTGGCTCGAGGATTTTCTGGTTGAATGAAGGACGGTCGGACTGTCGAATAGAGATCGCAGCTTGGATGAAAATGAAGTGTTTGGATTTCTTCGACGAAAACCCCAACGTCGACATTCTTGTCTTATGCGAGTGCAACTCCAGCCTCGCACATGCGTCGCGCCGATTAGGGCGATCACCCCGCGTGAGCGCTGGTATGGTGATTCATACAGCGGGGGTGATCGAACTTGTACGGCGTGACAATTTGATTGTTTTGACTTGTGGTTTGACGCGAAAGTGACTTGAGAACGATTTGGTGTGCTTGTCGGTTGAATTGAGGATTGAGTAGGTCCAATCCGCGTATCGAGAATAAGTTAGTCTAAACTCAAACAAGAGTTCGCCCCGATGAGAATGATTATTCCGCGGGAGCGTTGCATGGTGATTCATGAACCACCGTGGATAATCGGACTCGCGTGAGATTGGGGCGCAACGTATTGTCGAGCTAGACGACCTCGTGATCGAATACACGTATTGGTTAGAATTGGTAAACTGAATGGATTCGAATTCGTTGCGCTGCGCAACGAATGTCTTGATACGAAATAGGCGATCATGCTCGATGTTTAGAAATCAGAGTGACGCGAGCTTGGGTAGAAAATCCCGTACTATCGACTTTGGTTTGACCCTAGGATTGGGGTCAGTGTTGGCATTATTGTTGGGGAACTATGATTTCAATCCTGACATTGACTTAGCCTCGCAAAGATTGGCCTAGCGGTTAGGCGAAACGCCCCTGTTGTAAGAGTTATCAATCGAAGAGTTGATCTTGAGGATTGGTATGAATGGATAGTATGAATCGTGAATGTAGGAAACCCTGCTCACGAGACTCGGCTGACATGCATATATTTCAGGGACGCTTGAGTATGTGCACGATGCGAACTCGAGTGAGAATGACAAACTCACTATCCTGCGGCTTGGCTGAATACATGTATTTTGGGGACGCCTGAAATGCGTGCACGATCCAACCAAGTGATACGCTGAGTTCTAGCACGACTTGGGGAGTGAACGAGTGTCGTGAACGTAAAATCGTGCTAGTTAAAAGTTGGTGCAACGAATTGAACCATCGATAGGAAGTTATGCTCGATGATAGTGCAATACGTAGTCTTGAATTGGACGAGAATTTCTTAGACTTGGTCGACCCCGCTAAAGAGAAATCATACTGATTTCGTGGACACGAACGCTTGAAAAGCGAATCGGGTCATCTCGATGACCGAGATAAACGAAAGTGAGTTTGCTTAGCCTACGACCCTCGTATTTGACGAGTTACAATGTGCCTCGTGTGAATATTTCCGTCCCATGACACAGAGAAATAGCAACCAAGACGAAGAAACACTTGAATTGAATAAGTACAATCAACTATAAAAGGAATGAAAGGCTATTCAATAAAATCGACCAAACGCGTGCGACACGGAACTTAGAAAGATATCAAGTATGGTTCGATTCCATCGAACGATAGAGCCGTTCGAAGAAATTGTCTAAGAAACACGACGACACAAGTTAAGAAATGATAGGATGCCCTGCACTCAAGAAGTCTCGAGGACGAGACTTATTTTGAGTGGTGTGTATGTAACGACCCGCTCCGCCCTAGCGGAACGCCGATCCAAACGGCAAGTGCAACGACTCAAACGAGCCGTCGACCCGAAGAGTTGCCTCGACCCGATGAAGTATCGATGCAAATCGATGCCAGACTTGCCTTGGCCCGTCAAGATGAATCCAGACTTAGACTTCCAAAGGCGCGCTCGGAGTATCGCTCGGCCAATGCAAACATCGCTAAGGTGGGTGGCTCCGATGAACCCGTCTTTGCTTAGCCTATGCACATAATAATGCGGACACAAACACGAGAATCGCTAGGCGATAACATCTTGCATGCTAATAAATGACCCAACGCACCTAGCTAAGGGAATAATCCCAACTTGTATGCTTGTATAGAATATGGAAAGTAACATGGAAAATACGAGAACTCTCGCCCGCGCTCCATGCTCGTGCTACGGCACAAGCCTACGTTGATGCTCCCTATACGTCCAAACAATCAAACAATGAATGGGTTACAACAATGAAACGGAAAGACTATCAATATAGTCGTACCGTGTAGATTATAGCAACATTGAAAGGCTATGGGACCGATGTGTCGCCAAGGCGACTCCCACACGAGGAGTCGTGTAATGTATAAATGAAAGAGCAAACGAACAAGTGAATCAACGAATGAATACGGGAATGAATCGATGAACTAATGAACAAGTGAAAGAAAGAAAGAAAAGGAAAGGAAACTTGAAAAGATAAGAAAAGAAAGAAGGATTAGCGACAGGTGTGACGGGCACGTGCATCGGGGCTCGCTACCCGCACTGCACGGACGCCAACCTGGTCGATAACGTAAGAAGGCTAAGGGTTAGCCTAAGGCTCAAAGACAGCCATTAAGTTAAAATGATAATAAAATACGAAATGGTCGTGGACAACGGCACGAGCGAGGGGTGGCATATGCTGTGACCGTGAAAGGGGATTCCGCGGCATGATCAAAGGGGGGATATGCCGGCCTAGGCGGATCCAAAAGGGGCTTACGGGCTGCTTGGGTGCGGGCTTGGGCACCAAGAGACGTAAGTGCGGGGTATTTTCAAGATACTATCAGGGTGTACCAGCCGCACAGCATGATAGGTGAGGAAAATACCAAGGAGAAGTCCAGGATGGCTTGTGGTGCCAGCGACCGATGCATATAGATTAAGTGGGCTTTGCTGGTGGCAATCCACGTGCAAGTTCTTGCATTGAAATCAGAGTAGTCTAAGTTAAAAGTTAAATGAACAAGTGCCTACTGAATGACTTGAAATGTGCCACTCCAAAATGATAATGAGTACAAATGAGTTAAAGAATGCGTCTACGTTATGTTATTACACATGAACTGTTGTCTAACTTGGTTTGCTCTGAACAGGGAAGGCCGGACGGTAAGTATGGGTAAGTTGTGCATGTATTTCCATGCGACACTTGAAATCGGTAACACGGGATAGGTTATATCATATGCCATGTAAATGACCCTAAGGCAAGATTAGAAAGACAATGAATGATAGAGATGCACACAAGTAAATGGAACGTATTTGGTAATGATAGTGATTATGGGCGAGCTAGCCTCCCCACCAGTGCATAACAATGTACTGATAACCCCACAGTCTACTTGCAGGATGCAGGAGATGCCGGCGGGTGCGGAGCTTCAATCGAACGTGCTAAGGCGCGGAGCTATCTCTGGGCCTTGGAGCGTTGCAAGGAGCTGGAGCACCATATACGAGACATAATGTATCGAAACATCGTCATGAATCATTCCATCTTGTAAGCCACTTGGCACGTCTTTTATGTTTCAGAGAGAGAGAGAGCTTGAGCGACTTGTAATATCGGCCTAGCGCCGCTTGTAAACTTGTTGAATATCAATAAAGAATTTGTTTTCGCTTCAATTGTGTTCATTTATATTCCGCTGCAAATGGGGACACTCTGTGCGACTCTGTGGCCTAGAACTCAAATCGGCCGTTTTTGGACTTGGCCGTGCACGGGCGCAACCTAGGCCCGTGCGGCATCACGCCTTAGCGAGGACGATCGCTCCTACGGGAGCGGGGCGTGACACTAAATCTTATTCCCAAATCTCCTGTGGATAATAAAGACAAGTGTGAGACTTGTGTTCAAGCCAAACATTCTAGACTACCTTTCAAATCTGTAGAAAGGAATTCTGATATTCTAGAACTAGTTCATAGTGATGTTTGTGATTCAAATAGGGTTCTGACTCGAGGCGGTAGGAAATACTTTGTCACTTTTATAGATGACTGTTCGAAGTATTGCTATACCTACCTTCTCAAAACCAAAGATGAAGTTTTAGATAGGTTCAAGGTTTACAAATCAGAGGTTGAAAACTAATTAGAGAAAAAGATTAAGATCCTTAGATCTGATCGTGGCGGAGAGTATACCTCAAACGATATGACCAACTTATGTGAAGAAACGGAATAATTCATGAGGTAACTGCTCCTTATTCACCACAGTCCAACGGAGTTGCTGAAAGGAAGAATCGTACTCTGTTAGACATGGTGAATGCCATGCTTCTCAGCTCAGGTGCTCCTGATAACTTGTGGGAGAAGCTTTATTAACTGCCTGCTACATCCTAAATAGGATTCTCAGTAAATCTAAGGATAAGACTCCCTATGAATTATGGAAAGGTAGAACTCCTAGAGTCCATTATCTCAAAGTTTGGGGATGTCTAGCAAAAGTTGGAATCCCTGAACCAAAAAAGAGAAAGATTGGACCCAAGACCGTAAATGCCGTGTTCATAGGATATGCCTTAGATAGCAATGCCAATAGATTTCTAGTGACTAATTCTGAAGTAAATGAAATCTCCAACAATACCATCATAGAAGCTAGAGATGCAGTTTACTTTGAGAATGTATTCCCTTTTAAGAATAGAATTTCTTCCAACCCCTCAAGTTCTTCCCTAGCTCCTTCTACAAGTTCCCACTGCCTACCTGAACAAGACTTAGAACCTAGAAGGAGTAAAAGAGAAGGATTGAAAGGAATTTAGGGGAAGGCTTCTTCACTTATTTGATAGAGGGTGATCCCTCAACTTACGAAGAAGCAATATCTTCCCCTGATGCTCCTTTATGGAAAGAAGCCATTAACAATGAATATAACTCTATTATGGAGAACAATACCTGGTATTTAGCAGACCTACCTTTAGGTAGTAAAGCTATAGGTTGTAAGTGGATCTTCAAAAAGAAACTTAGAGCTGACGGTACTATAGAAAAATACAAAGCTAGATTAGTAGCCAAGGGTTTCACTCAGAAAAAAGGACTAGATTATTTTGACACCTATTCTCCTGTAGCTAGGATTGCTTCTATTAGAACCCTTCTAGCCTTAGCTTCCATTCATAACATGCTGATTCACCAAATGGACGTAAAGACAGCCTTTTTGAATGGTGATCTAGAAGAAGAAATCTACATGGAGCAACCTGAAGGCTTTATTGCTAAAGGTCAAGAAAAGAAAGTTTGCAGATTAGTAAAATCTTTTTATGGCCTAAAGCAAGCTCCCAAGCAATGGCACAGCAAATTTGATAAAGTGATTGTAGAATATGGTTTCTTACCAAATGAGTATGACAAATGTTATACTCTAAAAACTCTGGTGGAAGTTGTGTCATTTTATGCTTGTATGTAGATGATATTCTCATTTTAGGTTCGACACTTGAGTTGATAAATAATACTAAGATTATTTATCTAGCAAATTTGACATGAAAGACCTAGGTGAAGCCAACCTGATTCTAGGAATGCAAGTATCCAGATCCAAAGAGGGCTATACTTTATCCATAGTACATTCTATTGAGAAAATGCTAAGGAAATTTGATTACTTTGATAAGAAGCATGCTCCTACTCCTTTTGACAGTAGTATCATTCTCAAGAAGAACGAAGGTTCACCTGTAGAACAATATAGATACTCTCAGATGATAGGTTCTCTTATGTATATAACAAATAGAACCAGACCTGATATTGCATTTGCTGTTGGAAGACTTAGTAGATATACTACTAACCCAAATCAATCTCATTGGACTGCATTAGAAAGAGTATTTAGATATCTTAAGGGTACTATATATTATAAACTTCATTATTCTAGACACCCTGATATCATAGAAGGTTATTCAGATGCAAACTGGGTAACTGACTCACATGATGTGAAATCCACAACTGGATATATTTTTACCCTAGGAGGAGCTGCGATATCTTGGGGATCTTGTAAACAAACTATCATAGCTAGGAGTACTATGGACTCTGAAATGATAGCTCTGGATACTACTTGTACAGAAGCTGAATGGCTCAGAAATTTGATTATGCATATACCTGTTTCTATTATTCATGTTCCTGCTATTTCAATAAACTGTGATAATAAATCTGTTATAGAACTACTAAAGCATGATTCTGTGAATGCTAAGATGAACAGGCACCTGCAGCTGCGCTTCAAGTCAATCAAGAGCCTATTAGGCAAATATGTAGTTCTTGACTATATAAAGTCAGAAAAGAACCTTGCAGACCACTTGACAAAGGGTCTGTCTAGGACATTGATCCTAGAATCATCGAGGGGATGGGATTAAGCCCATAAATAAGTCACCAGCAGTGGTAACCCAACCGAGCCTGACTGGAGATCCCAAGAAGCCGGTTCAATGGGTAGAAACAAGCTGGACTTCGGTGACTTTTATGGAACACTGACTTAGAGATTAAATTCTCATAAACTAATGCCCAGGTGGCTGTACGAGATTGTACAATGATATCCCATCCCTATGGTGACAGTGTTCCAGTGTGATCTGGTTAGGATGAGTTTAAAACTCTTAATAGGTCCAAGCATTATTTTGCGGGGTTGACTCCGATCTCCAACCCTTGGAGGACTTACCTATAAGAGGTCGTGAAGGCCGCGACTATGAGACATGGCGATCTCAGACAACTCTTATGAATTTGGTATAAGTGCGCATGGCCATTCAAAGCGCCACCCGATAGACCCAAGAACCTCTAGCATACTATGTGTGCTAATCTCTGAATCTGGTTTAAGAAGTCTGATTCAAGGCATAGTCCATCAAGCACTTCTTCAGATAAAGGATTAGTCACTACGTGAGATTCAAGGCTGCGGTCTATCTCATTTATGCATATACTCTTGCCCAGATTTCTCTATCACTATTTTTGTAGTTGTTGTCTTTGTCTTCGGATCTTGGTTTTGGGGGGGGATTGTTGGCTGTGAATACACAGCACATGCAAACCCAACCTCCTCAAACTTCTTTTTGACTAATTCCTTCCACACCTTTTGCTACACGTTGGAAGTCCTATTCTTTAGCCTCCCATTTGTGCACGTCCATGGAACTACCAATAATGTTGGTCTTTGATGCCTATATATTTCGGCTTCTTTCTCAGAGCAAAACACAGAAAAATTATCTCTTCTCTCTCTCGCTCTGCTGTTTCCTTCTCCGGTGCACTCTTCCTTCCGCGTCTGGGCAAGGCTAAGTTCGGGTCGATCTCTCGACGTTGTGTGCGACAGCGAGAAGCCGGTGATACCGGGGGTTTTACCACTAGGAGAATCTGAGAAAAGTCTGCACATAAGACCTCGGATCAACTCTTAGGGCAGTGCGATCAGCGCGACTTCCCCATAGGCCGGTAACCTTGTTCTAATATATTTTATTTTCTTGTTTCAAGTTTGCAGAAATCAAAGCATAAAGGAAATTGTGACAACACCTTTTTTGATGCAGATGTAAAATAAATAATGGAGTACCTCTAAGAAGTCACAACTAAGATGACTTTGACCTACAACACATCAGAAACTTGCACGGGGAAGTTTCCCTCCTGAAAGGAATTCAAGAAACATTATCTTACAAACTTCAAACGTGTGTAGCTAACAGTAGGGGTGAGTATTCGGTTTATTCGGTTCCAACCAAAAATCGAATTGGACCAAAACTGAATAAACAAAACCGAAACCGAACCGAATTGGTCAATAATCGAACCGAACCGAATTAAATCGGTTCGGTTTCAGTTTATTCGATTTTTGGGTTTATTTGTATTTTATATATATATATATATATTTTTGGGTTTATTGTGTTTTATATATATATATATATATATATATATATATATATATATATATATATAATATATATATATATATAAACTAAATTTTCTTATTCGGTTTTTGGTTTTGGACCGAAACCGAAATCCAAAACCGAAACCGAATAAAAAAATTTAATATTTTCAAAACTGAAACCGAACAGATTTTTTTTAAAATCGAACCGAATCTCTTATTTGATTCGGTTCGGTTCGATTTTCGGTTCAAAATCGAATAATGCTCACCCCCAGCTAACAGGCTTTTTTTACCTTCTCCATAGGTCTGCGAAAAGTAAGCTCAGATGTTTCCTAAAAATCAGGCTTCACTAATATATCCTCGTTTGAGCCATAAAATGTGTTACTTGCTTCCAGCATTCCAAATAAGGTCATTTGAATACCTTGAACAAATTCAAGAAGGTGTAGAAAGCTAGCAGATCTGATAGTGCTAGGAAATAACATGACAAACCAAACTCCTATTTCTAAAAGACCTACCCCAAGTTTTAGCAGATCTGATAGGGCTTCCAACTCAGATGGAATTTAACTTTACAAAAAAATGGTCAGTACCCTTGTTAGCAATTCGGCAAATGGAAAACATTCGGAATGGCTCGTCTAACAAAAAATATTCGAATTAGATTTAATTCGTGTTTAGTACGTTTCATATGGACAAATTTGGCACTAAAATTCGACATGTATATATGGCCCACCCATCTCTATTCCTTCATAAATAATGGTTCAGTGTGATGAGAATAAGAAGAAGTTGGGTGAACATTATATAATAAAATGAAATGAAAGTAAGATGAAATATCGAAAGATTTTCCTTGATTGTTGCAAGCAACATGTGCAAACACTCTTCGGTTTCTTTTTGGTTACTGTGAGACTTTTTCTTCTTCTTTTTTGATAATTTTTTAGAATTGTGCCAGTCTTAATATCTAGCAGCAAAAGTCAAGATTGTTGGGTTTCTCGATCACGTTTTTTTTCTTTTGCCGAAAAATTCGTACGGTACGTGTTTAAAACTCCATGGACTTAAAATTTGCGTACAAATTCGAATTTTTCAAAAGTACATAAAGTATTATTCGTTTACGTAAGATATGAAAAAATTCACGTATAATATGCATTTTATTCGGGTGATTGCTAACCAGGTCAGTACCATTTCACTCCTATGTTTCCAAATCAGCCTACCCCCACCACTCCTGCCTCACCATCATTTTAAATGCATGCAAGTATTCCCATGTTTCAGTGTCCTCAGTTTTTCATTTCTTTTCCACGTCGCCAAATACAAGATAAGATCTCACTGTCTTCTCTACAAAAACGTCAAATACAATGTATGGTCTCACTCTCTGCTTCTCTAGAGCTGTCAAAATGGACTAAGCCCGTTAGACCGGTCCGACCTGTTCCGTCCACCAAAAAGGTGGGTTGGACCGAACATTTAGGAGCCCGCCAAACAGGTGGGCCTAGGTGGGCTGGCCCGCTAGTAGCCCGCCCTACGATGGGCTAGCCCGCGGGCCAAGTGGGTTGGCCCTCCATCTATTTTTTTATAAAATTTTTAATTTTTTTATTTAGCACATATATGAGATATTATTATAAATGATAAAAATTCTCATTTAATACAAGTAATGACGTATAAAATATTAAATTTGATCATTTATTTACATAAATGAAGGTGTTTTAAAGAAATCTACTATTATGTTTCTTGTATTTTACTTGTAATTGATGCATATGAGAGAGTAGAAAATATTATATATGATTTTTTTTCTTTTAAGAAACTAAATAATAATTAAAAAATTAAAAAAATTAAGCGGGTCGGCCCGCTGGTGGGTTGGGCTGGGTTGGAATTTTTCCAGCCCGTCAAAATGGTGGGCCGGTCCGTCCCGTTCCACCAAATGGTGGGTTATAGTGGGTTACGGACCGGCCCGTCCCGCCGACCCGTCTTGACAGCTCTAGTCATAAGCCATGTATCAAGATAGACAGAATAAACAACAAGTGAAAAATACCAAGAGAATGAAATTAAGTAACGTAACACTACCTACTTTTGCTTAAGTTATACTTTGGTTCCCTATCTCCTCTCCACTTGCATCGACATCCAATGCTCTCCATATGCCAACAGCAGCCGCACCATCTATAATTCCATTAGACCAGTTGAAGTACTTTGATTGAAAGCCCTTTGATGACTCTAAAATAAACTATTGAAGGAGCTCTTCTATATGGGGATGGTTTTGCAATCCATACTGTAATCATCAAGAACTTCCTGTGGCTCAGAGTCGAAGAATCTATGCGCAGCCTAGGAAACATGACACGCCAAAATGTGGCCTTGTCGTGTCGGACAAGTATCGAACACTTCAAAATACACTAGCAACACGCCAATGCTTTAGGCATCTCTCTATCATCTAGTGACTGAGTTTGATGATCTTCATAAGGCTCAACTTCAACTCATAAGAAAGGAAGAGGACGTCCTCTCCAAAATGTTCGACAAGCCTAAAAAATTTAAAATATCAACTTTCGTGAACTGTGTCGTGCTTAATGTCATATATTCACTAGTGGCGTCAAGACAAGATGGAAAGCAAGCATAGATCTATGTCGAGTGACTCAAATCTCAATAATATGAATCGCTGTAGGGGAACTTGGAGGGGAGCCCTTTGTTACATGAGCTTAAAGTGTATATCCAAAATGAAGGTCTCTGTCTACCTACCTGTCAACTAGCTCCACAGGATTTTTGACATTACCCTCTCAATCTCATACCTAACCTAGCTAGGAATTTGGAACCAACATAGAGGGTTGAAGTCAAGTCAACAGCCAACCATAAAAATTTTGTCAAATCTTTTATGGAGCTGTTTTATACTCCATAGACGACCACATTATGATGAGAGAAGGCTTGGATAACGATGATGATGTTACAAAAATAATCAAGATTCATCTAATTGTCCCAATTTATGGTTGTTTTATCACAAAAATAAATATGTAGGACCAATATCCATACCAAGGTTTTAAATAAAGAACCACAATGGTACCATTTTGGATGGGAATTTGAGCCGCCACTACTGAAATTGATATATGAAGGGTCCAAAACCAATAGTGAAAACAAGTTTTTGAACCTTGATCCAGACACTAGGATGAAACAAAAGAAACTGTGTACCAATGTTATAAAAAGTGCTAGGCAGCCGTTATGTGGCAAGGAGGTACCAAACGCACAGGTGCCGCCTAGACACCCCTTTTTAACGCTTAGGCACCGTTTTTAACTCCTAGGCGCCGCTTTTTAACGCATTTTAGAAGAATGCTGTCTATTATCATAATCAAGAGATACAGGGGCATGCAAGAAGAACAGCAAATAATACGATACTATGATCAACTTCTCCCAGAAACTCGAGCAACAACAATTTCACCTAATTGTATAAAATTACAGAACTTTCAATGTAGTAATAGAATAGCTAAGAAAGAAACATACCTGCTGTTAATGACATCGATCTCATGAAGTGTAACACAATGTACAACCTTCTTTCTCTTCTGCAGCTCCCCCTCAGGACATCCTATGAACAATCCGTGTAAATTAACACGGAGAATGTCATTCTCCTTTCTCTAAAGCAGTTGCCATAATCCCTTCACATAATGTTTGTTTATTATTTTGTTTTGTTTTGCTTTTAATATTATTATGTATTATTATATTATTGGACGGAGCCAACATTTATTATTGCCACGTGGTAAGTCCGTTCACTGAATAATTTCTTATAACATTGGACTTCATATTTTGTTTTAGATGTCCGGCGAGGTAAGTCCGTTAGGCACGAGATTTTATGCACGCTGTATTGCATGTCTGTTGGGTCCACTGTCCTCCAACTCCCACGAAATAAACGGAAGAAATAATACGTTCCCGTGGTCCGATCCACTGATCTTCCGTTATCCAGTCAGGATCTTGTATCTCTGCTCGGTACCCACAAGAGCTACTCGAGTTCGGTACGGTACATTGGACTTCAGGTTAAAGAGGATTAATTTTTTGTTTACAAAATATGAAAAAACAAAATCGAAAGTGATAGATGTGATAGAAGCTATTAAAATTAAAACTAATGTATAATCAGACTCCAGTTCCCCTATAATCCAAATAAAATATGTGTCTATCTCAACCACCTACAAAGGCGGAATCTATTTCTTTTCCATACGAAGAGCATAGAACACGTTTGTCCTTTGTCTTGTCTTCTTCCATGCGAAATTATTCTAGATACTTGTTACTTTTCTAAATTGGTTAGGACCACAACAGTATGATACAATTAAAAACTGTATATAATTAAATTATAATATTTCCAATTGTGGTATGTTTGTTTTGAATTGGTATATATTGGTTTAGTTGAGACACAATAATTCTAAATGTTATATACAATTAATAGTTATCTCTTTTTGTCTACTCTTTAATAGGTGTCTACTCTTTTAATAGGACCAATGGTAAAGACATTACAAATTTTACCAAGTAGTACTACCATTTCTGTAGATTTGTGCATATCGAGTTGTATAAATCTGAACAGTCCTTGTTATGTTTAGGACTATCAAAAAATTGACAATCCTTGACATGCACAAGACTCCTACAATTTTGACAATTTCATAACTGCAGAAATTGTGATGTCCCTTAACAAATTTTATAGCATCTTTGGCATTGGCCTTTAATCGGAGGATGACTCAAACTTATGACTAGGAAAACTTGTTGGGTTACATCGATGATTCGAGGAATGTGGAAGAACAGTATTGGACGTCGTGAAGCGTCGACATGAGTTGCGACGAAAGGCATGGGGGATCGGTGGCTGAACCAGGGCTCAAAACAGAGTCCAAACAAAAACGACAAGACACCGCTGTATATCGAAGGTATACCAAGTTTTGGGGGTTTCATTCTAGAATCTTTTATGAATGTCTGACACTATATCAACAGTATACCGCATGTCGGAATTCGGTTCATACGTGGGCCAAAGTTGATATATGTTTTAACCGTGTGATTTAATATGAACGGGAAAAAAAAATTGCTGGACAATTTAGGATTTTTTTTTAATCTAAATAATGATATTTTTTTAAACCTATATAAGGAGACTAAGTGGATTTGCTCGGAAGAGAGATTTAGGAACACAAGTCTACATAAATTTAAGAGAAATTTTGTATTTTGCTCTTAGGACTCGGTTTTAAATATAGTCTTAAGGGAATATCTGTTCGACGCATTGTCTACTTCGTCCGATGGGATCATCACATGGTTGGTGAGTTATTATATTGTGTATCTTCTTCTTCTTCTTTCTTGAGATTTGTGAGACTTTGAACTTGAGGACAAAGAGTTAAATATATTTGTATTCTAACTTGTATATTTGGAGTTATATAGATTGAAATTTGTACAGCTGACGAAGACATCAATCATTCTTCCTCGGCTTTTTTTTTAAACGGGTAATTTCATTGGGGGGGGGGGGGGGGGGGGGGGGGGGGGGGGGGGGGGGGGTAAACTTTAGGATAATTATAAAAAGGGGGGTAACTTTAACAATTTTACAAAGAAAGGGATGAAACGACATCCCTGATGGCGCCAAAGGGCTCCCACCCCCTTGGCAACATCTATGATGGCGCCAGAGGGCCGCCACCCCCCTCGCGCCATCTAAGATGTCGCCAGACATCCTTCCCCCCCCCCCCCTTTTTTCCCTCCCACTTTCACGTGGACATTGTTTTCTTCCCTCTCTCTTTCAAATGTGATTATTCCCCCTCCCTTTTCATTTGTCCATATTCTCTTTCTCTTCTCCCAATGCTAATTTTCTCTCCCCCCCTATGTAATTTTCTTCAATGTAATTATAATTGATTAAAATTAATATTACATTTGTGTTTAATTATGCTTATGTATTGACTTGACAAAATCTCATATAGGTTACGTGGATGCCGTATATTATACGCGCCGATGCTCCCGACATCCAAAGGATGTCATATCCCAATAGTCATTATAACGTGGTCATCTTATATGATTTTCGGACCATGTACCACCCTGCCGATCGTGTTCTTCGCCAGTTCGGTCTCGTACAAACTATTCCTAATGCGCCTGAATATATAAGCCACAGCAAAAGTGGACGGCTTGCTAGAATTCAACATTATCTCCATGAATGGAACACGAGATCCGATCGATATAATATATTGAACATGTCACGACCTGTTCAATCCCATGAAGATTGTAAGTGCAAATTTAATATCTTATTTAATTTCATGTGTTTAATTGTCGACTTATATGTCTGGTTTAAACGATTCAGGGTTAGGTGATATTACATACAGACGTTGGTATGGAGCACCACGTATAGGTAACAGAGCATACACATTTGAAGAGATACGGTTCACTAATAGAGCCGTGGATGACTGCAGTATGCGACGATTTATAGATAACATATTACAATTGGTAAGTATTATTTATTTGAACAACGTTGTCTTAGTTATCATTTATTAATTGACATGTTTTCAAATTTAGCGTCCAGAAATGGTTCAAGCGATTATCGATAGAGATTATGCTAGCACTTTCAATCTAGTACAACGTATTTTGGAGGGTATGGAACGAGATCTTAAGTATGGTCCTGCGCCCCACATGCCTCCTGTATATATTCCTCAAGATTATCCAACTGGCAATGTTAGTCAAAGACAGAGTCGTAAGTCATCTTATCATCCTGGCGAGGAGGCACCATATCATCCTCCGGAGGAGACATTCTATCATTCTGCAGATGAGGCGGCTTATGGAGAGGAGGCATCTTACCAACCTACTGGCGAGGGAACATCCGGTTATGCCGGCGAGGGAACATCTGGTTATGTCGGCGAGAGCAGCTCCCAACCTACTTTTACCAATTGGTTTGTGGAGATGGAACAATATACACAGTTGCTGTCGACTCCAAGCGCTCCTAGGCCAACTCAAGAGACCCAGCGGATTGTGACTCCGAGGGTCAGTCAGATACCCCAGGCGATTGTGACTCCTAGGCCAGCTCAGGAGGATTCCCCTGAACCGGTGGTTGCCCCAGAACCGGAGCGTCCAAGGCGTAGGACTAGTATTCGCAAAACTCTTTGGAAACATTTGGCTAGAAAATAGTAAAACTTATATTCGTTTTCAATATGTAAAATGTACAGAGTATTTCTTTTGTCATTTGATTACATCTTATTTATCAACTTGAATGCATCAGTTACTACATGGGTTGACTAGTACATTTTCTTCTGTTGTGTCCAACTCCATGACAGTTACTACAACGCAAATCTCTTGTAGATTCATTGTTTGAAGGTATGCGCTTCTTCTTCGGTCTTCCAGCTTTGCGTCTAACGTCTGGTACTCCAATTGGTCCTCGCGTCAGAGTAGCTTCAAGCTCGTACGGTACTGGAATTGGTTCCATATGCGACATATACACACTTTTCAACTTGTCAGTAGAAAATATTGAAGAATAAACAGTTCAATATTAGTGTTGTTGGAAGACTTACAAGCATAACATGCATGTATACATGGCATAAGTGTATGAAACCATCTTAAACAAGAACAATAGCTCTCGTTCAAGCGTACTACGTAGGTTCGACTGGTTTTACAATCTAACATTTCAAATAAGCAACTATCAATGCGTAACATTTGCAAGTAATGTTTTTGTCTATTTATACTTGCCATTGATTTCATGATTCTTGGACAGAATCATGTTTCTAGGTTTTCAGCATGGAGTCTATTCTTCTCCTGAAGCGTTATAATCTTTGCTCTAATTCCATCGAGTAGCATTGTTATTGGTTTGTCACGTAGATTCTTAACCCAACTATTGAAACATTCTGCAAGATTTGAAGTGTAAATATCTAATCTAGGATGAGAAGAATAAGCAGCTATCCAGTGTTCAAAACTACGATTTTCATCATTCACCCCAATAAGCCAGTTAAACATGTCAATGTTTTCGGCTTTGATTATTTCAAATCTATAGTCAGCATCCGTTTTATTATACGATCTAGCAAGAGAGTCTAACATTCGATGAAATTTTGTAATCCGGTGACAGATTTTAAATTCTGTTTAAAATGTTGAATACAAAAGAAGTGTGGTGATTCTGGAAAAATAGCACGCATAGCATTTATCAGTCCCTTTTGTTTATCAGATATAAATGAAAATCTACTCCAGTGATCTAAATATCTTTCAAAAGTATTTCTTAAACAGTTTAGAAACCATGTCCATGAATCAGTATTCTCACCTTCAGCAACAGTATAAGCAATTGGATATAACTGATAATTAGGATCATGAGCACAAGCAATAAATAGTGTACCTTGGTATCAAGATGAAAGAAATGTACCATCAATACTAATAACTGGTAAACAACCTGCTAAAAAACCATCAATACATGCTTTGAAGCAAATAAAAATTCTTTCAAAGCTATTGTCTTCAGTGGTTTTTATACAAACTCTACTGCCTGGATTTGTCTCCAAAATTCTTAAACCATACTCTTCAAGACTAGCATAGGCATCAGCATAACTACCGTTTATTTCAGCTAATGCCATCTCTCGGGCTCTCCAAGCTTTGGCATAAAAAATTTGTATATGATGTTCTCTACGGATATCCTTTACTACTTGCGATGGACTATAAGACTGATTATCCCTAATTATATCAATAATCTTATTTTTAATCCACTTAGCAGTAGCTAGTGGATGGCATCCTCTGGTTAGTCCACTCAAACAAGAATGTTGACTTTCTAATGTACTAATAAAAAATATTTGTCCTGTGCCAAGGGGTCTAGCATATACCCTCCAATTACAAGCTGGTTGATCACAAGTATAAATAATACCCCTAGAATTGTTCATACTACCGGTTGAACATGTAAAGTTATGTTCAATTGCTACATTACTTATAAAATTTCTAAACTCAAGCCGTGTAGCAAATTGTTGTCCGACAAATAATTCAGGAGTGGTACTACTACTAAAAGTATCATCAAAATCATCTATATTTTCAATTAAATCATCACTATTTTCAATAGTTTGAAAATCATCAAAATCATCATTAATAGGTGGTTCTACTGGTCGTTCTTCTTCATGAGTTGGAAGTGGTCGAGAAGAACTACCACCCACTTCATAATTAGAAGCACGTGGACGTGAAAATATTTCAAGTGGTGGAGAAACTTCAGTAACAAAAATACTTATAAATGGCGATTGCAAATTAACTTCAAGAACAAAATTCCATGCTTGATCAGAATCTATCAACAAACAATGAGAAACAAAAACATGCCGTAAAATAAATTCATATCGAATAGAAAAAGAGTTAATAATCAAAGTTCGTAGACTATCTAATGTAGTAATACGATCGGTTAAAAGAAGTTGTGTAAAACCGCCTTCGTATGATAACCCATTTACTGAACCTCCATGTGAGCACAATATTCTTAGGCTCTGATCCATATCAAAAAAATGGACTTCTGTAGAAAAATTTGAAGATTGTAGAGCGCTGCTAATAGAAAGTGGAAGGAAGAATAGAAAGAGTGAAGTGGGAATGAAATTCTCTCACAATCACCTTGTTTATATAGATGCAATCTCCAACGGTCAGAAATACGAACGTTAGAAATGTGAACGTTGGAAATATGAACGTTGGGTGGCTCGGCGACATGGAGGATGGCGCCAAGGGGGGGAAGGATGTCTGGCGACATCTTAGATGGCGCCGAGGGGGTGGGAGCCCTTTGGCGCCATCTGGGATGTCGTTTCATCCCTTTCTTTGTAAAATTGTTAAAGTTACCCCCATTTTTATAATTATCCTAAAGTTTAAAACCCCCCCCCCCCCCCCCCCCCCCCCCCCCCCCCCAATGAAATTACCCGTTTTTTAAACCAACAAAACTGATAACATCTATCTTTTTGATTTGGTAAAGAAGTTTCAAAAGACAAGAAAAAATGATGCTGTAAATTGTGGAGCTCAGTAATTTATAAAGCAAAATTTAAGTTGTTAACCAGAGTTTGAAGAGTGCTTTTATAAAGTACAGTATCTGTGCTTTGTGAATTCTGGGAACATGATTCCATCAGGATAGAAGTGTGCTCACCATGTTGTTTTCTTTTTTTTTAGATGACACTATTTATGTCTTCTGTAAAGATGAACGCCTATGTGTTGATCTTTTTTCTTTTATTATTAAGTCAAAAAAGCAGTGTTGATAGTGATTCTTCTTTTCTATTAGGTCTGGCTACTTACGCATTTGATTGCTACATTTAGCCCATTTTATAAGAAATACGAATATTCTTAGTGACAATCAAGCTGTTGTGTTTACTACACAGATTGGAACATTCACAATAGTTCAGTAACTAACAACATTCAATTTTGGACCAACTTTTGACAGAAACTGAGATGTTTATCGTAAGGAGCTGTTTTGAATTGGTGTAATTATGAAATCACTTTCGCACATCTGTTGTTTAAGATTGAAAGTGGGAATAAGAAGTGGTATCATAATTACTTTTTATTTTTTATATTATGTATGTCGGATACAAAAAAGTAGCTTTTATATTTGGAAAATGCTAAGTCTACAACCAAATGTTTACTACCTTTTTACAACATCTTCCTCTCATCCCTTATATGGGTCCCACCTCCCCTCTCATCCCCTTGTTACATGGGCTCCATCCGACCCCACCACTTCTCCCCCTCCTCCAATTGAAGGCTGACACGTGACGGTTGTAAAAAAATGGTAAGCATTTGGTTGTAGGCATAGCAAACCTCTTAAATATATATATTTTTTGTTTATGATGTTATTGAAAAATGGTTTAAATATATTTGAATTAAGGTTATTTAGTAATAGGGTCTGATATAATATGTGATATTAGAATTTGGGTCTCCAAATTGTTCGATATTAGAGTTTTGGCCTCATTTTTATTGTTCGCGTTACCAACTTTGAACTTTGTGGAGGCCTAAACTCTAATACTGGACAATTTAAAGACCCAAACTATAATATCATATATTATATGATATCTTATTACTAAATAACCCTTTGAATTAAGATTTGTTATATATATGTTATATTTTAATAAAAATTTGTTAAGGATATATGTCGGTAATGTGGAACATTAGAGAGGAAGCTAGTTTTAGAATTTTCATTTTTTTAAAAAATTAAGTGATTGAAGTTTTACAAACAGGTTACGGCTTATTTTTTAGCTAAAAAATATATGAAAATTTTTGAGTTGCACCCCACATTATTTAACTATATTCAAGGTGCACCCGACTCTTTTTCCAAAATGTACAATGTCCTCAACTTTCGTCAAAAACTAACGCGGTCAACTATGTTGACTGTTAATTTTTGACCAAAATACCCCTAGCAAATCACCATTATTACCAGTTCCCCCTCGTCAGCTTGGAAAAATGGAAGGGTCATTTCGGTCAAAAATTAACGGTTAACGAAGTTGACCGTTAGTTTTTGACGGAAGTGGAGGATATTGTACATTATGATAAAACAGTGGGGTGCACCTTGAATATGGTTAAATAATGTGAGGTGCAACTCAAAATTTCTCAAAATATATTTATTTCACTTTCAATTGGAAAGAAAATATTTTCACACTTCTTACTCAGCCTAAAACAAAATTGGCTTACAGCCCGAGGCCCAACCCGTCAAATTCACTCTTTCAGTTGAATTTCCGAAGCTACTGGGCCCCACCTAAACGAGTGATGTGCTATTTTTTCCTTTTTCTTTTTCACTGGTGGGCCTACTTTTTGGGCTTATTCACTACGTGGGCCCTGCAGTCGTTTGACAAGTACGATATATAAGTCGACCGCTTTCTGAATCATTAAGCCTCCAACTGCCGTCTAGATCGAGATCGTACGGACTTCCTTTATTTTGCTACGTCACGAGACCAACGTGGCCCAAAAGCCCAGATGGGCCCTTTTTTTTAAAAGAGACTCCTTTCCAAGTGGACCATACCAAACTTCGTAGCCCAGTACCGGAGTAAACACGTGCAAGGAGAACACCCGTCCGATCTGGTACGCGAATCTCCACGCACTTGTCACGTAGAAAGCTACTCTTCCTCACTAAAGTCAAGTCCACGTGTTGTCCGATTAGTAATACTAATTGGTGAATCATAGTCGATTTCCTTTCGCTTTTGGACGACCATGATTTATTTTATGTGGTAAGTGGAGTGGAACGCAAGTTCATCACCAACATTTCAATATCGACCGTGCTATTTGGTCCGTCCGTTGACGTGACCTCTACTAGTTCGTAGCGGTCATTTATTAATTTTATGTCCCAAATTTTAGGGAGGTGGGTTCTGATATTAGAGGAGAGAACCACTGCCACGTTCAAGGATAGACCAAATATCATTTTCGTTTATAATAACAACTTATAATTAAAAATGGTATACAATTTGTTCCACACAACTTGGGATGGATCAAAACAATCTTGTAGTTTCGACATACATTTATCAACTATGAAGAAGAAATTATGATATATAATTCCAAAATCTATCTTAACAAGTTATTTTAATTTTTTTAAGCTAAATTACAACTTGATACCCTCAACTATTTAAGTTTTTCAACATGATATTCTCAACTTTGATATGCACTAACTTAATACATTATCTCAACTAATATGTTCAATTTGGTACCGTCCGTCTGCCCAACGTTAAATTTTTCGTTAAAAAAATATACAATACCTAAACTACCCTCATCTTCTCCAACTCCCACCTTTGCTGCCCTCTCCCTGCACCCCGCCGCGCAACCTCCGCACCCCCCACCGGGACACCCCTGCCCCATGCGCTGCAGCCGCGCCTCACAGCCCCCGGCGCGCCCACTCGCGCCCCGCTGCGACCGCTGTTGTTGCTCCCTGCGGCGGCTGCTACTGATGCCCCTCACCCTTTCTCCCAACCACCCCCCCCCCCCCCCTCCTCTCCACCCCGCGCCACGCCGCTACTGCTGTGTCGTTGCTGCTGTTGTGTCGTTGTTGCGTCGTCGGAAGAGGGGGGACTCTGTCGAAGAAGAGGAGAGGAAGAGAATGAAGGAGGATATTTTTGACATTTTTCATTTTAAGTTAACACCTGTTGACAGAAAATTGAAAGTGGGTATTAAATTGATACCTATCAAAGTTCAGGCTATCAAGTTGAACATTTAAAATAGTTGAGGATATCAAGTTATAATTTAGCTCCTTTTTTAATTTAAAATTTAAAAAGCTGGATTCAATTCCAATAGATCTTGTAAAAGCAACTTTAGAATATTTGGTATTTATGTTATATTCAATAAACAGTTAAAAAAATAACTTAATTAATTTTATTTTTTCAAATTCCAATTCAACGTATTGTCAAAGTTATTTGATCAAACGAAAACTTAAATTCTAATGCATGAACCATAGTCAAAGTAAGACAAGTAGATAAGTCAATGATTATTGATTCAAATAACCCTCCGACTAGCCATTATTTTCCTTCCATGTTCTCAATTTGAACCACCAAATCCACTCTATTGTAGGCCTAAGAACAAGCGTACAATAAATGGATATTCTTTTCCCTTCTCCTGTCATTACCTATTCATTTTCAATTTTAGACCTAAAATTATTAGCCATTTATCAACCGATAACACTATAATTATATATTGAAAATTATATGGCGCATGATCGGACGCGCCATCACTACTGGCGCGCTGAGCAGGGGACGCACCATCACTAATGACGCACGCAACGATGGACATGCCATGGCACACGCAGCGATGGACATGCCATCCCTATTGGCGCGTGTGGGTGCCTCCTGCAACAGTCTGCTTTGGGGGGGGGGGGGGGGGGGGGGTTATACTTAGTGGAGATGAGTTGGTCTTCACACTCTTATTATTTTGTCTATTCATCATTTTTCCAACAGCAAGAGCAAAACATTAAAATGTGGATAGACAAAATAATCATTTCCCTTTCTTCTTAATCTCCAGAGCACGCGCCAGTGGAGATGGCGCACCTCCCGCGCGCCTGTGGCTGGCTCGTCATGCACCAACTCTAATGGCGTGCCCCCCTCTCCCTCTACTACTCTCCACAGCGCGCCAACTCTATTGTCGTTTCACTACCTTTTCTACAATTTTTCTAAACTTATCCTCTTTTTTGTAATTGACTTAAACTTCTTTACTGTATATAAAATTTTTGTAAAATAAATTTGTATGGTGGAGTTAATTCAAGGAAGTCACATCCAAAGTGACAATTTGGACACAGACACATGACACAACCCAATCCCACAATATCCAGCACTCAAAGAATGTGTGTACAATTAAGACATACATATTCCCCCCTTCTCTTTACCACCTGCCCAAATTAACCGGCACCGCCGCCTACAAATAGTCGCACACCCCCTCCCTCCTCCGTCCGGTCCGCTCAAAATAGCCGAGCTCTTCTCCCCCATGGACCCGAACCAGCACCGGTTCGGTCCGATCCCCCCGGCCCGAGGCCACCGGAGGGCCCACTCCGAGTCCTTCCTCCGTCTCCCTGACGAGCTCCTCCTCGACTCCGACCCCGACTTCAACATCTCCGACATCGACTTCCCCTCCCTCTCCGACGAGAACTTCTCGGCCGGGACTCCTCCCCCTCCCCCTCCGCCGGCCCAGTCGGACCGCCCGGTCCGCCAGCCGGCCGGAGGCCACGGGAGGAGCATGTCGGTCGACACGGCGTTCTTCGAGGGCTTCGACGTGGGGAGCGGCTACGGCGGGGCCGGCCACCGGAGGAGCGGGTCGGTGGACGGGTTCGAGGGGGACTCGGCGACGTCGGACTACGCGAAGAAGGCCATGGCGGCCGACAAGCTGGCCGAGCTCTCGCTGCTCGACCCAAAGAGGGCGAAAAGGTGAGATTTTTATTGCTTGATCTGTGGTTTCTAGTGGGTTTTGGTCGGAAAGTTGTTATTTTGCATCATTTCCTGTAGCAGTTGACCTCTGATCTCCAATAGGTTTTGGTTATTTTTGCCAAAAAAAGGGTGCCGTCTCCGTGTTTGACACAACAACGACACGCCAAAGTATGTTTTTTCGACAAAAAACTTGTCTTTTTTGTAACTGGATTTTGTGATTATTTTGTTATAATTAAGACTTTTTTCTCCCACTTTGTTGCTCTACTTTCTACTTTATTTTACTGCTCCTTTGTAAATTTGTTATTTGCTTTGTTGGAAATGTTTGCGAACCTTATACTAAACTTTGTGATTCTGGAAATATCATATGATTGTCAGAGACATTGGAATGTGTTTAGTTGATAGTCTTGCTATAGCTTGCTTAGTATGAGTATGAAATTGGTTTGGTTTGAAACTGTCTCATTGTGTTTTTCTTGTTATTTCTATTTGTGCTTGCAGGATTCTGGCAAACAGGCAGTCGGCAGCTCGGTCGAAGGAGAGGAAGGTTCGCTACACCGGTGAGCTCGAGCGGAAGGTGCAGACTCTTCAGACAGAGGCGACGACACTCTCAGCCCAGCTTACTCTTCTGCAGGTACCATTTACTTCATCACTGTTAATTTAGGTATGAGCAAGTTTCTTTCAGTAACATGAATATAAGTTGACAGTTAAATAGTGATAGCATAGGTGAGAACCAGAACAGTATTGTCTATCATGAAGGCCGATCCATCACAGTACTCTAGGTTTTAAAGATTTCAGGTCTTAAATTAAATTCTTTGAACAAACACCATGATCGCATTTTTAGGAGTTCTTGAACTCCTGATATGATAATGTTAATGAACTGGATAGGAACTTGTTTAATGCAAACCTTGGTCTATTGAAGAACTTATTCGTAGTAATGTGGAAATGGTGTAGCTGCTTTTTCCATGTTGCGATGCAAAACGGGATGGTACTCTTTAGTTTTTGTACAGAACTTTTAGACATACAATATGTATAGTTGTAGTTTACTTGAAGTACATTTTATAGTTTATTAAGAGTTTCGGAATAGGGGGTTCCAGAATCCAAAATGTCGATCAGTGTTTAAATAAATAAATAAATAAATGAGGTTGTGGAGGCATTTTGTTGGGTAAATGCCCCCAAGGCCTTTCCATTAGAGGTGTTTTGCCTTATGAGTTATGTGTCTTAACCTCGAGGTGTGCTTGAAACATACACGACACTCGTTATGATGATTGTTCAATAATAATTAATAACGTGCTATAAACATCGAAACATGAAAAGTTAAGTGGATCATATATGGAATTTTACTAGTATGATGCTCCTTCAGTAACTAACAAAAAAATTGAGTGAAGTATGATTGATTAGGTTATACTTTGTAGACTGTAGCAAATTCTTCTAGAAATGAAACTGGATTCTCAAAATGCCTGAAAACACACTACTAGATTTAGGACTAGTTCTAGGCTTCTAAAATATTAACATCTTTTTTAGCAGTTAGATTGAGATGATTCAACAATGTATGTTTCTAGTTTCACAGACTGAAAATTTCTAAGCTACATTGTTATTCTTCATCATTTCAATCGTTATAGTCAAGGTTAAATTCCTTAGTTTCATTATCTGCTTGGTGTGGAACCCTGGAACTAAGATCAACTGGATTACTCTTCGATTGTTCGGGTTACTTGGTACATTATTTTTTCTCAAAAGACACAGAATAATTCTAATAAATATGAAGAGCTTGAGAAAATTACATATAATTAGCATTACGAAATAATGAATAATTGTAATAAATAGGGAAAAGAAAAGGAAAAGTACATAAACAGTAGAAGATCAAATATGTAATTGTTCTATTTTAACAACAAAGATATGAAATCATTAACATAACTTGAATGCCAATACGAACATCAGATATAAATAAATAGCCAGGAAGTAACATTGATGGAAGTAACAGCTTAAATTTGAAAATAAAGAACTAACGGACGAGAGAAAAAAATTAAAACTGAAAGAAAACCTGCACTCTAGAGATTCAACGATATTGAAAAGGAAACCACAGAGGGGAACAATATACTAGATTACTATTTTTTATTCGAAAAGGAAAAAAGGGAAAAGAAATGGTGAAGAGGAAGAGATCTGTTAGGGCTACTTTGAGTTTTTATTTGTTTTAGTTGCGTCTTTGGGTAGATTCTGATTGTTGGGATTTCAATTAGGTGCTGCAGAAGTGTAGCGAAGGGACTTGCTGCTAGAATTATGTGAAATCAATCCTATGGGAGAAATGTGCCTTCAGACAGTGATGGTCAAACAACCAGGACTGTCTAAGATGATGATTTTTGGTTGTCTTCCGATGGATATGGTAATTGTAGTAAAAGAAACACTTTGTTTGTGTCACTTCGTATAAGGACCAATTGGAACCGTTATGCCGCACTAAATAGGACCAAGTCACATGATATGAACTATTTTAGTACTTATATTGTAGTGTAGAGCCATAGTGGTTGTGATGCAAGTTTCTGACTATAGGTTGATTTATATTGGTTTGGAAAGGGTGCCATGAAGATTCAAACTTGATCACACATGGATGTTTAATCGATGTCATGAAAATTGGATTGCTTCCCATTCTCATCTAAACTTGGCATGTGAAGATTCACGATTGAACGCATTTGTTTTTAGTTTTTGTGGGAGGTGTATGAAATGAAGGCAAGTATCAATGTTGATATTAGGCAATATACCTACGGTATATGAAATAAAGGCGAACTATACGAATTTGTATGCTATTAATTACTAAACATACCTTAATCAAACTCTAAAGATGAGAGGTGGGGAGCGCATGCGCACCTGGGCCTTGCATTTAAAATTTAGCAAGTGGGTTGTAATCTAATGGAATTTCTAACTGGACTGTCGGATTTAAATAATTTGATATTCACAAGGTGGCTATTAGGCTTGATTTTTATATTAAGCCTTGAATGACAAACATGCTTAAATTGGAAATGTCAGTTCAAATGCATAAGGGGTCACATGTCTCGAGTGACCTGGGAAGTAACTTGGAGCCAACTAGCCAAGATACACCCAGACAAACATGAGTTCCCTCCTTGTGGATGCAGGACGGAGAGTAAATGATCAAGGGGAAAAAAATATACTCTTATGTAATAATACTTAATTTGCAAGTTGATTTTTTTAGGTATGAGCTGTTTGCTTTCTTTCAAGAAAGGTTATAGAAGGTTCTGTATTTATTAGAGTTCATGATTTTATTACTAACACACAATTTCATCTTAACTGTCATAACCATGATGTACATTTCTTGCAGAGGGACACTACTGGTTTGACTGCTGAAAACAGGGAACTGAAACTGCGCTTGCAGGCTATGGAACAACAGGCTCATCTTCGTGAAGGTACGTCTTTGCTCTATTAATTAGGCTGTGTCAATAGATAGCTGATAGCAACAATTCTGGTGTTTCTATATATCTCCCTGCATCGTGTCCCCCCTACAAGGGGACTTAAGGTTTGAGCAAGTTGCTCGGCGACAACTCAGATAACTTGCAAATATTATATGCAGCTTTCCAGTTTCAGCAACAGGTCAAGCCCAAGCTTTCATCATTTCTCCTTTTTTTTGTCTTGATTAAGCTATATAAATGCATGTAGGTAAAGATATATGCATGCATCAGTGTGATGTCTTTTTTCCTTTCTTGTGTATGGATATAATCAAAGATGTGCGACTCCGTCAGACAGATACAAACATCGCAGCATGGGCACCATGTCAATCTTCGTGTGTCTGTCTGTTGTGTCAAGACATATATGTATCCAACAAAAACATGAAAGTGATACCCCAATATCTTGGACTGTCCATGCTGCATAGATTGAATTGACAGTGTTGCTTTTTAATTGTGCAGCTCTTAATGATGCACTCAAGGAGGAAGTTCACCGGCTCAAGATAGCAACAGGACAGATTCCTACCATGAATGGGAATGCTTTCAACAGAGGTTTGCCACAATCTGCTTTTCCATTTTACTCTCGCCCACCTCAGGTGCCAAACCCCAATGCTCATCAGGCTCAACAGTTCAATGCACCTCGCTCTCAGTCTCAGTCTATGTCGTCTCAGTCTCGTTCTCAGTCTCCCTCAAATGGCCAACCTCATGGCGACCAGTCACCAAATGATTCCATGGATTTCATGTGACTCCATCTTACAATGTTTGTAATGGTAATTTCTCAAGTATAATTCGAGATCAGAGTCTGCATAGGTGATTTATAGCATGGTTCCCGTGTCTTTTAGAGAAAATGATCTTATTGTATAATTAATGTTTCACTATATATGTAGCATCTATGGATGTAACAGTTTCTGGAATAAATATTATTAGTTGGTATGGATGTTTCAGGCTTAATTCTTTTTTGAAAAAAAAAAATGATGCCATCTTCTGTGCAGTGAAATTTGTTTCCGACTGGTGAGAGATGTACTGAGATGAAATATTGTTACAATGTAAATATGTGCCAACTGATTATTGTTTCTATTCATACTAAGCCAGATATATTTGTAACAAGTTTTAAGTTATGAACGTTGTGTTCCTCATCCATTTTATACATGTTCGAATTAGAATGCAATCACTCCAAAAGCAGACACATCAACCTAGAAGCAATTTAAGCAAAGAATATACTGCAAAAATACAGTTCACTGAATATTCTTTCACCAAAAATTAATCCATGGCGACAAGCTGTGTTGATCATATCAAACCTTCTTATATAAGTTGATCACTAATGAAAGTTTGGTTAGCTGATTTATCCTACTTTTGTGGAAACCATCAATTATAGCCAAGCCAATGTTACTACCACCTTAAGGATGACTACGAAAAATAGTCCCCAAGCTACAACAAGGCACTATTATTTAAGGATGACTTACAAAAAATAGTACTCCAGGCTCTAGCTACAACAAAACAACATACAACTCCAGCTTCTCGACGGTGATATTATGCATCACGACAGCATGGGTAATGTTCGAAGTTGATCTTTCAAGTAATGAGCATTCCTTGGGCATTTCTGGACTTCTTTCTGAAACCCTCCCTAGCCTTTTCGATTCAAGGTGTACCAAAGGAAGATTGGTATGCTTCAATCTTGTTAATCGCACACCACACAGCATAGGGCATCCGATGAACTTGTGGCCGGAGACACTCACTTTTAGGTTTTTTGAACGAGACCTTTGGTCCTTGTACATTTTCTGCAACGAGAATGTGGAGTCATGTTATTTGAGATAATTACGATTGAAGAAACAGTAAATTCTAGGAATCCCTAGGCTGAATGCCAGTTTTTCTTGCAGCTAAAAAATTAGTTAGATTCAGGTTGCAAGTGCCCAGAATCATGTTGATAATAAATGATAAGAGTAACAGAAAGGGGCCTACACATTTAACAAAAGGCATCACGAGCCCGAAGAGAGCACCATAACAGTGTATATAGAACTGGTCTTCATATCCACTCTTTTCGAGAGTTTTCTATAACCATATCCAGATCATCAACTGCTCCCTTCGCAGTTTCTTCCTGCAGCAAATTAAAAGGTTAGCTAAGGCGCAACAGGATGGGGCAAAAAATTGCAGGAGTAGGGAGAGTGACTCACCAATGTTGACATTGATAATGGCTGGTTTCCCCTTGTCCAAAAGGAGTACGTATTCGAAGTCAGCACAATCAATCTCTCCAGGCATCGGAGTGTCAACCTTTACAGTGTCCATTCTCTACATTCTTGCTGCTTTAAAGACGGAGTAATGAGATTCCTTTGAGGCATGTAAAATTCCATCCGGACAAACCTCTCCTGCACAGCCAGTTACAGAAATAGATTTATGTTAAATTTGGAATAGAGTACTCAGATTGGCGTGATAATAATCTGTGAAGATTGCAAAGGTTACACCTCTCTTGGAACAAATAGCTAACCGCAAGAAATAAGGTCACCTACCCAACAAGAATACCATGCAAATTTCCTTCAGTGCCACGATTAGTTATGAAAACCCCAGTTCATTTTTCTCCACTTGCCAAAGAAGTGCAAACCAATACAACACCCCCACTTCAACTTGCCTGGAACGGACAACATAGTTGCTCTCAATGAAAGGGTCACCAAGGTTCCTTAATGAGAAATGTTGCAAGTGGTCCAAAGCACCATTAAAAATTTGTACCAAGGACCATGCATTAACAGCAAATCACCAGAAATATTTCATTGACTACTGATATCTAATTCGGTTATGCCCAAAACTTGAAGTGCCTTAAAAAAATATTCTAGTAACTCAAAAGCCACATTAAGGAGGAACATTTGAACAAACAGTGTCACTGTCCTTTCACCGACAACTTTGACTATAAAAGAACTGGTCACATATGCCTCTATCTCCGGATTACCTCATTAGTAACCTCCAACTTATGCAAATAAAATTACATAAATTTTCATATAGGGTAAAGAATTTTACTGAAATTGTAAAAAAAGTAAGAAGTTTGGTGAAATTGCATTTTGGGTAATGAAACGACATGTCCCATGGCGCGCTGGTGAATGTGGACGGAGACAGACGAAGGCGCGCCATCATTGGTGGCGCGTAAACAAGGGTGCGCCATCATTGATGGCGCGCTGTGTGTTGGGAGTATGGTGGTGGAGTGTAAGGTGGAGTGCTCCATCATTGATGGCGCGCTGAATGATGTATAGAGTTGGGCGCGCCACCATTGGTGGAGTGTCAGGTTGGGCGCGCCACCATTGATGGCTCCCCCTATGACTGATGGCTCCCCCTATTGCCATCACCTCAAACGACGCGCCATCACTGATGGCTCCCCCTATTGCCACACGCCATCATTGATGGCGCCCTCCCTTGACCCATCCAATCACGCACCATCATTGATGGCTCCCTCCCGTCACGCGCCATCATTGATGGCTCCCTCCCCTGCCGCACGCCATGCCATGGCTCCCCACACACAGCGCGCCATCAATGATGGCGCACCCTTGTTTACGCGCCACCAATGGTGGCGCGTCTTCGTCTGTCTCCGTCCACATTCACCAGCGCGCCATGGGACATGTCGTTTCATTACCCAAAATGCAATTTCACCAAACTTCTTACTTTTTTTACAATTTCGGTAAAATTCTTTATCCTATATGAAAATTTCTGATAAAATTAATATTTTGTGCATGGACTCCCTGCAAGAGTAATCATCTTGCTCTTTATACTCCAGATCCATCACGAAATCATTCTCGGCTCCCAACAATGACTACTTCAATTTTATACAAAGAAGGGTACAAGTTCTATGCTAATTTTCAAAAGCTTCATATTATCATTTATGTACCAGGGGTATATGTTGATGATGATAATGATGATGCTACCAGGGGATCCTTACACGGAAAATTCAAATACGATTCTTAATCTGAGGAAAAAGTGCTAAAAATGTAAGATTTAAGGAAATGAAATGACACGTGAACCTAATAATATAGGAAATAGCTAACTGCAAGTTTTCTAGTACATGCACATCAAGTTATGGAGGCTATAAGAAGCACAGACACCAAAAATCTGGGCCATGCCGCATGGGACACACATAAGACTCAACCCGGACACTCCAAAATACACTAGGACACATCAAAGCAAGTGTCGTGTTCGTGCCGTCATGTCCTTACCATGTCATGTCGTATCCATGTCCGTGAAATATAGTGTAGAGTACGCATTAGCCTCAGATATGGACAATTTGGTTCTTTGCTTCGGTAGTAAATCTGAATCATTGAATTAAAAAGCGCGCCTAGGCGCAAGGCGCAGCGATGCGCAAGGACAGCGCCTAGGAACAAGCCAGGCGCACCACCTTAAAAAAGCGCGCGCCTAGTGTAGAAAGGCGCAGGCTCCAGACGCTCAACAAGGCGCGCCTAGGCGTAAAGTTACTTTTATATATATATATATATATATATATATATATATATATATATATATATATATATTCCAACCCTCTATATACATGTTATATAGTTTATGGGCTTTATTGGAAAGTATAGAAATTATTGTCATTAATATTATTGTGGGTTTTAGATTGTTTTCTAAATTAAAATGTACTTCTATATTTAAAGGCTTATATATATATATATATATATATATGGTTTATATATTATATGTATATAGTTTGGGTTATTTATATCTAATGGACTTTTAGATTGTTATATATATATATATATATATATATATATATATTTTTTTTTTTTTTTTTTATATATATATATATATATATATATATTTTTGTTATATATATATATATATATATATATATATATAAAGAATAATTTTGTGCCTATAATTAATGATATTTTCAAGGAATTTGGACTTCTATGTAGCTAAGTTTTTAAACGTAGATATTTTTTACATATAAAGAAAAAAGTGCGCCTAGCTTTCAAAAGGCGCGCCTTGAGCCTTGCGCCTCAGGCTCCAGGAACCTTTGCGTCTTGGTGCACCTTTCGCCTTTTAAAACTATGATCTGAATCACATATCCGAGTACCGACTTCACTGGTTAGTTATTTGTTAAATAACATTGAGGAACCTTTCAGAACCATTCACGAGGATACCAAAGCTTACCTGATCGTAGTTACCAACTCTTTTGTGTCTCTAGTTCCCTGACACGTCCTAACGTCCTATCTGCGACCGGCTGCGACAAATTTTTGTGGTGGCTGAAGTCGGAAACTAATAGAGGCCTGCTATGGAAGTTGAGGACATTGGCGGAATGGTAGAGGAATTGGACCCATCTGGTTACTGTATGTTCATTTTATATGTTGTTCAGATCCGATGTTGAGAATATGTGAGATTGAATGTTTTAGGTGCTAGGGCTAAGAGAAAGCTTTTTAAGGTATTCCTTCATTAGCGAATTCCTTTCCAATGTGGCTAAATCAGCCTAACCACCTAGCCACGAACGTTATGGACCTCGACCATTGTAAGATCAATCAAGACCCAAAAAAAAAAGACTTTTTTGCGGAAATGGTACTCCTGAAATCAGTCCAATATGAAAAAAGACAAGTAGCACTACTTCAAATAGGTGTATCGCGAATGTATCTTGTTAAAGTCCATGCCACTGAACCAGACCTCTATAGTTGTCGTGAGGGCTTACATATCTTGATCAGTTTTACTTAGGTGCTTTGGTTACACGATTTTTTTTCCTCCAAAAGCTTAAACATCGTCATCTTCGTTCAGTCGCTTCAAAATTTTCTAAAACAAGCAAGTTTCCTAATTTATGCGACGAGCTGCAACATTCCGTTTCCTCGCTTGCCCCTTCACCTTTAGTTTGGGCATTTATGTTACAATTTCCGACACGAAACGCACTTTGGTGTCTCCGTGATAAGTATCCGACACGAAGCGACACGGTTCCCTAGCGCTTCTGCAACTAGAATCCAAAGAAGGAGGAGGTCTCCTCATTTACCTAGGTGATGTTTGGTACTCTCGTGGAGGAGCTTGCGGTACCAGGCGAGCACGCTGGCCATGTAGGCCTCCCTCTCCCTCGTGAGCTCGTCGTCCGCCTCCGGCTCCTTCGTCGGGAAAGCACACATCCTGTGCACGTTCCTCGCCAGCACCATCACCCTTCCCTTCCCCGACCCTCCCGCCGTTCGAGTCGATCGTCACCGGAGGGACCTCGGCCGGATCGAACTCCTCCGGCAACGGTTCAGCCTTCCCTTCCCGATCCGCTCACCGCGCCCCCAACCGTGACGACGAGTCCTCCGCCGTCCTCTATTTATGGGACCTAGGGTTTTGCGGAACCACGGAAATGGTCAAAAAATTGATGCAAGGAAATTGTGATCACATCGAGTGATGTAAAAAATGTCGAGTTTGGATCTAAATATTACTATTCACGTAAGCTAATAAACAATTATTTCGAGACCTAAATCCTAACATCGATTAATTTTAAGATCCAAATCATAATATTCATATATAGATACCCTAAAACTAAATAACAAAAAAGTGTACGTCTCGTGCAGTTGTCGCGTATTCACGCGAGCCACCACCCTCTCCCCTCTCCTCATTCGCCACCGTCTCCCCCCTCCCCCCCCCCCCCCCCCCCCCCCCCTTTGCTCCGTCGTCGTCTCTCCCCCTCCCTCCTGCTCAGTTCATCAGCCTCTCTGGCCCTCTACGCCGGCTCGTGCGATACTGCGCGAGCCATACAACATGGTTAAATTTTTTTTTTTTCTAGATGTGGCCTAAGAAATGGGCCACTTTTTGCATTTGCACTTCCAGATGGATTCCTTAACTTATAAATGTATTATGAAACGGATTAAAATGACACTTTACATTTCATGTATGCCATAAAATAAAACTCTATTCTCGCTTTCTAAAAAAACAAAGAAATGGACAGAAGTGATACTTGTATCTCAAAACCAATCTTTGAAGTCGTCCCCTCTATGATCATCACTAGTGCGGAGAAGGGGATAGCGGAGATGATGTGATAACCATTTCTCAAAAATTGTACTAATATATGGTAATATTTGAATATTATTTTATTATAGTTTATATTTTTTGGTGTTTTGATAAATTTTCGATAATTGAATTTGTATGTGAATCGAACTATAAGTATAATTTCGATATGATATTCTTTACAACTACTTTATTATTTGGATTCTTATTTTGAATTAATTTAAGTTGGAACTCCATGTACTCTTGGAAATATGATATTCCAAGAGTATAACTGAATCGAACTATAAACATAATTGAATTTGTATCCATGTACTCTTGTTAAACTAATATACAACAATATTATGTTTAAATTCAGTTATACTCTTGGAAATTAGCTTGACCGGTACATGGATATCAACGACTTAATAATGATAATGTTGTTATGACATAAAGATTTTCTTTGGACGTACATTAGCCTTTTATGCCGTCATAGAGGCTCCCTATGGGGGTATGTCGGACTATCATGCTGTCAAGATACATTAATAATTAACATATCCAAAAACTTTACATGAAGTAATTATATTGTCCAAGAACTTGACTTGAATAATCATGAAACTGTCACGTCCCAGAACCAGAACACTGGAGAGCGGGGGCAGACATAACCAGCTACGTATAATGAAATGGAATCCATCTCACCATACGGTCACGGCTGTCTAGATATATGAGGGTTTAACTACAATCCATCAGTCTCTTATGGTCAATAGCAAGCCTAGTGTCTCAATCACAAGCAAGCAAATAAATGTTACAAGATGTAAGATCACCAAATATACAATAGTAAGGCGTCCCAAACATTATATATTCAGCTGATCATGAAGCTAGTCGTACAAAATATCAGGACTAGCAAGAGTTTAGTCATACATGATCAACCCTAGGATCTGTCAATCATGCTATAGCCCGTAGGCAGACAGTGAGTAAAAATGTACACGAGCTAACACTTGTTCGGCGGCTAAACGCCTCAAAAGAATAATTTTACAATAGAGTGAGAGAGCCAAAATAAATCCACTCGTTGCCAGGGTTCATTCTAGTGGTTACCATCTGCCTGAAAAGTCGGTAGATCCTCTGGAGTTGCTCCGGTATCTGGCCATACAAAACCAGCTGGGTCAGATCCCAGAAAGAGCAAGTGCCACAAAGGAAGCTTCACTTAGGAACTAAAACCAGCAATTAGCACAAGAATATAATTACATAATAAAAGACAGTAATTAAGAAAAAATATGGCGGGTGATATACGATGAGATAACCATGGGACTATTCAGATAACCAGGTTACAACCCGTAAACCAAACAAGGAACGGGTGTCACGCCCCAGAACCAGAATACTGGAGAGCCGGGGCGGACATAGCCAGCTACGTATGATGAAATAGAATCCATCTCACCATACGGTCACGGCTGTCTAGATATGTGAGGGTTTATCTACAAGCCATCAGTCTCTTAAGGTCATAAAATAGCCTATTGTCTCAATCTCAACCAACTAATAATAATTACAAGATGTCAGAGCATCAAATACATAAATATAAGGCGTCCCAAATATTACATATCAGATGATCATGAAGCTAGTCGTACAAAATGTAAGGACTAGCAAGAGTTCAGTCATACATGATCAACCCCCGGGGCTTGTCAATCATGTTACAGCTCGTAGACAGACAGTAAGTAAGTACAATCGAGCTAACACTTGCTCGTCGGCTAAACGCCTCAAAAGAATAATTTACAATATTACAGTGGGAGAACAAAAGAAACCCACTCAATGTCCTGGTTACGCCTGGTGACCACCATCGGGCTGGAAAGCAGGGAGATCCTTTGGTGCTGCTCCGGTATCTGGTCATACAAAACCAGCTGGGTCAGACCCCAGAAAGAGCAAGTGCCACAAAGGAGGCTTCACTTAGGACTAAAACCAACAAATCATTAGCATTCAACATGTAAGAAAACAATAAGTAACACAGATTGGGGTTCGAGCACTACCAATGCACTTGTCCCAATCAGAGAAAATAATTAAGAGAAGCATCACGTTAAATAAAATATAGCTGGACAATATATATGAAAGGAAGACAATGATGAAAGTGACAATGAAGGGTACAATCAGGATAGTACAATCTGGAGTGACGATAGTGTTCAAGCATTATAGTGACAATCTGGAGTGACAATCATTCAATCATGCTGGTACAATCTTGCAGTCGATCACTTCTAGACAATACTATACTGGACTAGACTCCATCCAATCAATCACGGCCAATCATTGCCTACGGCTTTCTACATTAACTAACTAGGGTTATCACAATCCTAGTTACTAGCAAGATGCAATGAGATGCTCCAAGTAGTCACAGGCCCTGCAGCTACCCAGGTTATCCAGGCAATCATTATAGTGACAATCCAGAGAGTTCAATCATTAAAGTGTCAATGGAAGGAGAGTGCAAGACAATAGAGTTTAATCATTAAAGTGACAATCGAGAGTGCCCCACATGACAGTGGGCTGGAAATGTGCCCTACTCGTCGGCAGGCTACAAGTCCAAACATTTGCGGCCGGAATAACGGGGTCGCCTGTAACTGGGGAACATCTCTTCATGGCTAGTAGATTATTCTAGTTATTAACCTTAGTTTATTTCAATATGTACCCCTGACCGTGGTACTCAGGGGTCCATGCTTAGAAATGATGCGAGACAAGACTGGTTCATTTATACAAGCACAATCGCCCACGGTGTCAAGTCATTATACAGGTCATGTCATGTCAAGTAGCCGCCGCAACGGCTTATCGAGATATAAGATGTCAGGTTATCCGGTCAAGTATACTAGTCAGGAGTGCGCCACGACGGGCCACTATCATGTCAAGCCAATCATGTCAAGTTATCATTCCAAACATATTAAATAAATTCGTGATTATCAAGTTCATGACAAAAGGCGTAAGGATATAAAATGGGCGTAAAATATCTAATAAAATATCCATATACAGGACTAATATGAATCACCGGTTACAAGTCAAGTGTGCATCCCATCGGGTCACTATCAAGAAGATCAGAAAGTACCCGGATCATAAATCACAGAAATCAGAACCATATTAGTCATAAGCAATTCATCAAAAACCGTGCCAGGTCGTGTTGGGGTCAAGCAGTCGTGTCATGTGAAACAAGATCTCAAAACTCCAATCCATTGAAGAGAAGCCAAGCCTAGAGGATTAAAACAAAATCAACATGGACAATGGATTGCGCATGGGTTAGAGTGCGCAAGGAATGAACTGCGCGAGAGTTGGATCGCGCAGGGGCTGGACTGCGCTGGGTCAAGCGTGCAGGGAAATGGATTGCGCAGGAAGGGGCAAGCTGGACTGCGCTGGGCTAGATTGCGCAGGGCTGAACTGCGCAAAGAATAAACTGCGCAACAATGGATTGTGCAGCAATGGGTTGCGCAGTCGATGAACTGCGCAGCAATGGATTGCGCCAGCACTGGACTGCGCTGCGATGGATTGCGCCAGCACCAAGAGGCACTGGGCTAGCTGGATGAATTGCGCCAGCGCTAAAGAGCGCAGGGCTGGGCAAGCTGAATTGCGCCAGGCTAAGGAGCGCTGGGCTGACTGGATTGCGCCCGGGACAGAAGGTCATCTTCTCCAAAGCTGAGAGCAAATGGCCATGGAAATTCAAAACTTCAAAAGACCATAACTAGGTCAAATTAAGTCCAAATCCAACTTTGCAAGGGTCTAACTTGTGTAAAATTCAATTCTCTTCAACATGGAACAATCAAAACGTGAAAATGAACAAGTTTCATAGATCAAATCCACCAAAATTCGAAAATACTTCAACCCTAGATCTACAAAATTCCAAGCTCCAAATGGAGAAAACCCAAGTTCTAATGTTGCTCAAAATGAGCTAATAAAGCTATTGGACAAATAAAATGTAGCCCTCAAGTGATAGCAAGATGCACTTGCCTAGGTGGGTGGTGGTGGTGGAGAGGAAGAAGCTTGAGGAAGAAGATGAAGAAAATAATGAGGAGAGAGAGAGAGAGAAGTTGATATTTATAATAGGGGTGGGGTTGGTTCTCCATGACAACCCAAAATAGACCAAGCCAAAATAAACCAAGGTAAACCAAGTCAAGGCCAATAAACTTTCTCTCTAGCAATTTAAACCAAATGAATCATGAAATAAACCAGCCTCACTAATCCAAAAATAAATCAATAGACCATTAAACCAATTGAACTGTTCATGCCAATAAAACCAAGCCAATGCAAAATAAACCAAGATAACTAATCATGACAAAAATAAAATATGGGTCCAAAATACGCATACGTACTCTAAATACGTATCACGAATTCAGGACATTACATCCTACCCACCTTAAAAGAATTCCGTCCTCGGAATTTAATCAAGAGGCTAGAGATGTAAGGAAAAGCTATTCTATCATAGGCAATCTACTACTACCAATCAATCATACAATCATTCATGCAAGCAAGGATTCGAAGCGTAAGGCATAAGGAAGATATTACACCTTACGAGTCAAACCAGCCGGGATGACCTGACCAGATATCATCCTCATGCTCACAAGTCTGACTCTCCCAAAGAGGGATAACTCTAAGTAACACGGACTGAACTGATAGTCTTGCGCTTAAGGTCTCTCTCTTTGGTCAAACATGGACACGGGCCTATCCTCATACAAAAGTTACAGTTATTGGTACCAACCTTTTCGAATGATCTAGGATATGGCTCAGGTCCGGGATGTTCCGTCACAATCAGGATACATGAAATATGTCATGCACCCCGCATAATGATGGTAGAAAAGCAAGATAAGAGGACACATATACCTCTCGGCCGATTCTGAACCTGAGCCTGGGCTAGGGCAAACTGTCGCGGGTTCTGTTGCTGGAAAGTCTGGGCCTGAGTCGGCAATGGCCTCGGGTACGGGAACTGCTGTGGTTGATGAACTGGAGCTGGTGCTGGTGCTGGTGCTGGTCCCCTAACCGAGGGACTAGATACTATCGATGCTGAATCAACTCTGAAAGGGCAGGACTCCACCCTATGGTCCGGTGCTCCACACAATAAACACAATCCCAACGCCTTGCGACACTCTGCTACCACGTGTCCAGGCTTCCCACAATAAGAACAGCCCACTGTGGAAGACTGCGCTTGCTTCTGTTTCGGCGGAGAGTACGTCGGGGTTGAGTGCTGGTCCGACGTAATTGAATCTGCTCGCCTCGGAGCTCCAATAGTCAAAGCCCTGGCTGCCGGGGCTGGTGCTGAAGACTGGGTCACCTGGCTGTGAGACCGCTTCCGACCTCCGGTCCTGTCCACTATTCTCTGGGAGGTATACTCGTGCCTCCTTGCTGCTCGCAATACCGCATCATAGGTCTGATGCTCGAACTGCTCTACTGCCAATATGATCTCTAGGTGAAGTCCCTGCTGGAACCTCTGTGCTCTGTCAAACTCGGTTACCACCAAGGTGGGAGCAAACCGACTGAGTCTGGAAAACTCGGCCGCATAATCGTCGACCGTTCTGCCTCCTTGCTTCAGATTGGCGAACCTGGTCTGCAAGTCATATCGAGCTACTGCATCATAATACTTGGTCTGGAACTTCTCGCTGAACACTGCCCAGGAGACAGGCGTTGCCAATCCCACTGCTTGTGCAGCCCACCAACTGCGGGCCAGATCTAATAACTGTAGGCGCACCACAGCCACCTTCTCGTCTTCTGGAGTCTTCGCGGCTTCAAGAATCACCTCTGTATCCTGTAGCCAAGCATCGGCAGCAATGGCATCCTCGCTGCCATCGAAGAATGGAGGGTTCAGGCGCTTGAAACTGTTGACCGCACTGTTCCCTGGATGACCGCCTCTGGTCAAAGCATCTGCTACTGCCTGGTGCAAGGCGTCTCCTCGACGATCCTGGAAAGCTATCAAGGTCCTGATGAGACCTACCAAGGTGCCATCATCCGGCTCTACAGGCTGAACGGGCTGAACTGGTGGTACTGGTTCTCCAGGAGGCACGGCTCGGGAGGCTGCTGCTGAGGACTGATCTTGATCTTCTTGCTGTTGCTGGGCTGCCGGCTGGGCTCCTTCCGGCTGATCAACATGAACGATGTCACTGAAGCAATGACATCAGGGATATTAAGGAAGGACCAGGATAGAACAATGATGCAAGCATGTTATCAAGTCAGGGATCAAGGAGATATGAAGATACGAGTGGAGATCAAAGGCGAGTACAGATTGAGACATCTATCCGGTAAACCCTCACACATCTTGATTGACAAGACCTGCATGGGCCACCACTTAAACCATGTCACGCCCCAGAACCAGAATACTGGAGAGCCGGGGCGGACATAGCCAGCTACGTATGATGAAATAGAATCCATCTCACCATACGGTCACGGCTGTCTAGATATGTGAGGGTTTATCTACAAGCCATCAGTCTCTTAAGGTCATAAAATAGCCTATTGTCTCAATCTCAACCAACTAATAATAATTACAAGATGTCAGAGCATCAAATACATAAATATAAGGCGTCCCAAATATTACATATCAGATGATCATGAAGCTAGTCGTACAAAATGTAAGGACTAGCAAGAGTTCAGTCATACATGATCAACCCCCGGGGCTTGTCAATCATGTTACAGCTCGTAGACAGACAGTAAGTAAGTACAATCGAGCTAACACTTGCTCGTCGGCTAAACGCCTCAAAAGAATAATTTACAATATTACAGTGGGAGAACAAAAGAAACCCACTCAATGCCCTGGTTACGCCTGGTGACCACCATCGGGCTGGAAAACAGGAAGATCCTTTGGTGCTGCTCCGGTATCTGGTCATACAAAACCAGCTGGGTCAGACCCCAGAAAGAGCAAGTGCCACAAAGGAGGCTTCACTTAGGACTAAAACCAACAAATCATTAGCATTCAACATGTAAGAAAACAATAAGTAACACAGATTGGGGTTCGAGCACTACCAATGCACTTGTCCCAATCAGAGAAAATAATTAAGAGAAGCATCACGTTAAATAAAATATAGCTGGACAATATATATGAAAGGAAGACAATGATGAAAGTGACAATGAAGGGTACAATCAGGATAGTACAATCTGGAGTGACGATAGTGTTCAAGCATTATAGTGACAATCTGGAGTGACAATCATTCAATCATGCTGGTACAATCTTGCAGTCGATCACTTCTAGACAATACTATACTGGACTAGACTCCATCCAATCAATCACGGCCAATCATTGCCTACGGCTTTCTACATTAACTAACTAGGGTTATCACAATCTTAGTTACTAGCAAGATGCAATGAGATGCTCCAAGTAGTCACAGGCCCTGCAGCTACCCAGGTTATCCAGGCAATCATTATAGTGACAATCCAGAGAGTTCAATCATTAAAGTGTCAATGGAAGGAGAGTGCAAGACAATAGAGTTTAATCATTAAAGTGACAATCGAGAGTGCCCCACATGACAGTGGGCTGGAAATGTGCCCTACTCGTCGGCAGGCTACAAGTCCAAACATTTGCGGCCGGAATAACGGGGTCGCCTGTAACTGGGGAACATCTCTTCATGGCTAGTAGATTATTCTAGTTATTAACCTTAGTTTATTTCAATATGTACCCCTGACCGTGGTACTCAGGGGTCCATGCCTAGAAATGATGCGAGACAAGACTGGTTCATTTATACAAGCACAATCGCCCACGGTGTCAAGTCATTATACAGGTCATGTCATGTCAAGTAGCCGCCGCAACGGCTTATCGAGATATAAGATGTCAGGTTATCCGGTCAAGTATACTAGTCAGGAGTGCGCCACGACGGGCCACTATCATGTCAAGCCAATCATGTCAAGTTATCATTCCAAACATATTAAATAAATTCGTGATTATCAAGTTCATGACAAAAGGCGTAAGGATATAAAATGGGCGTAAAATATCTAATAAAATATCCATATACAGGACTAATATGAATCACCGGTTACAAGTCAAGTGTGCATCCCATCGGGTCACTATCAAGAAGATCAGAAAGTACCCGGATCATAAATCACAGAAATCAGAACCATATTAGTCATAAGCAATTCATCAAAAACCGTGCCAGGTCGTGTTGGGGTCAAGCAGTCGTGTCATGTGAAACAAGATCTCAAAACTCCAATCCATTGAAGAGAAGCCAAGCCTAGAGGATTAAAACAAAATCAACATGGACAATGGATTGCGCATGGGTTAGAGTGCGCAAGGAATGAACTGCGCGAGAGTTGGATCGCGCAGGGGCTGGACTGCGCTGGGTCAAGCGTGCAGGGAAATGGATTGCGCAGGAAGGGGCAAGCTGGACTGCGCTGGGCTAGATTGCGCAGGGCTGAACTGCGCAAAGAATAAACTGCACAACAATGGATTGTGCAGCAATGGGTTGCGCAGTCGGTGAACTGCGCAGCAATGGATTGCGCCAGCACTGGACTGCGCTGCGATGGATTGCGCCAGCACCAAGAGGCACTGGGCTAGCTGGATGAATTGCGCCAGCGCTAAAGAGCGCAGGGCTGGGCAAGCTGAATTGCGCCAGGCTAAGGAGCGCTGGGCTGACTGGATTGCGCCCGGGACAGAAGGTCATCTTCTCCAAAGCTGAGAGCAAATGGCCATGGAAATTCAAAACTTCAAAAGACCATAACTAGGTCAAATTAAGTCCAAATCCAACTTTGCAAGGGTCTAACTTGTGTAAAATTCAATTCTCTTCAACATGGAACAATCAAAACGTGAAAATGAACAAGTTTCATAGATCAAATCCACCAAAATTCGAAAATACTTTAACCCTAGATCTACAAAATTCCAAGCTCCAAATGGAGAAAACCCAAGTTCTAATGTTGCTCAAAATGAGCTAATAAAGCTATTGGACAAATAAAATGTAGCCCTCAAGTGATAGCAAGATGCACTTGCCTAGGTGGGTGGTGGTGGTGGAGAGGAAGAAGCTTGAGGAAGAAGATGAAGAAAATAATGAGGAGAGAGAGAGAGAGAAGTTGATATTTATAATAGGGGTGGGGTTGGTTCTCCATGACAACCCAAAATAGACCAAGCCAAAATAAACCAAGGTAAACCAAGTCAAGGCCAATAAACTTTCTCTCTAGCAATTTAAACCAAATGAATCATGAAATAAACCAGCCTCACTAATCCAAAAATAAATCAATAGACCATTAAACCAATTGAACTGTTCATGCCAATAAAACCAAGCCAATGCAAAATAAACCAAGATAACTAATCATGACAAAAATAAAATATGGGTCCAAAATACGCATACGTACTCTAAATACGTATCACGAATTCAGGACATTACAGGGTTGTAACCCTTCGTCTGAATGGAACTTGGTTTCTCCCACCATTTATCGGCAAGATAAAATAAAAAATCAGGACATGTAACAATCTTGTACAGGATCAAGACAAGACTAGACAGAGTAAACTCCATCCAACAGTTCACGGCCAAGCAATAAGTGTAGTGCCCCGTCCCGCAAAGTCAATCGGAGAAATCGAAACACCGACGGCGTTGGAACTTAGCCTTACAACGGCTGCTCGAAGGCTCGCTCGTCCGAGGCGACTCCTCGCTCAGGTGGGGGAGTTTCGGTGAACTCGCTTCATCTTAGCCTTCACTTAATAACTCGCTTGTTTTCAACTTGCACAAGTAGGCTAATCTAAAAGCTACGCACCAACATAGCTAAGGAAATAATCCCGTCGGGTCGGAATGTCTTAGAACATGGAAAATGGTCCCACGGTCAACATAGAAGTCGGCTCAGCATGCTTTCAAATGACACTCGATCCTTCGTTCCCGCGGCTTGGGAGAAGGAAGTTGGCTCAAGTTGCTAAGTTGCCCCGACACTCAAAGTAGCCTAAGCCTTAGACGTCGCCTGCGTGAATGCTTGTTAAAGCATGCACGGTCCCGTCGATTTGTCCCGACACTCGAATTAGCCTAAGTCATAGGCGTCGCCCGCATGAATGCTTAATAAAGCATGCACGGTCCTGTCCCGCAAGGCTTGGCATAGCCTTCGCACGTCCCGTAAGTTAAGTCGTGTCGCACGGCTCGTTGGCTTAAGTCTAGGCACCCGAAAAGTTGGTTGTCCAAGTCGACCCCGTGCCTAGCACGTTCCTTCGATGCGAAGCTCGGCGTAGCCTTTCCTCGTCGATTCGTTGCCCGAATAAGTTAGACAAGAGTTGTGCTGGACTATCGAAGCCATTTCTAGCACTGTCCCGCTCTAGCTGCGGTTGTCAAGTCGCGTAGTCCCTTGAGAACAAGGCTCGTCGTGTAAAGTATATGTCTTGAGCGTTAGCGTCGCCTAGAGAATCGGGTCTGTCTAAGGCACGAGCTACGGTCGGTTTAGTGAAAAGCTTGCCACGAACAAAGGAAGTCCATGCGACTTGTTGTCGCCGAGATCGGTCCCGCTACTTGGGAGTCTCGCTAAGTCTTGATATGTCCCGCACACGAGATCGGTCCCGCGGCTTGGGAGTCTTGTTAAGTCTTGATAAGTCCCGCACACGAGATCGGTCCCGCGGCTTGGGAGTCTCGTTAAGTCTCGACAGATAGAAGGAAAGCATGGTCATGTTAAGGAAGGACTGGATAGACTGGATAGATCGAGTATGCATGGTCATTGGACAACTTGTTGACAAGGTGTAGTCTTCTCGAGTGATCACCGGGGCGCCGGGATCATTCGGCCCGGGGGAAGCGAGTGTGGCTCAAAGTAGGATGCTGGATGACCGCATGGGAGAGTTCGGCCCCACCGGGCTAGCTACCCATGTAGGTACAGGCTGATATCCCACGAGCCATGTCCAAGATAGCTTGAAATTGCTAGTGACCACTCATGTAGATGTGTCGGCAGATAGCGGCACACCGCGTGTATGCCTTTGGATTTGGGTCTAGAGCTTGAATGCAGGTCTAGTCGGTAACACAAGGTCTGGGCCTGAGAATGGGCTGTAGCATAGGCACCGTGCTTGGCACGATAGATGGCATCGGGATATTCATAGAATCAACACAATGTTTCACAAGTCTTGTCTAAGTTAGCAAATGAGTCGATCAGGAAGGCCGCAAGGCGGTAGCATGATAAGTCTTGATATGTTGCGAGGCGCGACCTCAATCTTGAAGCATGTACAAGTCTAAGCAGATCTTAAGGCACGAATCAAGTCTAGCGGCACGGCCTGCACGAGTCGTCCCATTGCCGTCCTTGGCACTTGAATCGTTGGCACGAGGATTGGTCTAGAGGCGCTTGAGTTTAAACAAAGGTCTTGGCACGGCCGAGTTCGTGTAAGTTGCTCCTCGACATAGCATTGTCTTGAATATGTCTAAGTTACGAATAGAATGTGGCACGACCCTGCCGTCCCGAGTTGAAGTTCGGTCAAGTACCTAGGCGATGAGGCACTGCCTTGATCGAAATGCACGGTATTGTTGCACGACCATGTCGTTGCACGTCGAGTTGGTTAGACGTCAAGTCTTAAAAACTGATCCTAAGGCAAGACTAGAAAGACAATCGAAAGGGTTTAAGCTGCACAAAGTAAATGAACGTGTCGGTTATATATGGGTGGGCGAGAAGCTCACTCCACCGGTACAGTTGAGTACTGACACCCACACAGTGTTTATGTGCAGGCACAGGTAGAAGCTCGTGGCACGGAGCTCGCTTGGATGCGTCGAGGCACGGAGTTCCTTGGCGACTCGAAGCGTGCGGCCGCGTGGATTGAAAACTTATACAGGACATAATATATGGACATCGCCTTCCGAAGCTTCCGCTGGATTCAAGCATTGTATCGAGAGATGAGAGAGAGCAGAGTGAATTGTAAAATGAGAGAAAAGTGAGCACGAGAGACTTGTAATTTGGCCTTGCGCCCACCAATGTAATCTTGTATTTAATATCAATAAAGAGCTTCTTTTAAATAACTTGTGTTCATGTGTGCATGTTCTAAATTTCTGCTGCGTATTCAATGTATCTGCTTGGGACTTCTGTGCGACGACCCCGTCACCGCCGCTGTAATCGGCCGTTATGGAACCTGCCTTGCACGAGCGTAATCTAGGCTCGTGCGGCATCACGCCTTAGCGTGGACGATCGCTCCTACGGGAGCGGAGCGTGACATAATGGTATCAGAGCACGGCTTTACGTCCTTGGACTCCACGTCGAATTTCTCAGTTTTGAAAGCTCGTCATTGGAAAAAGAAGTGTGCGCTCTCTCTCGAATATCCTTCGGCATGTCCATACAATAAGTCTAAATACTTTCAAAAGCTCGTACAAGCATTCAATCGAACGCATCGATAGGCAACGGCCTTTGTGTCGGACGATGTTAAACATGATTCGATAGAGAACACATGCTAAGTTAGTGAAGTTGCGTGCGTGCCCAAATGGTCCTACATCGACATTAGCAAGTGAGCGTGCAAACTCGAATATAGTCCGCACGGGATAGCCATGCGCATGGCCTTTTGGCTAAGTTGCGTCGCGTATCGCGCACCTCGACTTTTGGTGCAAACGAGTTGCGAGCGATATCAAGTACCGCTCGGACGGGAACGAAGCTACACTTAGAGTGTCTATCGATAGGAACGCTATCGAATTAACGCTTAGACGTACACGGAAGATTGACTTGGATTTCGAGGAAATAGTGCGGACGACTTAGTACGTCGATACGACTTGAGCGATTATGCTAGAGATTCGTCGAACGAATCGGAAGGATGTCTTAGCGAATGATACGAAGTGATTGAGGACTAGATCGGATGGCTCGAATCTGAGTGGTGTATGGTTTGTCTTGGAAATCATTCGAGCAAATATTGAGGATTACGAGTATGTCGACGAGGCGATGCGATCGCGCAAAGCCTTAGCACGCGTCACGCTTAGTTGGTCGTGACTTCGAATGTCCCGAACGAGCATCTCGTTCGGACAACTTGTGAATAGGAAACGCAAGTTAGAAAACGATATCGAATCACGCTCGGAACGATGAATGAAAATAAATGGTCTTGATCGAGAAAACTTAGAGGATCGCGCGTACGATATCAGATTGATTCAAATGAAATGTGACTTGGGTTTCGAACAACGATCTTGAAACGAGCTTGAGGAATAGCGATCGAACTTGATCTTGAATATTGAGAAATTATGGAATATCCAGTTCGGACAATAGTATCAGTCGCACGACTCGAAATTAGTTGCAAAGGAAGATCGTCAGGTTACGCATATCGTCGATGGTATTGAGGCATATCAAAGATCGATATGCGATAACTCGGGGGTACTCTGACTCGGCGAATGACGATCGTGTAAATGTCATTGTTTCGATGGATGCTATACTCGGGATATTGAAAAGTGTCGAGGAAAAGATAAACTTGGCTCGAGAATTTTCTAGTTGAATGAATGACGGTCGGACTATCGAACTTGGATTGGATGAAAATGATATGCTTGGATTTGCTTCGACGATAATCCCAATGTCGACATTCTTGTCTTATGCGAGCGCAACTCCAGCCTCGCACATGCGTCGCACCGATTTGGGCGATCACTCCGCGTGAGCGCTGGTATGGTGATTTATACAGCGGGGGTGATCAAACTTGCATGGCGTGGCAACTTATGTGCTTCGACTTGTGGTTTAACGCGAAGGTAGACTCGAGAATGAATTGTGTGTTTGATAAATCGAACTTGAGAATTGAGTAGGTCCAATCTGCGTATCGAAAATGAATTAGTCTGGACTCAAACAAGAGTTACGTCCCGATGAGAATGATTATTCTGCGGGAGCGTCGCATGGTGATTCATGAACCACTGTGGATAATCGGACTCGCATGAGATTAGGGTGCAACATATTGTCAAGCTAGACGACGTCGTGATCGAATACATGAATTGGTTAGAATTGGTGATTTGAATGGATTCGAATACGCGCAACGAATGCATTGATGCGAATAGGTGATCGTGCTCGATGTTTAGAAATCTGAGTGACGCGAGCTTGGGTAGAAAACCCCGTGCTATCGACCTTGGTTTGACCCTAGGATTGGGGTCAATGTTGGCATTATTGTTGGGGAACTATGATTCCAATCCTGACATTGACTTAGCCTCGCAAGGGTTGGCCTAGCGGTTAGGCGAGACACCCTGTTTCATGAGTTATCAATCGAGGATTGATCTTGAAGATTGGCATGGATGGATAGTGTGAATAACGAATATAGGAAAATCCCTCACGAGATTCGGCTGACATGCATATATTTCAGGGACGCCGGAGTATGTACACGATACGACTCGAGTGAGAATGACGAATTCTCTATCATGCGGCTTGGCTGAATGCATGTTTTGGGGACGCCTAGAATGCGTGCATGATCCAGCCAAGTGATACAGTGAATGGAAATGAGACTTGGAGAATGGAAGAGTGTCGAGAATTCGAAATCGTGTTAAAGGAAAGAATGATAATAGTGCGAGCGTGGCTCGGACTCAAGGAAAAGCGTAAGCGTATCTTGCTCGACTGTTATAGTCCCGTGTCTAGGCTCGATTAAGTCTTGGCCATAGAAATGGTAGGATGGCTTGCCTTCAGGAAAGTCTCGAGGACGAGACTTGTTCTGAGTGGTGTATGATGTAGTGCCCCATCCCGCAAAGTCAATCGGAGAAATCGAAACGCCGACGGCGTTGGAACTTAGCCTTGCAACGGCTGCTCGAAGGCTCGCTCGTCCGAGACGACTCCTCGCACAGGTGGGAGAGTTTCGGTGAACTCGCTTCATCTTAGCCTTCACTTAATAACTCGCTTGTTTTCAACTTGCACAAGTAGGCTAATCTAAAAGCTACGCACCAACATAGCTAAGGGAATAATCCCGTCGGGTCGAAATGTCTTAGAACATGGAAAATGGTCCCACGGTCAACATAGAAGTCGGCTCAGCGTGCTTTCAAATGACACTCGATCCTTCGTTCCTGCGGCTTGGGAGAAGGAAGTTGGCTCAAGTTGCTAAGTTGCCCCGACACTCAAAGTAGCCTAAGCCTTAGGCATCGCTTGCGTGAATGCTTGTTAAAGCATGCACGGTCCCGTCGATTTGTCCCGACACTCGAATTAGCCTAAGTCATAGGTGTCGCCCGCATGAATGCTTAATAAAGCATGCACGGTCCTGTCCCGCAAGGCTTGGCATAGCCTTCGCACGTCCCGCAAGTTAAGTCGTCTCGCACGGCTCGTTGGCTTAAGTCTAGGCACCCGAAAAGTTGGTTGTCCAAGTCGACCCCGTGCCTAGCACGTTTCTTCGATGCGAAGCTCGGCGTAGCCTTTGCTCGTCGAGTCGTTGCCCGAATAAGTTAGACAAGAGTTGTGCTGGGCTATCGAAGCCATTTCTAGTACTGTCCCGCTCTAGCTGCGGTTGTCAAGTTGCGTAGTCCCTTGAGAACAAGGCTCGTCGTGTAAAGTATATGTCTTGAGCGTTAGCGTCGCCTAGAGAATCGGGTCTGTCTAAGGCACGAGCTACGGTCGGTTTAGTGAAAAGCTTACCACGAACAAATGAAGTCCACGCGACTTGTTGTCGCCGAGATCGGTCCCGCTACTTGGGAGTCTCGTTAAGTCTTGATATGTCCCGCACACGAGATCGGTCCCGCGGCTTGGGAGTCTCGTTAAGTCTTGATAAGTTCCGCACATGAGATCGGTCCCGCGGCTTGGGAGTCTCGTTAAGTCTCGACAGATAGAAGGAAAGCATGGTCATGTTAAAGAAGGACTGGATAGATCGAGTATGCATGGTCATTGGATAACTTGTCGATAAGGTGTAGTCTTCTCGAGTGATCACCGGGGCGCCGGGATCATTCGGCCCGGGGGAAGCGAGTGTGGCTCAAAGTAGGATGCTGGATGACCGCATGGGAGAGTTCGGCCCCACCGGACTAGCTACCCGTGTAGGTACAGGCCGATATCCCACGAGCCATGTCCAAGATAGCTTGAAATTGCTAGTGACCACTCATGTAGATGTGTCGGCAGATAGCGGTAGACCGCGTGTATGCCTTTGGATTTGGGTCTAGAGCTTGAATGCAGGTCTAGTCGGTAACACAAGGTCTGGGCCTAAGAATAGGCTGCAGCATAGGCACCATGCTTGGCACGATAGATGGCATCGGGATATTCATAGAATGAACACTATGTTTCACAAGTCTTGTCTAAGTTAGCAAATGAGTCAATCAGGAAGGCCGCAAGGCGGTAGCATGATAAGTCTTGATATGTTGCGAGGCGCGACCTCAATCTTGAAGCATGTACAAGTCTAAGCAGATCTTAAGGCACGAATCAAGTCTAGCGGCACGGCCTGCACGAGTCGTCCCATTGCCGTCCTTGGCACTTGAATCGTTGGCACGAGGATTGGTCTAGAGGTGCTTGAGTTTAAACAAAGGTCTTGGCACGGCCGAGTTTGCGTAAGTTGCTCCTCGGCATAGCATTGTCTTGAATATGTCTAAGTTGCGAATAGAATGTGGCACGACCCTACCGTCCCGAGTTGAAGTTCGGTCAAGTACCTAGGCGATGAGGCACTGCCTTGATCGAAATGCACGGTATTGTTGCACGATCATGTCATTGCACGTCGAGTTGGTTAGACGTCAAGTCTTAAAAACTGATCCTAAGGCAAGACTAGAAAGACAATCGAAAGGGTTTAAGCTGCACAAAGTAAATGAACGTGTTGGTTATGTATGGGTGGGCGAGAAGCTCACTCCACCAGTACAGTTGAGTACTCACACCCACACAGTGTTCATGTGCAGGCACAGGTAGAAGCTCGTGGCACGGAGCTCGCTTGGATGCATCGAGGCACGGAGTTCCTTGGCGACTCGAAGCGTGCGGCCGCGTGGATTAAAAACTTATACAGGACATAATGTATGGACATCGCCTTCCGAAGCTTCCGCTGAATTCAAGCATCGTATCGAGAGATGAGAGAGAGCAGAGTGAATTGTAAAATGAGAGAAAAGTGAGCACGAGAGACTTGTAATTTGGCCTTGCGCCCACCAATGTAATCTTGTATTCAATATCAATAAAGAGCTTCTTTTGAATGACTTGTGTTCATGTGTGCATGTTCTAAATTTCTGCTGCGTATTCAATGTATCTGCTTGGAACTTCTGTGCGACGACCCCGTCACCGCCGCTGTAATCGGCCGTTATGGAACCTGCCTTGCACGAGCGCAATCTAGGCTCGTGCGGCATCACGCCTTAGCGAGGACGATCGCTCCTACGAGAGCGGGGCATGACAATAAGTACGGCTTGATACTTTAACTAACTAGGGTTATCACAGGCCTAGTTACTAGCAAGATGCAGTGAGATTCTTCCGCAGCCACAAGCCCTGCAGACCATCCAGGCTATCCGGACGCAATTAGGGGTTGAATTCAAGTGGGTACATCGTCCAGAAAATACATGTACCCTTAGGTGACTTAGAGGGTGCAACACATGACAGTGTGCTGAAAATGTGCCCTACTCGACGGCAGGCTACAGATCCCAAGTGGGGCGCCCAGATAACGGGATTGCCTGTAGCTGGGGAAATCTCTTCATGACTACTGGATTATTCTAGTTGTTAGCCTTAGTTGATTTCAGTAGTGTAAGCCCCCTGAATTTCAGGGTTTATTTTTATTTTTTTTGAATGAATTATTTTCTATAAATATATTATTATTTAATTGTTTAGGTCATTAATGTACCATTCCGTAACTTTGACTTCTGGAGCGTCAGGGATGCCAATCTCTGTAAACTCTCTTCACGAGTTTTGAAGTAGACAAGATTATCTTCGTTTTGATATATCGTATCCCACTTGAGCTCGTTCCCTTGTGCTCTTTTTGTATCGCACAACTTCGGGTCAACTTAGACCAATTAATCGTTGAATAATTATTCCCACTTTTATCTTTGATCATCATTTGCACGTTACCGTGACTTTTAATTTAGGAGCACGAGACCAGTCGTTTTCTCAGAACCAACTTCTCATGAATGATCTACTCGAGACGTTCTTCACCCATGACCTTCGTGTCCCACTCAGACACTCTATTTTGTGCTTTATTTTCTTCGCACAATTTTTGGGTCAATTTAGGCCAATTAATTTTCTACCGTAAAACCTGATTTAATTTTCAATTTAATTTCGGGACCCGACATCGATCCAACCTAGTCGACCCAAAGTATGGGCGTGGCCCATATGAAGCCTACTACCCATATGACGCTTGTGTCCCATTTATTGGAGTCTCTATATATTATTTATTTACCCATGATTATAAATCCCTATTTTTGATTCAATTATTGCACCCGGTTCGATTTCGACCCGACCCGGCTCGACCGAACCCGAACCCAAGCTCCAGGTTGCCCTCTCATGACTGCCCAAATACCCCACATAATTTCCCTATTTTTCCTATTTTAAAAATCTATTTTTCTTCTCTCTCAACTTTACAAATATCTATACATATATATATATATATCTCTTACTCTCTCTCTCCAAACAAACACCACCTCACCCCCTCCCCTCTCTCTTATCCAGCACACAGCACTCTCCCCCCTTGGATCGACATCCCACTCACTCCCTCCCTCAAATATCTCTCCCACTCTCTATTCTCACACCCTCTCTTTACATATATACACACCCACACATATAACACAACACACACACACAACTCTCCCACTCTACCAACACACACACACCACTCCCATCCCCATAGCAGCCGACCCCCTCCCCTGGCCGAGCATTCCACTACCCACAGCCACCACCTCCCTCTTCTTCTGTAATGTCCGTGGTTCGTATTACGTATTGGGAGTACGTATACGTATTTCGGGCTCGTATTTTGGTTGTCATAATTAGTTAGCCTTGGGTTTTATTTTTGCATATTGCATTAGCATGGTTCATCATGGCATTGCATTGGCTTGGTTTGGTTCGGTTTAGTGGGTTTGGCTTGGTTTGGTTTTATGTGGAGAACCACTCCCACCTACCACCACTCCCCACCATAAATATCTATCCCACTCTCTCTCTTCCATTATTACTCATTACTCATTCTTCTTCTCCATCTTTACTTCTCCACCTACCAGGAGAGAGGGAGAGCTTAGGCAAGTGCATCTTGCTTCATGGAGGAATCCTATTTTATTGTTCCATTATCTTTCTCATGTGTTTCTAACCCACTTTAGTACTTGACATTTTTCATTTCCATGGTTAAATTCTTGTAGATCTAGTTTTGTGGTATTTTCGATTTTCATAGTTTTTGATCTATCAAACTTGCATATTTTGCTAAGTTGGTGATCCCATGTTGCAGAGAATTTCGTTTGGTCCAGATTTGACCTATGAAATTTTGCTCAGCTGTCACGCCCCAGAACCAGAATACTGGAGAGCGGGGGCAGACATAGCCAGCTACGTATAATGAAATAAAATCCATCTCACCATACGGTCACGGCTGTCTAGGATATGTGAGGGTTTCACTACAATCCATCAGTCTCTTAAGGTCATAAAATAGCCTATTGTCTCAATCTCAACCAACTAACAATAGTTACAAGATGTCAGATCACTAAATACACAATAGTAAGGCGTCCCATACATTACATATTCGGAATGATCATGAAGCTAGTCGTGACAAAATGTGAGGACTAACAAGAGTTCAGTCATACATGATCAACCCCCGGGGCTTGTCAATCATGTTACAGCCCGTAGGCGGACAGTAAGTAAGTACAATCGAGCTAACACTTGCTCGTCGGCTAAACGCCTCAAAAGAATAATTTACAATATTACAGTGGAAGAACAAAAGAAAACCCACTCGATGCCCTGGTTACGCCTGGTGACCACCATCGGGCTGGAAAGCAGGGAGATCCTTTGGTGCTGCTCCGGTATCTGGCCATACAAAACCAGCTGGGTCTGACCCCAGAAAGAGCAAGTGCCACAAAGGAGGCTTCACTTAAGAACTAAAACCAACAAATCATTAGCATTCAATACATAAGAAAACAACAATAAATAACACAGATTGAGGTTTGTGCACTACCAATGCACTTATCCCAATCAGAGAAAATAATTAAGTGAAGCATCATTGACATAAAAGAACTGGAGAATCATGCTAAATAAAACATAGCTGGATAATATATGAAGAGAAAACGAAGGTACTATTCCGGAAGCCAGGTTACAATCCTTAAACCAAATAAGGACCGAGATTATAATCCTTCGCCTGAACAAAACTTAGTCTCTAATCATTTATTGCTAAAGGTGACAATCATTATAGTGACAATCTGGAGTGACAATCATTCAATCATTCCGGTACAATCTTGCAATCAATCACTTCTAGACAATATTATACTGGACTAGACTCCATCGAAGCAATCACGGCCAATCATTGCCTACGGCTTTCTACATTAACTAACTAGGGTTATCACAATCCTAGTTACTAACAAGATGCAATGAGATGCTCCAAGTAGTCACAGGCCCTGCAGCTATCCAGGTTATCCAGGCAATCATTATAGTGACAATTTAGAGAGTACAATACATAAGAGTGACAATAGAGTTCAATCATTTAAGTGACAATGGCGGGTGCCCCACATGACAGTGGGCTGGAAATGTGTCCTACTCGTCGGCAGGCTACAAGTCCAAACATTTGCGGCCGGGATAACGGGATCGCCTGTAACTGGGGAACATCTCTTCATGTCTAGTGAATTATACTAGTCATTAACCTTAGTCTATTTCAGTAGGTACTCCTGACCGTGGTACTCAGGAGTCCCCTCCTAGACATGATGCAAGACAGGACTGGATTATTTGTACAAGCACAATCGCCTACGGTGTCCAGGACATTAATACAGGTCATGTCATGACAGGTAGCCGTCGTAACAGCTGTTCAAGATATATCAGGTCAGGTTATCATGTCAAGTGTACTGGTCAGGAGTGCGCCACGACGGGCCACTATCATGTCATGTCAGATTTACTTGTCAGGAGTGTACCACTACGGGTCACTGTCGTGTCATGCTAGTTCCTTGTCACACAATGTCATGTACAATTATCATTCTAAATATATTAAATAAATTCATGCTTATCAAGTTCATGACAAAAAGCGTAAGGATATAAAATAGACGTAAAATATCTAATAAAATATCAATACACAGGACTATAGGAGAGCCATGCGGCTCAAGCATATGCGGCCAGAAAAAGGGTAAGACACATGCGGCTGGGGAAGGAGTCGGGTTCATGCGGCTGGGGAGAGATTCATGCGGGTCGGAGGAACTAAGGACCCATGCGGCTCACAGGAGAGGGATTCTCATGCGGCCAGAACTGTCGTATGAAGGCTCATGCGGCTCAGAGTTCAATCAAGGGTTCATGCGGCTGAAATAACCAATCAAGTCCATGCGGCCCGAGTTAAGTCACATGCGGCTAAATAATGTTCCCAAGTCATGCGGCTGGGTTGAAAGTTTATGCGGCCGAGGATTAAACCTTCATGCGACTAAGGAGTTAGTCCCTGCGCCATAGGCCATGCGACTAAACAGTACAGCAAGGCTTATGCGACAGGAAGAAAACTTGCCGCATAAAGACTATGCGGGTAAGTTCATGCGGCTGTGAATAGTTCTTCTTCTCCATCCTTCCGAAGAGAAGAACTCTTCAAGCCGTGGCTCCCAAGCTCCATGAACCTTTCATCCAGAGTCCAAATCCGAACTTCCATAGGTCAAAATAGGGTAGAACGAAATTCTCTACAACATAGAACCATCAAAACTTGGAAATAACAATGTTAAGTAGATCAAACCCAAGAAATTCGAAAATACTATAAACTTAGATCTACACAGATTGAGCCATGGAAATCAAAAATGCTAAGTACTAAAGTGTTTTAGAATGTAGTAAAGAAGAGAATGGTGCAATAAAATCAGAGTTTCTCCATGAAGCAAGTTGCACTTGCCTAGCTCTCTCTCTCCCTCTGGTAGTTGAAGGAGTAAAAGAAGGAAGAAGAAGATGATTAATAAAGAGAGAGAAGGGAGAAGGGGTTAATAAATGGGGATGGGGGTGGTAGGTAGGGGGTTCACCCATGGTTCACCATGAACCCAAACAAAACCAAGCCAAGCCGAACCAAGAATAACCAAGCCAAGATAAACCAAGGTGAATTAAGTCCAGGCCAATAAACTCTCTCTCTTTAGCAATTTAAACCAATTAAATCATGAAATAAACCAAGCCTCACTAATCCAAAAATAAACCAATGAACCATTAAAACCATTTAAACTATCGATGCCAATAAAACCAAGTCAATGCAAAATAAACCAAGATAACTAATCATGACTGAATAAAATATGGGTCCAAAACACGTATACGTACACTAAATACGTATCACGAATTTGGGTCATTACATCAGCCGCATGGCCTATAAATGCAATAGCCAGCATTTATTTCTGCATGCATTATTTAATGCAATACAATCAGTGAGCCGCATAGGCAATTATTAGTAATGCCTTTGTTAATGCATTTTTCTAGAGTGAGCCGCATAGGAAAAAGCATTAGCTGGCCGCAGGGCTTTTCTTGTAACATGGTAATTTTTAGTAGCCGCATGGCTACTAACAATTGTAGCCGCATGGGGAGGGAGCTTCTTGCCGCATGGGGAGAAAAGCATGCTGCATGCTTTTCTTTTATCAAGCATTAAATGCTTCCTCTACCAAGCATTAAATGCTTCCCTGGATAAAGCATTTCCATGCTTGATTTTAATAAGCAATTTCATGCTTATTTTATTCTAAGCATTAAATGATCTGGAGTTAAAGCATTTCATGCTTTAATATAATAAGCATTAATTCCCTTTTTGATTGAAAGCATTCCCTACTTATATTAATTATTTTAAGCTTGCTGATGCAAGCTTGTTTGGAACACTTTTAAATGTAGCAAGCTTGCTTGCTTATTAAACAAGCATAGCCGCATGCCGCATGGGTCTCTTTAGCAGTCGCATATGAATGCACTAATGCATTATAATGTAATGCATGGTTCATACTTTCCTTTGGAAAGCTAGCCGCATTGTTTAGGAATGCTTGGATTAATGCTTTCCTTTGGAAAGCACTATGATATAATATAATGCTTGGATTAATGCTTCCTTTGAAATGCTTGGTTAATGCACTGTAATGTAATACACTGTTTAAGAATGCATTTAAATATATTTTTCTTTAAATACATTTCCTAATGCATTTTCCCACCTTAATGCATTTCCTAACACTTTTTCAAACCTAGCCGCATGCATTGGCAATACATGCTAGCCACATGGCCATTATTTTTTTATTATTTGTTTGTACTTTCATGCAAGCAAATGTGAGGGTGAGCCGCATGGACATTTATAGCATTAGCAATTGCTTGATGCAGAGCCGCATAGCCTTTGGCCATTAAATATTATTATTATTTGCATGTTGTATTTTTGCATGAAATCTAAGGTGAGCCGCATAGGTTCCCTTCCCCCACTATCTAATATTTTGGCCACGTGAACCATTAATTAGGTAGCTCACGTGAACCTTTTCTTATTGCATTTATTGTGGAGGGTCCCATATAGCTTTCTTTAGTTGAATTGCTTGCTGAAGTGGGAGTTTGCATTTAATGAGGGTCCCACTGTCTTTTGTCTTATTTGATAGAGACTTATTTATTGTTTTCTGGCCGCATGGGGTCCCTCCCACTCTTGGCCGTATGCACAATTGTATTCTAGCCGCATATGGCTTGCTGGCCTTAAATGTTTGACTGATTGCATTTAAATAACTTCGGAGCCGCATGGGTGGCCTCCCACTCTCTTTGACCGCATGTTTGTTCTCCCACTTTTGGACAGCATGGGTCCCACTTTGATTGTTTAAATGTCTTATTTGCGTGAATTGTGGTCCGAATTTTTTTTCACTCCCAACATGAAAGTTGTAGAGTTTCTCCTTGGCTTCAGGATTACATATAATATTAATATATTATTATTTAATTGTGCAAGTTTCTCTCCTCCTTGATAATTGGCATGACTCGATAGTGACCCGCCGTGGTGCACTCCCGACATGATAACTTGACCTGATAACTTGACAGTGAACTTGACATGATATACCTGACATGATAGTGGCCCATCGTGGCACACTCTTGACATGATAGACCTGGCATGATATTTCTTGAAATGCTGTTGCGACGGCTAAACGACATGACAAGATTGAATAACTTGGACACCGTGGACAATTGTGCTTGTACAAATGAACCCGTCTTATCTTGCATCATGTCTAGGACGGGGATCCCTGAGTACCACGGTCAGGGGTACCCACTGAAATTAACTAAGGCTAACAACTAGAATAAATCCAGTAGTCATGAAGAGATTTCTCAGCTACAGGCAATCCCGTTATCTGGGCGCCCCACTTGGGATCTGTAGTCTGCCGTCGAGTAGGGCACATTTCCAGCACACTGTCATGTGTTGCACTCTCTAAGTCACCTAAGGGTACATGCATTTTCTGGATGATGTACCCACTTGAATTTAACTCTAATTGCGTCCGAATAGCCTGGATGGTCTGCAGGGCTTGTGGCTGTGGAACAATCTCACTGCATCTTGCTAGTAACTAGGCCTGTGATAACCCTAGTTAGTTAACTATCAAGCCATACTCTTTGCTTGGCCGTGATTGATTGGATGAAGTCTAGTCCAGCATTGTCTCGTCCCGATCCTGTTTAAGGTTATGACATGACATGATTACTCGTACTTACTTTAATTCAATATCAAGATTGTTATATGTCCTGATTTCTTACATTTATCCTGCCGATAAATGGTAGGAGAATCCAAGTTCTGTTCAGATGAAGGGTTACAACCCCGGTCCTTGTTTGGTTTACGGGTTGTAACCTCGTTATTTGAATAGTCCCATGGTTATCTCATCGTATATCACCTGTCCTATTTTCTTTAATTGCTGTCTTTTATTTAATTATACTCTTGTGCTAATTGATGGTTTTAGTTCCTAAGTGAAGCCTCCTTTGTGGCACTTGCTCTTTCTGGGGTCTGACCCAGCTGGTTTTGTATGGCCAGATACCAGAGCAGATCCAGAGGATCTACCGATTTTCCAGCCCGATGGTGAACACCAGGCATAACCAGGGCAACGAATGGGTTTATTTTGCTCTCCCACTCTATTGTAAAAATTATTCTTTTGAGGCGTTTAGCCGCCGAGCAAGTGTTAGCTCGTGTACATTTTTACTTACTGTCTGCCTACGGACTGTAACATGGTTGACAACCTAGGGTTGATCATGTATGACTAAACTCATGCTAGTCCTCATATTTTGTAATGACTAGCTTCATGATCAGCTGAATATATAATGTTTGGGACGCCTTACTATTGTATATTTGGTGATCTTACATCTTGTAACTCTATTTACTTGCTCGTGATTGAGACACTAGGCTTGTTCATGACCTTAAGAGACTGTTGGCTTGTAGATAAACCCTCATATATTTAGACAGCCGTGACCGTATAGTGGAGTGGATCCCATTTTATTATACGTAGCTGGCTATGTCTGCCCCCGCTCTCCAGTATTCTGGTTCTGGGGCGTGACATGGTTTAAGTGGTAGCCCATGCAGGTCTTGTAAATCAAGATATATGAGGGTTTACCGAATAGATGTCTCAATCCGTACACGCCCTTGATCTCTGCTCGTATCCTCTTGATTCCTGAAATTCTTGTCCTGATCACATGCTTGTAATCGTTGATCTGTCCTGGTCCTTCCTTATTGTTCCCATGTCGTCTTCTTCAGCGGCATTGAACCTGGACCTGCCGATCAGCAAGGCGGATCGCCTCCCGTGGACCAGCAGCAACCAGAAGATCAGGTCCAGCACTCAGGAGCAGCCTTCCGAGTCATGCCTACCGGGGATCCCGAGCCACCAGTTCAGCCCGTTCAGCCTGCAGAGCCTGATGATGGCACTTTGGTGGGTCTCATCAGATCATTGTTAGCTTCCCAAGATCGCCGAGGAGATGCCTTGCACCAGGCAGTAGAAGATGCTTTGAACGGAGGCGGTCATCCAAGGAACAATACAGCGAACAGTTTTAAGCGCCTGAACCCTCCATTCTTCGATGGCAGTGAAGATGCTATCACTGCTGACGCGTGGCTTCAGGACACTGAAGTCATTCTAGAGGTAGCCAGAACCCCAGAAGACGAGAAGGTGGCCGTGGTACGCCTGCAGTTGTTAGATCTTGCCCGCAGCTGGTGGGCGGCACAGGCCGTGGGACTAGTGGCACCTATTGCTTGGGCAGTATTTCGTGAGAGATTCCAGACGAAGTACTTCGATGCGGTGGCTCGGTACGATCTACAGACCAAGTTCACCAATCTGAAGCAAGGAGGCAGAACGGTCGACGGGTATGCGGCCGAGTTCTCCAAGCTTAGTCGGTTTGCTCCCACCTTGGTGGCGACCGAGTTTGACAGAGCCCAGCGGTTCCAGCAAGGGCTCCATCTCGAGATTTTGTTGGCAGTGGAACAGTTTGAGCATCAGACTTTTGATGCAGTATTGAGAGCAGCCAGGAGGCATGAGTATACCTTCCACAGGATCGTGGACAGGATCGGAGGTCGAAAGTGATCTCACGGCCAGATGACCCAGTCGACAGCACCAGTCCCGGCAGTCAGGGCTTTGACAATTGGAACTCCGAGGCAGGCGGCCTCAGTGACGTCGGCACGTCCCCTCAACAACAGAAGCCGAAGCAGTCTTCCACAATGGGCTACACTCATTGTGGGAAGCCAGGACACGTTGTTCCGGAGTGTCGCAGAGCTCAGGGATTGTGCTTGGCTTGTGGAGCACCGGACCACAAGATAGGATCCTGTCCGAATAGGGCCAGTTCATCATCGGCCCAGACTAGTCCCTCGGTAAGGGGACCAGCCCCAGTCCAGCAGCAGCAGCAGTATCTATTGCCGAGGTCATTGCTGCCTCAGGCCCAAGTGTTTCAGCAGTAGTACCAGCCTCCAAGGCCATTGCCGCCTCAGGCCCTAGCCTTCCAGCTACAAAGACCCCAGCAGTATGCCCAGGTCCAAGCTCAGATCCAGAACCGGCAGAGAGGTTCCTAGCAGGATATCTTTCCTCTTTTTCGTGCCTTCGATTTCCTTGCTTACATACATGATTGCATGATTGATTGCTTAGTATAGCTTGTCTTTGCCACTCTAGCCTCTTGATTAAATTCCGAGGACGGAATTCTTTTAAGGTGGGTAGAGTTGTAATGCCCGTGGTTCGTATTACATATTGGGAGTACGTATACGTATTTCGGGCTCGTATTTTGGTTGTCATAATTAGTTAGCCTTGGGTTTTATTTTTGTATATTGTATTAGCATGGTTCATCATGGCATTGCATTGGCTTGGTTTGGTTCGGTTTAGTGGGTTTGGCTTGGTTTGGTTTTATGTGGAGAACCACTCCCACCTACCACCACTCCCCACCATAAATATCTATTCCACTCTCTCTCTTCCATTATTACTCATTACTCATTCTTCTTCTCCATCTTTACTTCTCTACCTACCAGGAGAGAGGGAGAGCTTAGGCAAGTGCATCTTGCTTCATGGAGGAACCCCATTTTATTGTTCCATTATCTTTCTCATGTGTTTCTAACCCACTTTAGTACTTGACATTTTTCATTTCCATGGTTAAATTCTTGTAGATCTAGTTTTGTGGTATTTTCGGTTTCCATGGTTTTTGATCTATCAAACTTGCATATTTTGCTAAGTTGGTGATCTCATGTTGCAGAGAATTTCGTTTGGTCCAGATTTGACCTATAAAATTTTGCTCAGCCGCATGGCCTATAAATGCAATAGCCAGCATTTATTTCTGCATGCATTATTTAATGCAATACAATCAGTGAGCCGCATAGGCAATTATTAGTAATGCCTTTGTTAATGCATTTTTCTAGAGTGAGCCGCATAGGAAAAAGCATTAGCTGGCCGCAGGGCTTTTCTTGTAACATGGTAATTTTTAATAGCCGTATGGCTACTAACAATTGTAGCCGCATGGGGAGGGAGCTTCTTGCCGCATGGGGAGGAAAGCATGCTGCATGCTTTTCTTTTATCAAGCATTAAATGCTTCCTCTACCAAGCATTAAATGCTTCCCTGGATAAAGCATTTCCATGCTTGATTTTAATAAGCAATTTCATGCTTATTTTATTCTAAGCATTAAATGCTATGGAGTTAAAGCATTTCATGCTTTAATATAATAAGCATTAATTCCCTTTTTGATTGAAAGCATTCCCTACTTATATTAATCTACTTATATTAATTATTTTAAGCTTGCTGATGCAAGCTTGTTTGGAACACTTTTAAATGTAGCAAGCTTGCTTGCTTATTAAACAAGCATAGCCGCATGCCGCATGGGTCTCTTTAGCAGCCGCATATGAATGCACTAATGTATGGTTAATGCATTATAATGTAATGCATGGTTCATACTTTCCTTTAGAAAGCTAGCCGCATTGTTTAGGAATGCTTGGATTAATGCTTTCCTTTGGAAAGCACTATGATATAATATAATGCTTGGATTAATGCTTCCTTTGAAATGCTTGGTTAATGCACTGTAATGTAATACACTGTTTAAGAATGCATTTAAATGTATTTTTCTTTAAATATATTTCCTAATACATTTTCCCACCTTAATGCATTTCCTAACACTTTTTCAAACCTAGCCGCATGTATTGGCAATACATGCCAGCCACATGGCCATTATTTTTTTATTATTTGTTTGTACTTTCATGCAAGCAAATGTGAGGGTGAGCCGCATGGACATTTATAGCATTAGCAATTGCTTGATGCAGAGCCGCATAGCCTTTGGCCATTAAATATTATTATTATTTGCATGTTGTATTTTTGCATGAAATCTAAGGTGAGCCGCATAGGTTTCCTTCCCCCACTATCTAATATTTTGGCCACGTGAACCATTAATTAGGTAGCTCACGTGAACCTTTTCTTATTGCATTTATTGTGGGGGGTCCCACATAGCTTTCTTTAGTTGAATTGCTTGCTGAAGTAGGAGTTTGCCTTTAATGAGGGTTCCACTGACTTTTGTCTTATTTGATAGAGACCTATTTATTATTTCCTGGCCGCATGGGGTCCCTCCCACTCTTGGCCGCATGCACAATTGTATGCTAGCCGCATATGGCTTGCTGGCCTTAAATGTTTGACTGATTGTATTTAAATAACTTCGGAGCCGCATGGGTGGCCTCCCACTCTCTTTGACCGCATGTTTGTTCTCCCACTTTTGGATCGCATGGGTCCCACTTTGATTGTTTAAATGTCTTATTTGCGTGAATTGTGGTCCGAATTTCTTTCCACTCCCAACATGAAAGTTGTAGAGTTTCTCCTTGGCTTCAGGATTATATATAATATTAATATATTATTATTTAATTGTGCAAGTTTCTCTTCTCCTTGATAATTGGCATAACTCGATAGTGACCCGCCATGGTGTACTCCCGACATGATAACTTGACCTGATAACTTGACAGTGAACTTGACGTGATATACCTGACATGATAGTGGCCCGTCGTGGCACACTCTTGACATGATTGTCACACCCCAGAACCAGAATACTGGAGAGCGGGGGCAGACATAGCCAGCTACGTATAACGGAATGGAATCCACACCGCTATACGGTCACGGCTGTCTAGACATGTGAGGGTTTCACTACAATCCATCAGTCTCTTAAGGTCATCAAATAGCCTATTGTCTCAATCTCAACCAACTAATAATAATTACAAGATGTCAGATCACCGAATATACAATTGTAAGGCGTCCCAAACATTACATATCCAGATGATCATGAAGCTAGTCGTACAAAATGTAAGGACTAGCAAGAGTTAAGTCATACATGATCAACCTCGAGTTGCCAATCATGTTTACAGCCCGTAGGCAGACAGAAAGTAAAGTGCATCGAGCTAACAGGTGCTCGTCGGCTAAATGCCTCAAAAGAATAATGTACAATATTACAGTAGGCGAGCAAAAGAAACCCACTCGATGCCAGGATTCCCTCTAGTGGTCACCATCTGGCTGGAAAGCAGGTAGATCCTTTGCTGCTGCTCCGGTATCTGGCCATACAAAACCAGCTGGGTCAGACCCCAGAAAGAGCAAGTACCACAAAGGAGGCATCACTTAAGAACTAAAACCAACAAATCATTAGCATTCAATACGTAAGAAAGCAAAAATAAGTAACACAGATTGAGGTTTATGCACTACCAATGCACTTGCCCCAATCAGAGAAAAATAATTAAGAGAAGCATCACTGACATAAAAGAACTGGAGAATCATGCTAAATAAAACATAGCAGGACAATATATGAAGAGAAAACGAAGGTACTATTCCGGAAGCCAGGTTACAATCCTTAAACCAAACAAGGACCGAGATTGTAACCCTTTGCCTGAACAGAACTTAGTCTCTGACCATTTATTGCTAAAGGTGCCAATCATTAAGGTGAAAAGGAGAGAGTACACTGATAAAAGTGACAATGAAGAGTGCAATATGCTAGAGTGACAATAGAGTACAATCGTTATAGTAACAATCTGGAATGACAATCATTAATCATTCTGGTATAATCTGGCAATCAATCACTAATACTATACTGGACTAGACTCCATCCATTCAATCACGGCCAATCATTGCCTACGGCTTTCTACATTAACTAACTAGGGTTATCACAAACCTAGTTACTAGCAAGATGCAATGAGGTACGCCTACGGCCACAAGCCCTGCAGACTATCCAGGTTATCCAGACGTAAGGTTCAAGCTTAGAGTTATCATGCCTTGTTAGGTGACTTGGATGCAACACACGACGGTGTGTATGGTAATCATTTCATGTAGTGCCCCACATAGCAGTGAGCTGGAAATGTGCCCTACTCGTCGGCAGGCTACAAGTCCATCAAAGAAGACGTCCAGATAACGGGATTGCTTGTAGCCGAAATACCTCTCTATATGCTCTACTTGATCAATCTAGTCATTAACCTAATCAGATTCGGTATAAATTCCTGACCGTGGTAACCAGGGATACATGTCCTAGACAGGATGCGAGACAAGACTGGTTGCTTACACAAGCATATTCAATACAATCACCCACGGTGTCAAGAATTCACTTAGCATGTCAGGTGGGCCGTCGCAACAGCGTATCACGGCTATCATGTCGGGTTACTTATCAAGATTACTTATCAAGGCAAGGGTGCGTCACAACGGGCCACCGTCAAGAATTATCATGTTAAATTACTTGTCAAGAGTGCACCACGGCGGGTCACTATCAAGAGTTATCCTGTAAGGTCATAAAGCCATGTCGTGTTCATGTGAGTGCACCATAACGGGTCACTGGTCATGCAATTCCATCACTAAGCCATGTTCAGATTACATTCATAAATAATGTCAAGATCATATCGGGTTCATGTCGAGTCTACCTCAAAAGGCATAGGGATATAGAATTGGGTGCAAGATCATAAAGGGGAACATGGGGGACATAAAACACCAAGGGGGGACAAGGGGTAGTCGTACGCTCAGGTCACGTGTACCCAGTCAAGTCTGCGTACGAAATCAAGTCTGCCTGCGTACCCAGTCAAGTCTGCGTACGAAATCAAGCCTGCCTGCGTACCCAGTCAAGTCTGCGTACGAAATCAAGTCTGCGTACCGAGTCAAGTCTGCGTACGAAATCATGTCTGCGTACCCAGTCAAGTCTACGTACGAAATCAAGTCTGCGTACCCAGTCAAGTCTGCGTACAAAATCAAGTCTGCGTACCCAGTCAAGTCTGCGTACGAAATCAAGTCTGCGTACCCAGTCAAGTCTGCGTACGAAATCAAGTCTGCGTACCCAGTCAAGTCTGCGTACGAAATCAAGTCTGCGTACCCAGTCAAGTCTGCGTACGAAATCAAGTCTGCGTACCCAGTCAAGTCTGCGTACGAAATAGGCACGCTGCCAATAGGCAGCGTACTCAAGTCTGCGTACGCTGCGCTAAAGAGCGCGCGCAGCTCAGTGGCGTAAGCTAAAAAGCTCTGCACACTGCTCACTGTCTTCTCCAAACCAGCAAGGACTCCATGGTTAAACCTAAAGCTTCAAAAATTCATAACTTGGTCAAAACAAGTCCAAATCCAACTTTTCAAAGGTCAAAATTGGGTAGAAGAAAATTTTCCACCACATGGAACCATCAAAACTTGAAAACAAAGAAGTTTGATAGATCAAAACCACCAAATCCAAAAATAACAAATTTTTAGATCTACAAGATTTAAAGTCTCAAAATGGAAAATGACAAGTTATAATGTGTCTTAGAAACATGAGGAGAAGCTAATGGAACAATAAAATGGGTTCTCTTGTAGAAGCAAGTTGCACTTGCCTTTGGGTATGGAGAGTTGGGTGGAGGAAGAAGAAGAAGAAGAAGAATGGAGGAAGTAATAAAGAGAGAGAGTGGTTGGTGGAGTTTTTAAGGAGGGTGGGATGTGGTGTGTTGGGGGTGGAGCATAGGATAAGGTGTTCCAATACATAAACCAAACCAAACCAACCCAAACCAATTAAAATCGAGCCATGACAAAATCCAAAATACGAGAAATATCGAAATTCCACAAGTTGAGAAAAATAAAAATACATGCCAAAAATCCAGATACGAGTATAAATACGAAATACGGAAAATGAGGGTGACAACTCTACCCACCTTAAAAGAATTTCGTCCTCAGAATTTAATCAAGAGGCTAGAGATGTCGGGACAGCTGTACTATCACAAGCAATCTATGCTACCAATCAATCATACAATCATACATACAAACAAGGAATCGAAGTACAAGGCATAAGGAATATATTACACCTCACGAGCCAAACCGATTGGGATAACGTGATCGGATATCATCCTCACACTCCCACGTTTTAACTCTCCCAAGGAGCGATAAACTCAAGCAACACGAACTAAACTGATAGTCTTACGCTTAAGGTCTCTCTCTTTGGTCAAACAGGGACACGGGTCTTTCCTCATACGAAAAGGTTGGTACCAATAACCAGTTTCGAATGACCTAGGATATGGCTCGGGTCCGAGATGTTCCGTCGCAATTAGGATACCTGGAATACGTCATATACCCCGCATAATAACGGTAGAAAAGCAAGATGATAGGACACATATACCTCTCGACCGATTCTGAACCTGAGCCTGGGCTAGGACAAACTGCTGAGGCCTCTGTTGCTGGAAAGTCTGGGCCTGAGTCGGCAATGGCCTCGGGAACGGGAACTGCTGTTGCTGGTGAACTGGAGCTGGTGCTGGTACTGGTGCTGGTCCCCTAACCGAGGGACTAGATACTTGTCACTCTCCGTTCCCAGAATGCGTATTTTTATACATGTACAACTCATATATATATTTATTTAATAATTATCATGTATCATCCTGTATTTAAATTCCTTTAATTTTATGTTAATTAATTATCTGCATTTTATTTCCTGTAATTTATTTTTTGCTTTTAACTTCTCTGCTTTAGTCTTATTGTGGTTCGGCCATGGTTGGTTATTTTTGGGTTCATGGTGGTTCACATGAACCGAACCCCCACAAACCCCCACCTACCACCACCCTTCCTATTTAAAGCCCCATCCCCTTCTCTCTCCTCATAAAATCTCCTTCACCATTTACTTCTTCTTCTTCCTCATCACTCTCACCACCTACCAGGAGAAGGCAAGTACATCTTGCTTCTCCTTCACCCATTTTTTATGGTTCAATTGTCTTCCTCTTGTGATTCCAAGAGAGTTTAGCTCTTAGCATTTTTGATTTCTTTGGCTCGTTTCCTCTAGATCTGAGTAGCAGTATTCCCGGTTGTTCATGGATTTTGATCTCCCAACCTTGCGTGCTTTTCGGATAAGATAGTTCTTGTGGTGGAACGGAGGATTAGTCACGCACACGTCTTTACGTGCCGGCGTAAATTTTTAGTCACACTCACGTCTTTACGTGTTGGCGTAAATTTTTAGTCACGCTCACGTTCTTACGTGTTGGCGTGAATTTTTAGTCACGTTCACGTTCTTACGTGTTGGCATGAATTTTTAGTCACGCTCACGTTCTTACGTGTTGGCGTAAATTTTGAGTCACGCTCACGTTCTTACGTATTGGCGTGAATTTTGAGTCACGCTCACGTTCTTACGTGCCGGCGTAAATTTTTAGTCACGCTCACGTCTTGACGAGCGTGCGTGAATTTTAGTCATGTATATCTTTGTGTGCGTGAGTTTTTAGTCACGCACATCTTTGCGTGCGTGAATTTTTAGTCACGTACATTTCTGTGTGCGTGCGTGAATTTCTTATTCCGCTTTTCACGCTCATGTTATGAGTGCGTGAATTTCCCTTCACACTCACACTGTGCGTGCGTGAATTTTTAGTCACGCTTGTAGAAGCATGGAATTTCACAACCAGAAAGCCCATGCGCCAGACACTACATGCGCCAGAACTCAGATGAAGAACTTCACAGCAAAGTCAATAACTATAGACATTTGAAGAAGGACTTTTTATTTATATATAAAAGTCTATTACATGTCTAGAAAAGGCTGTACAAAGGAGAATTCCTACAAAGGAAAGAGCCTAAGTCTACAGCCAGCGGCCATCATGCGCCTTCAGATAAGCGCAGCAACCACCATGCACCACCAGATAGGCGCAGCATCACTATGCGCCACCAATAAGGCGCAGCAGATATCATGCGCCTCCATCCAGGCGCATTCCATCATCTCTTCAGCACCTCAGTTATGTGCATCCCTTCAGCCAAATTCTTCCAGCCAGGCTCATCTGGCCGAGCAGAGCCCAGTTATGTGCCGCTCTTCCAACCAGGCTCGCCCGATAAATGCTTCTTTAACCCTCTGGCTGGAACCAAGGAAGAGAAGAGCACCGCAAATGCTGTGGCCAGGGGAGGCTTCGAAAGATCCTCCAAAGCCGAAGGAAGACCGTGATCGAAACCATGGCTAAAGGAGCAGCTTTCGACACGATCAAAGTGGGGAAACCCCACTTTGCAGGAAGAGAGAGCATTGCACCGCCATTCCGATCTACGGCTCTTCCGGAATAACGGAGACGAGACTCGAGCATCCTTATCTTTGGATGCAACAGGCACCTTCCGCCTGCCTCAGAAGCCCTCGACTCCGTCTTTTGGATGTAACAGTCACCTTCAAGTGCATCAAAGATAACACAGCGTCTCATCTTCACCCTCGGGAGCACTTCGTCAGCAGAATGCACCCGTATGTTCAAATTCATATTGGAAGTACGTGAGGGAATGAGAAGCAAATCTTCTCTCCATGCCACTATTTATAGGCCGGGCAGATCAAACCCACGCGCCAAGTGGATGGCCCTCCGAATTCCGTGCAATGAATTTACATTAAATGGATGAACCGGACGCCTCGAATTCAGCCAAACGGCTATTTATAGCACTCGAAGAGCGAGACAGCCGCATCATTAAAAGACATGTCCGATGCGCCAGCCAGACAGCGCATCACACGGACGCGCCCTTCGGCGTCAGGCGCATCACACAGACGCGCCCTACAGTACTCGGCGCATTACAGAGGGTGCGCCCTCACACATCTCCATACCGAGTGGAACGCCAACCGACGCGCCCACTCAGCTGTCCATCGAACATCACCAACATTAAATGCTGAACTGACAGAGTTGGCAGCACGCCTCCCAAAGTCTGAACAGTTGACAGCTTTTCAGAAAACGAAGCGTCGGCAACGTCAGCATCATCATGACCTTGTTCCGACGGCTACTGCCACGTGGCCACTCCACCATCAGCATGCGCCTCTACGGCCATGCGTCCAAATCAGCATGCGCCTCAAAAGCCATGCGCCTCAGACTGCTCTCTGATCCCGAAAGACAGAAGAAAAGTCGCCTGCATGCGCCACAAAAGCCATGCGCCCCAAATGGTTTGTAACTCCTAAAGGTTATGAGCCGCAGCCTCCTCCTGCGCCCAATCCAAGGCGCAGCCCACCAGATCACTCCTCTCCACCAAATCCGAGATCTTCGAACCATGAGTCGACGACACGTATCTTTTGACTCAATTCGTCCAAGATTTCAGCAACGGAAAGATCTTCTCTCTGCTACGTGCCGGCTCACAACAGCAGTATGAAGAGTTCTCCCCCTCGATCAGGGCGCAGCATCCATGCGCCTCCATCAGCAACCTCCACGTGGCGTTCCCACACCGGCGCATCCTACATGCGCGTATGAGCAGCCAGCCTGCAAAACTATAAATAGAAGGGTCATCTCCTTTACACACACACACACAGAGACTCAGAACAGAAGACTCACAACACAGAGAGAATCACCGAGAGGCAGTTCTAGACACTCAACGTCTTCCTCCTCTCAGCAAGCTCCAGCACCCAGAGCAATCCACACCTTCAGAGAACCGATAATCGTCGTCAGCCGGTCAACGGAGTCAACGCATTACCACTCGCTCCATTGGCACTAAGGACCCAGCTTAAACAAAAGTGTACTCCTAGGACTACATCTAAGTCCTATATTGTATCACTGTTCTGTTTGTATTAAGATTTCAATCAAAACAATTTTAATGGCAAACAAGCTGGCGACTCTGCTGGGGACCTCTTTCTCCTCTACCGAGAAAGTCGTGTCACAGGCCGACGACGTGAAGGTGGGCTCCTCCCACAAGACGCTGGTAGTGCGCCTCAATCAACAGGCGTACGAGGAGTTCATTTCTGAAGGAAGTGCGAGTCCTTCGAAGCGGCTGTCGAAGCCGAAGAAGACCCGCACAGTCTGGGTGCGCAAAGTCGACGCCTCGGGCACCACCGTTGAAGGGGATGTGCCCGTCCAGCCTTCCCTTCCTGTTGACGTCCTCAGCAGTCAAGGTGCGCCCGCTGATGCAGCGCATCTCTCGGGGAAGCGTGCGGCTGACCACGTTCCCCAGCCATCTTCCTCTCAGGCGAGGAAGATACGTCGACGGAGCAGGGGCGCAGCCAATGCCCCGCGCATTACTTCTGATGCGCCACAAAGAGCCTCTGTCTTTGACAGACTCACTCGCTGTAACGGCGAGGAGAATTTGGATGCTGAGTACTATGCGCCCCAGCGGGCTGGTACGAAGAAATCCAAGGCGGCACGGGCCATGCGCCACAAACGTGCTATGCCAGCAGCCGGCCAGAGGCACGCGCTTACAATCACACGCGCTGCCGATGGCAAGCTGTACAAGGTTGACTCAAGTGCTCCTGCACCGACAACGAGTCGACCTTCAAAGTCCTCATCTCACTTGGGCGCATTCACTGCGTGCACAACCAAGCCGAGAGAGGCAAACTCAGTGGTCTTGAACTCCCGCGCCTCCTCTGGTTGTGCGTTTGAGGTCCGTTCAAGTCACTTCAAATGCTGTGGTTCCCCCACTACTGATCGTGATGCCTGCTTGGTATTAGATCAGGGGGCGCAGCACTCACCCGACCACCCCGGCGCTTGGCCCTGCCATGCGCCTGAGAGGGGTGTGAGGGTAGCACTCTCCTCCAACGACTTGCGCAACGTGATCACTCACAAACGCCGGTCAGGAGAGCTGACCAACAAGCACGATGCGCCTCTCACGGGGCACACTTGTGCAGTGGTCACCCTCAACTGCTGTTGCAAGACGGCAGAACCGCCAAAGCAGTCGGTCTTCCAACGGCTACAATCATCGACACCCCTCCGACATCGCCTTGGGACAAAGGTGTCAGCAGAAGAGGAACTAAAGATTGCGTCATGCAACGTGATCTCCAATTCCTCATCTGTCCGGAAGACGACTGCCAATTCCTCGTCTTCATCTAAAAGCCAGTCGAGGAAAACCAAGGCAGCTGTCACAACCTCTGGGGTGTTCGAAGGCACTCGGTCAAGAAAGAAGTCCTTGGAGGAAGCTGGGGGTAGCCAGACCCTTGTTCAGCCTCCTTCCGAAGACGAAGATGTCCAAAGCACAGCTGCGGCGGATCTTCATCAAGGCGAAGATGGCCTCCCTGAAGCCCCTCAAAATGACGATGTCCTCCAGGACACCGCCGGGGGTAGTGCTAAAAACGAAGAGGCCCTTCAAGACAGAGCTGAGGGCAGTCAGGCCCTTACAGATGCGCCTGTCGAAGACGAACTCCAGAATGTGGCTGGGGGTGGCCAAACACCAGGAGAAGTAACTCCCCCACATGAAAGTGAGGCTGAGAGCGAAGCCTCAACTAATCCATCCACTTCCGGCCGTGTCATGACAGTATACATGACCGGGGATGATCTTGAGGCTGATGCGCCGCCACAGGACATTGTCCAGCGCATAGACTCGTTAGAGGGAGGACTCAAAACTTTCTCTGCCTCAATGCAAGCACTGACTCAAGCAGTGTTTGAGATGCGGTCGGCCTTGATCAGGACACCTTCAAATGGTCCCGACCCAGGAGCTAATGGAGAGTCGAGTGTGCCCCTCCAGCGGACACCCTCAGACACAGAAGCACCCCGGACATCGGAGCCCTCAAACGCTCCACTCCAGGTGGTACCTCCTTCCCCGGCTCCTAGCTCCATGGAGGACGTGGTCGAAATGATCAAAGATCTGCGGGAGCGCTTCGAGTCCAGGAACAGGCAGGAGGAACGCCAGAAGATGGGCATTCCCCAGCCTTATCCACTTGAGTGGAACAAGGTGGTTTATCCCCCAAAGTATAAACTACAGACACTCACGCCGTATGACGGGAAGGACTCTCCACGACGGTACTTGACGTACTTCCAGTCGCAGACAGGGCATCTTCCGAAGGAGGACGCGCTCCTCACCAACATCTTTGTTGGGGCCCTGAAAGGGGTGGCGTATGACTGGTACTGCAGCCTCCCCGACAATTCCATATCGTCATTCGACGACCTGACACGCCTCTTCCTCGACCGCTTCTACGACGGTGGGAAGGACATGACGATGGCGTCTCTCATTGAGATACGCCAGAAGGACAAGGAAACGGTTCGGGCATTCATCGAACGCTTCCGTCAGGCCTGCTTCAGGTTACCTCCAGGCATGCCAGAACATGCGCTTCTCTCCGCTTGCAGTATGAACATGCTACCTGCAGTAAAGCTCTGGCTTAACTCTACTTCCCCTCCCGATTGGAGCTCCCTAATCATTGAAGCTGAAGCTGCAGAGAAGAAGGCGGCCAATGCACGTCTTCTGGGTGTTAGCTTCCCCGCCTTTGACGATAAGGGGAAAAAGTCCGCAACCAACAATTCCGGACGAGAAACAAAGGGGAAACAGGCATTGACAGTTAATGCCTCGAAGGGCGCATCGGCGCCTACTCAAAAGCCTCCATTGGCACCGAGACCCAAGGAGGTTTATTCATTCAATGATGACGATACCCTGCAACTCTTTGAGATACTAAAGCAGGGTGACAAGATCAAGCTTCCGGACCCGAAGCAGCCCGATGAAGTCGGGAAGGTGGACAACCCAAGGTACTGTCACTACCATCGGTTTGTCGGACACCCGACTAAGGACTGCTATGTCCTCAAAAATTACATCCAGCGCATGATCAATGCGGATGTAATTTCCGTCGATTACGAAGAGAAGACGGTGTCAGCTAATATGGTGTCACTACGGTTCGGCACCTTGCCGCCGACTACCACACAAGATGGCGTCGTCCCCATCCCTAAGGCGACAATGGAGGTGGTGAATTTGCCACCCACCCGTGACAATGTGATTGGACTTGTCCCACTCACCATATCTCGAGGAGAGGTCCTCTGGGTTCACCCCGACCTCGTCTCCGAGGTAACTCAACCGGAGGTACGCCCTACCTCCAAAGCAAAAGGCAAGAAGATCAAGTCTTGCCGCACGGTCTTTTCTTCAGCAGAAGAGGCGCTTCCTGTGCAGACGCATGCACAACAGAACTCCCAGCCCGGTGAAGCTGCCGCCGAAGGGGTGCCTCCTGGTACTATCCCTGAGGAGGGTCCATCCAAGCCCTCAGCAGCCAATAAACAAAAGCAAGTGGAGGCCCGTTTCGACAGACCTCTGCGGAAAGAAAATGCTTCGGGGCTAGCCAAGCCCCACAATTTTGACATTCTGGCACAACTGGCCAGTACTCCTGCACGCCTGTCTTTGTTCGAGCTCCTGCGTCTCTCTAAGGACTCCCGAGAAGCTCTCTGCGAAGCTCTAAAGGATGCCGAATCCTTTCTCAGTCAGGTCAAGCAGCCTGAAGACCTCCCAACAACTTGTGCACACTGTCATTGTGCGGATGAAGTTATCCCAAACATAACCTTCACCCAACAAGACATGCTGCTCAAGCATCACCGACATAACCGACCGTTGTATTACACAAGGTACATTGGTTCGGTAAAGGTGAGCAGGATTCAGATCGATCCGGGGTCTTCCCTAAGCATCATTCCAAAGGCGCTGCTATCAAAGCTGGGGATCCCAATGTACCGGCTGGCGCCCTCCAATACGACCATCAGTGGCTTCAACGCCAGCAAGAGCGAGCCACTGGGCAAGATCCGGCTGAAGTGTCACATCGGCAGCCTCAAAACTGAGGTAACTTGTTATGTGGTGGATGCCGAGGTCAACTACAACATCTTACTCGGACGACCACGGTTACATGAGTACATGGTGGTGCCCTCCACGCTCCACCAATGCATGAAATATGTATCCACCAACGGCATCATCCGGACGGAGTTTGCAGATATCGATCCCTTCAAAGGGATTGAGGCCTACTTCACCGACTCCGACTTGTACAAGCCACTTGACGAGGAGGAAGCCAACGACGACGATGATGAAGCAGAGACGGCAACAGAGCCGGACTTGGAACCCGAAACGACTCCTGACACCCCCTTGAAAATCCGTCTGAAAGGGAGACCACCCCAGAAGGCGCCTCCAATGAGCATCAAGCTATCAGGAAAAGCGCCAGCTCGCGAAGCCCCCCTGAAGATACGCCTCAAGGGGAAGCCACCACAAACAGCGGCTCCCCTAGCGGTAAAATTACAAGGGAAGGCGCCACTCATCGAAGGCGCAACCGAGGCACCCCTCAAGGTGCGTCTTAAAGGCAAGCCGCCGCAGTCATCCAAGATGCCGGAGAGGGCTCACATAACCCTCTCAGACCCCAAAGTCGGAGCGGTGGAGGACTCTCCTGATCCGGCCCCAGTGCTTACAGATGAGGAGCTTGGCGAATATATCTCTGCCGATGTAGACGCACCCTCCTTCGACAATGTAATCCCACGGGATAAAATCTCGTACTTTATCAATAATAGAGTGTCTTTCAATTATTCTTGTCTTCCACACTGGAATGCCATGTATACATTAGACAACGCTCTACGGTCGTTGCAAACACAAGTAACGACCGTCTACCATAATCAAATAGTCCCGTCTCAAGGAGTCTTCATAGTCCCTCCACGAAGCCGAGACGAAGGCACCATCATCTCGGGCAAAATCGAGCGTCGTCGGAACCTTCCGTCGATCGAGCCCGAACCTGATACCGGCAGGGTACAAGTATATCGATACACAGATGCGGCTAAGCACATCATCCAAAAGATGGGCTACGACCTGAAAAGCAACAAAGGCCTAAACTACGGCAAGGGTCGGCATCTCCCTGTCCGGCTTTCGATGCCCAATGGAAAGCCACAGGATTACTATAATCGGACTCGACGGGGGTTAGGCTATGTCACGCCGCCATCAACTCCAGAAAGTTCGGACGCAGAAGACATAGAACATTCCCACTCATCAGAAGCATCGACGTGGGATTCCGATACCAGTATTGGATCAGTCTTCAGAAAAGTGCTGTCAGCTAACATGACATCGGCGCAGCCTCAGAAAGATGAAGGCGAAGACCAACCGCCGGAACCCTTCGAAGAGGAACCCTGGGCTCAACGCCTAGGAGAGCAATGGGAGTCTCGTTTTGAGTTACGAGAACCTCCCACCGAAGACGAAGTCGAGCAAATCGACCTCGGGGATGGGTCTTCTTCTAAACCCATCTTTATCAGCAAAAGCTTGGAAGGAGAAGACCGAGAATCTTTAGTCCAACTCGCTAAGGAGTATATCGACGTCTTCGCCTGGAGCTACGAAGACATGCCGGGTCTCGATCCACAGATCGCGATGCATAGGTTGAACATCTTACCAGATGCCAAACCTATCAAACAACAACAGCGACGCTTCCGCCCGGACATCATGAACGCCATCGATCAGGAGGTAGACAAACTCTTGACCAGTGGCTTCATCCGTGAGGAACAACACCCAGACTGGGTAGCCAACGTCGTCCCTGTCACCAAGAAGAACGGAAAGATACGAGTCTGTATCGACTTCAGGGATCTCAACTCCGCTTGCCCGAAGGATGAATTCCCGCTCCCAATCACCGATGTAATGATCGACAACACATGTGGCTTTGAACGCATGTCCTTCATGGACGGGTATTCAGGCTACAATCAAATCAAGATGTTCCCCGATGACGCAAAACACACGTCATTCAGGACTCCAAAGGGTGTTTTCTGCTACACCGTAATGCCCTTCGGCTTGAAGAACGCCAGTGCAACGTATCAGCGAGCTATGAGCACCATCTTCCGTCAATATCTTCGCAAGACAGTTGAGTGCTATGTTGACGACATCGCAGTCAAGAGCCGCCTCAAAAGAGATCACCTACAGGACCTGAAGACGGTCTTCGATCTCATGCGGGCGCATCAACTCAAAATGAACCCCGCTAAATCCTTTCTGGGGGTTTCTAGCGGCAAATTCTTGGGCTTCGTCATCACAACGAAAGGCATTCATGTTGATCCTGAGAAGACCAAAGCCATCCTTAACATGGACCCTCCGAAGAACCTTCGAGAACTTCGGGGCCTACAGGGACGTTTGGCATACATCCGGAGGTTCATAGCAAACCTCTCCGGTAAATGTCAACCCTTTACTCAGCTCATGAAGAAGGGAGTCTCTTATGTCTGGTCAGAGGAGTGCCAAAAGGCTTTCGACGACATCAAGGCTTACTTAACAAGCCCGCCAGTCCTAGTGGCACCTGTCGCCGGCAAACCATTCCTCCTCTACGTCCGTGCCATGGATCATTCCCTCGGTGCTTTGCTAGCTCAAAACAGCGATGCAGGCTACGAGCAAGCAATCTACTACCTCAGTCGAACACTCATCGGGGCCGAACACCGGTACAACCCCGTTGAAAAGGAGTGCTTGGCTTTGGTGTTTGCCATTCAGAAGACTCGTCATTACGTCTCGGGCCAGACAATTCACGTCATCTCCCGAGTCAATCCGCTCAGAGTTCTCATGATAAAGCCAGGGTCATTAAACTCCCGGCTGGCTACATGGGCGATCCTACTAACACCATACAACATGGTGTTTGTCCCGCAGAAGGCAGTCAAGGGTCAGGTCTGGCTAACTTTTTAGCAGCACACCCCATCCCAGAATCTTCAAAACTCTATGAAGACATCCCGGATGAAGTTCAAGAATCAAATGTCACTGAAGGAAGCCCCATTTGGCGGATGTTCTTCGATGGCGCTTCAAGAACGGGCCCCAATGGCCAAATCATCGCAGGAGTGGGGGTAGTCTTAGTCTCCCCCGATCAGCTGGTCATCCAGCGCGCATACTCCCTTTCGAAGCCGTGCTCCAACAATGTTGCTGAGTACAATGCACTCGTCATGGGACTCCAGCTAGCACAACAGCTGGGGGTGGATCATCTGGAAGCCTACGGCGACTCGAAACTCGTCGTAAACCAGATTCGGGGGCAATACGAGGTTCGCCATGAAGATTTGATCCCTTACCATGAAGTTGCATTGAACATCATTTCAACCTTTACTGGGTTCTTCATCGAACATGTGCCCCACCTACAAAACTTGGAGGCTGACGCTCTAGCTGGCCTCGCAGCCTCATTGGCCGTGCCCCTTGGGACTCAACACTATGTCACGGTAACTGGCCGAGACTTGATTTGTCCCAGAAATAACCTATGTTTGCAAATGGCTCACGCCATGCCGACAAACACTGGGGTTAATGTCCGAGACTGGAGGTTCCCGTTCATCGACTTCGCTGTCTACGGAATCCTTCCAGAGGACCCGAAGGAAGCCGTCTCAGTCAGGAGACGCTCTCTTCGATTCTACTACGATACAGCCACTAAAACGCTGTACCGACGCTCCTTCGACGGGCTTCTCCTTCGATGCCTGTCTAACGAAGAAGCGGCCGAAGCTCTTCGAGAAGCTCATGACGGAACTTGCGGAGCTCACCAACCAGGGCCTAAGTTGCAAGATCGACTGCGATGTATGGGTTACTACTGGCCAACCATGGTTGCCGACGCAGTGGAATATGCTAAGAAGTGCCATGCATGCCAACTTCATGCAGACTTCATACATACACCATCTGAACCTCTACATCCTACAGTCGCCTCCTGGCCATTCGAAGCCTGGGGCATGGACATTGTAGGGCCAATCACCCCTCCTTCATCGAGAGGACACCGCTTTATCCTGGCCATCACCGATTACTTCTTCAAATGGGCGGAAGCAGTCCCACTAGCAGAAGTAAAAAGCTCCAGGGTGGTCAGCTTTATCAGACACCATGTCATTTACCGTTTCGGGGTACCCCGGCGAATCATCCATGACAATGGTCCTCAGTTTATCAGCCACATTTTCAGCAGGTTCTGTGACAAGAATCGCATTCAAAACGTGGCCTCAACCGCCTACAATCCGACAGCAAACGGATTGGCCGAGGCATTCAACAAAACTATCGTCAGACTACTCAAAAAGGTCGTGTCATCCAACAAACGCGACTGGGACGAAAAGCTTGGCGAATGCCTTTGGGCCTACCGCACAACGGTACGGACCCCAATAGGCAACACTCCATTCTCTCTGGTCTACGGGAGCGAAGCAGTACTGCCTCTCGAGATACAGATACCTTCGCTCCGCGTGGCCATCACAAACGATCTCACAGAAGAAGACAATCAACGTCGTCGTCTGCGGGAATTGGAGGCACTTGACGAAAAGCGTCTCCTAGCTCAACAACGCATCGAACTTTACCAAGCCCGTATATCACAGGCTTTCAACAAGAAGGTCAAGCAAAGAACTTTCCAAGTTGGCGACCTGGTTTTAGCAGTCAGAAGGCCAATGGTGTTAACTCACAAGACACCAGGGAAGTTCGAGCCCAAATGGGAAGGACCTTTCATCATCGAGACGGTATACTCAAACGGTGCTTACCGGCTCACCAAACCCAATGGAGACTTGTTCATGATGCCCATCAACGGCAAGTTCCTAAAGAAGTACTACTCTTGACATCCTCCAAGACATGTATTTCCCCAAATAGCCTCTTTTCACAAAATCAATCGCTTCCGGAACCCAGCTGTTCCATGGCATCCTTCCGTAGAAAGATAACCACGTCCACATTACCTCTGAGTTGTCTCTCTACATCCTACAAAGCGGAACCTTACACTTCGTGAGCTTACGCTATCCTTCATGTTTACCACGTCCACATTACCTCTGAGTAAACATCCCGTACAAGCAACTCCTACGTTGTCGTACATTTGATCGCAGAACTTCCACGTCCACATTACCTCTGAGTTGTTCAGCGTATCCCATAGGATCATTCCTACCACGTCCATAAACACCTCTGAGTAGGAAGATTCTATCATTTGAACCTAATGATTGCCATGTCCACATTACCTCTGAGCAAACATGTTGGTTCCTTTATACTTATTATCTGTACCTAAAAACCAAGGTGCGCAAAAGATAATAGGTCCACATAAATCATCAAGTTCATGAAATTAAAAATGAACACATCAAAGAGATAGTGTATTTCTTTATTTTTAAAAAAAAGGGAGTACAGAAATACGCTATTTCCCTAGCAAGAGTTGCAAAAACACACAAAAAAGAAGAGAAGCTACAATCCCCGATCCTCCCCAGGGTGGGATGAGAGTTCTCTGACTCGACGTCTCAGGTCGGCAGTGCGAGTTTCCACAGTCGCCTGGACTCGCAGCTCGGCTTCTTGACGCATTAACCCGACAGCCTCAGCAGAAGTTTTACTCTCATACTTCTCATCAAGCTGTCGTCGCTGTTGAGCCAAAGCAAGGGTCCGCTGAGTAAGAGTCGTTTCCTCCCGTTTGAATGCCACGTGTTCAGCCAGGACGCGCTCAGCCTCTAGTTGAAGTTGGGCCCACTGGTCTTCAAGACGGCGCATCTGAGCATCAACTTCTGCGATGTTAGCATCCACCGCAGCTCGCTTTTCCGTCGTCTTCTTCATAGATTGAGACAGCTGCTCCGCCGCAGCCTCAGTCCCAGCCACTTCACGCTCCCAACTGCTCACCTCGGCTCGATGGGAAGCCTCGATCTCAGCCATCGACTTTCCTATCTCTGCATCTACCAAGACCGAGAGGTCATTTCGTTGGATGCGCTACAGTTCCGCGAGCCGCTCGTCCAGCTCCATCACCGAAACCTCCAGAATTTCGACCATATGGTCATGGCCCTGGTGAATGCGGATCAGCTCAATACAAGGCATTGCCAAAGCTTTTGCCGCCGCAAAGCTCCCCTTGGCATCTACCACTGCAGATACACCTTTCTCCAGCATTTTGTACACTCCCTCGACGAGGAATTTCACATACCCGTCGGCTTCCGCCAGCACCTGCGGCGTCATAGCAGGAGTTGAGGGAGCTACTACAGTTTGCGGACCGGAGGAAGATCCGCCGACCTCGATCTGAGAGGTTTGAATCTCGGCAGCAATAGGCTCTTCATCAACAGGGCCCAGACTGCTGGCCCGAGGAGTCAAAGGAACAGAAGGAGCAGGCATATGCGTCGTGATAGTACCCCAAGTGGAAGGAGCAACAGAGGGTTCCACACCCTTACCCTTCTCAAGACTGGAGAAATCACCGACGTCAACGGCTACCTCTTCCCCCGACATTCTATCAGCATCAGCCACCTCCCCCGGCAAAACGGGGAGGTCAACATTTATCTCTTGGCCAGCCCCAGGAGACAAGACTGGCAGAAGAGTCTCATTCTTCTCAAGTCCCTCTACAAGGACAGAATCTGTCGCTACCGCCTGATCGGTAGCCATCTCTATGTCCATGGTTGAAGCCAAGGAAGGATTCGGCAATGATTCAGCCGACCTCCCTTCATCATGACCAGGAGGGAAATCAACCCTCTCCTCTATCCCCACTACTTTTGCTGCCCCCGCAACAGACTCCTGCAGCTCCGGAGCGGTGTCATCGGAAGATGATGAACTCTATTCCTCTTCATCACCAGGAAGCTGCGCACTTGCTAAAACATGTGAAGCCTCCGCTGTGGCCTTCGCCACCTCGGAAGCTGCTGCACCCTCAGATTCCCTCCTTGACCTTCAGTACTGACGAGTCAGTAGAAGTGAGACGGTCTCCAAACAGGAACTCAGGCTTCAGAAAGGTCACTTTATCAGATGTGGAGGGTTTAATGACTCCACGCTCCATCATCCGTTTGAGGAACCAATACGGCTGTTCACGGATTAGGGTCATTCTCTCAGGAGGCTGATCCAGCATAAGAACATCTTGAGCAGGGTTCATCACCCCCTCGTTATGCTCTACTCCCATTTGGTTGAAGGCAGCCTCCGAGAAAACTTCACTCAAAAGCGGGATTGCCATCGACACTAGTAAAAGATCAGAAAAAGTCAGAAGAGAACACACAAATGTGTCTAAAGAAGAAAACTGCGGCGCATCATCAGGGTTTGAACCCATGCGCGTCAGCAGTATAGCCTTGGCGCATCTTCAGGGTTTTGAACCCATGCGCGTCAGCGGAATAGCCTCGGCGCATCCAAGGTTTAAACCCATGCGCGTTGGCGGACAAAGACCACGGCACATCATTAAAGACTTAAGGCCTATGTGCGTTGGCGGGACAATGAGACTTACCAACCACCTCCGGCCGAACTTCGACAGGCCGACGGGGAACGACCGCCGCCGCAACATCCGCGGACTCTTTCGCTTTCTCCTTCCCCTTGCCGGCAGCGCCGCGAGGAGTCTTGGGAGCCATTCTCTCGAAGAAGGAGAAGTTAGGGTTTTGAAGAAGAAACTCTAAAGAAGCAGAGGCACAGAGAAGAAGAACTCTTTCTCTCTCCGACTCTTACCTATTTATAGGGCATGGTCGCACGCGTGAACAGATGACGTGTGATCTCAGCCGTCGCCTCGGGTTCTGTGCAAGGATAGCAGCAAATAAAACCAAAAGATCATCATTAATCTTTTCGGTTACCGAGGCACCATCATCATTAACTGAGAAGAGCATACGCCCGAACAGGCATGCGCCCAGAAATCATGCGCCCTGACCTCCATGCTTCTTATTCAAAGTATTCCAAAACTTACTCAAAAGTTTTGAAAACTTTGAAGGGGGTCTTGTAGAAGCATGGAATTTCACAACCAGAAAGCCCATGCGCCAGACACTACATGCGCCAGAACTCAGATGAAGAACTTCACAGCAAAGTCAATAACTATAGACATTTGAAGAATGACTTTTTATTTATATATAAAAGTCTATTACATGTCTAGAAAAGGCTGTACAAAGAAGAATTCCTACAAAGGAAAGAGCCTAAGTCTATAGCCAGCGGCCATCATGCGCCTTCAGATAAGCGCAGCAACCACCATGCACCACCAGATAGGCGCAGCATCACTATGCGCCACCAATAAGGCGCAGCAGATATCATGCGCCTCCATCCAGGCGCATCCCATCATCTCTTCAGCACCTCAGTTATGTGCATCCCTTCAGCCAAATTCTTCCAGCCAGGCTCACCTGGCCGAGCAGAGCCCAGTTATGTGCCGCTCTTCCAACCAGGCTCGCCCGATAAATGCTTCTTTAACCCTCTGGCTGGAACCAAGGAAGAGAAGAGCACCGCAAATGCTGTGGCCAGGGGAGGCTTCGAAAGATCCTCCAAAGCCGAAGGAAGACCGTGATCGAAACCATGGCTAAAGGAGCAGCTTTCGACACGATCAAAGTGGGGAAACCCCACTTTGCAGGAAGAGAGAGCCTTGCACTGCCATTCCGATCTACGGCTCTTCCGGAATAACGGAGACGAGGCTCGAGCATCCTTATCTTTGGATGCAACAGGCACCTTCCGCCTGCCTCAGAAGCCCTCGACTCCGTCTTTTGGATGTAACAGTCACCTTCAAGTGCATCAAAGATAACACAACGTCTCATCTTCACCCTCGGGAGCACTTCGTCAGCAGAATGCACTCGTATGTTCAAATTCATATTAGAAGTACGTGAGGGAATGAGAAGCAAATCTTCTCTCCATGCCACTATTTATAGGCCGGGCAGATCAAACCCACGCGCCAAGTGGATGGCCCTCCGAATTCCGTGCAATGAATTTACATTAAATGGATGAACCGGACGCCTCGAATTCAGCCAAACGGCTATTTATAGCACTCGAAGAGCGAGACAGCCGCATCATTAAAAGACATGTCCGATGCGCCAGCCAGACAGCGCATCACACGGACGCACCCTTCGGCGTCAGGCGCATCACACAGACGCGCCCTACAGTACTCGGCGCATTACAGAGGGTGCGCCCTCACACATCTCCATACCGAGTGGAACGCCAACCGACGCACCCACTCAGCTGTCCATCGAACATCACCAACATTAAATGCTGAACTGACAGAGTTGGCAGCACGCCTCCCAAAGTCTGAACAGTTGACAGCTTTTCAGAAAACGAAGCGTCGGCAACGTCAGCATCATCATGACCTTGTTCCGACGGCTACTGCCACGTGGCCACTCCACCATCAGCATGCGCCTCTACGGCCATGCGTCCAAATCAGCATGCGCCTCAAAAGCCATGCGCCTCAGACTGCTCTCTGATCCCGAAAGACAGAAGGAAAGTCGCCTGCATGCGCCTCAAAAGCCATGCGCCCCAAATGGTTTGTAACTCCTAAAGGTTATGAGCCGCAGCCTCCTCCTGCGCCCAATCCAAGGCGCAGCCCACCAGATCACTCCTCTCCACCAAATCCGAGATCTTCGAACCATGAGTCGACGACACGTGTCTTTTGACTCAATTCGTCCAAGATTTCAGCAACGGAAAGATCTTCTCTCTGCTACGTGCCGGCTCACAACAGCAGTATGAAGAGTTCTCCCCCTCGATCAGGGCGCAGCATCCATGCGTCTCCATCAGCAACCTCCACGTGGCGTTCCCACACTGGCGCATCCTACATGCGCGCATGAGCAGCCAGCCTGCAAAACTATAAATAGAAGGGTCATCTCCTTCACACACACACACACAGAGACTCAGAACAGAAGACTCACAACACAGAGAGAATCATCGAGAGGCAGTTCTAGACACTCAACGTCTTCCTCCTCTCAGCAAGCTCCAGCACCCAGAGCAATCCACACCTTCAGAGAACCGATAACCGTCGTCAGCCGGTCAACGGAGTCAACGCATTACCACTCGCTCCATTGGCACTAAGGACCCAGCTTAAACAAAAGTGTACTCCTAGGACTACATCTAAGTCCTATATTGTATCACTGTTCTGTTTGTATTAAGATTTCAATCAAAACAATTTTAATGGCAAACAACGCTCACGCTTGTTTTCCATAAAGAAATTCTCTTTATTTGTTGTGTTTTTGGGAAAATTACAACTGTAGGAATCTGATCTAGAAGACGATCGCTTTATCCCTTGGACTATGCGAAGAAGAAAAGCTCTCAAAATTTTGACAGTAGATATCAATGTATCTGTACAATGAATGAGAAAAAAGAACTCTATTTATAGAGTCAAAACAGTAACTGAAAAGATAACTACCTCACCACTGGTGCATTTGAAAAGTCACGCAGACTCTAAATACACGCAGGGTTAGTGAGTAGTTACTGGACGTGGCCCGTAACTGTTGGACACATGGCATTAGTGCATGGGTCGTGTGCAAGTTACTGGGCACGCGAAAGAGAGATCGGTGGCATGGCTGCCACGTACTCCAGTTGAAATGAAATCCACGCTGTCTTGCTGAAGGCAAAAATCCACGCAGTTTCGTTGACGCAGACTCGTTGAAGGCGAAATCCACGCAAGCTTTGAAGAAGAATACTTCAGAATTCACGCAGGCTTTGAGAAGAATAACTCAAAAATCCACGCAAACTTGAGGAAGGAGAAGGTTCAGAATCCACGCAAACCGCCAGCTGTCTTGATTTGGCACGCTTCGTCTGACACAAAATCTCTGACATTGATTATATTGTCAGCCGCATTAAATGAAGATAAGACCCAAAGTCACGCCAACTTGGTGAAGAGTGAGTCTTGCTAAGAAAAATTTCGAAAATCACGCAAAAGACGGCGATGATCTCTCGAGTTCTGTGCATACGTGGCATACGAGGAGACGTTTCTCGACTGCTGTGTTGTCAGTTATTATGATTCTGACGTATGGCTGAGCTGTCTCTGCGTGATTTCTAAAGGAGATGGACAGGCAGAACTTAGCGTATCTTTTGTGCTACTTCTCGGATCACTCTGCGTGACTTGTTCTGATCAACTCAGCGTGACTTCATTTTTGAGGCCTACAAAATCCTCTTCAAAGTTTTCGAAAAATGATAAAATATTTTTGAAATACTTTGAAAATAAAGATGATGAAAATGAGTTAAAGTCACGCTGAGATGGCTCCAAAATTTTTCGGAAGTCGAAAAGACTTCGAAGTTCTTTGAAAACATCCAAATGAACTTATTAAATGTCATAATGACTCTTCGTTCTTCGAGACTGATTGTGTCCAATTTATGGTGGAATATGAACTGTCGACGAGATCTGTTATATAAACAGGAAGAGATTCTCAGCTTTGACATTCATCTCTCGAAAATATGACCCCAAAGGAAGCAGCCGAAGAGGAAGCACGTAAGTTGGGCTTTTGTTCCCATGGTGACCCCACTTTTGGGGGCAAAGAACCCGAACCTGTCGTCATCGAGCTCAAGGACGACTCCACGCAGTTAGCCAAGAATCTCTTGAGCTACTTTGGATTGGATGGCTCGTCTTCTTCTGATGGGCGGAGCCTTATGGAGAAGCGTGAAATGCTCGAGACTCTATTGCATCGCCTGGGAGTTAAGAGCGTAGAGGAGTTAGGCATCAAACTTAGCCGCTCTAGAAAATAGGGTGTAACTTTCTACGCTTTTGTTGCACTTTTTTATCTTTTTGTAAGGCCATCAGTGCCTGTTTAAAGAATGAAGTACAACTTTTGTGTTTGATCTGCGTGCCTTTTAATGAAGAATATTAATTAGCACTCTTTGACTGTTTCCAATGTTGCACGGTCTCCCGAAGTACACGTGACACTCATTCCATAATTTACGAGCGCTATTTATGCGGATCTTTTCCAAGAATAGACCTGCACTTGACCCTTTAAATAGATGGATGAACTCCACGCAAACTCATCTTCCCATTCTTCTTCCTCTCTTCTGAGAATGAATTTTCTATGAGAAGAAAATAGGAAAGCCATGTTGTCTGATGTCAAATCTCTGTGCACGCTACCAGACATGGATCTGTCAATCCTTAGCAGCAAACTCAGCGGTAAGTTCAATATACACGCATCGAATTTTTTGTTTGCTAAGGACAAATTCATCTTCCTGAAATGAACAGAATGCATCTGTCTTTGCTTGGCCAGTTTCTGTTGACTGATTTTTCTTTACTATTTTTTGCAGAATTTTGGCTGAAAACCTTCTTCAGAACTGGCATTGGTGATGTGGATGCTGTGGACAATGTTCTTCTGACACCCACATCAGGGAGCTCATACGCTTTTGACGCGTAAATCAGACAACTCAGAACTCTTCGTGAGATAGAAGGGTCTTCCTTAGATGGTAGGAAGAGCCTTTATACACGAGAGTTGGATGGTGGAGTTAAGTCTACTACCGAGAAATCGGGTAGTAGAGTTCCTTTCAAGGCAGAACCAGGAATTGTATCCCAAGGTTTGGATACATTCCTGTCTTCCTTGAGAGGTTACCCCCATCCACCAGTTGTATTAGCAGCAACACGTTTTTGTGTTGCCCTACTCTGTGGTTCTCCTCTCGTCTGAGAGATAAGACCAGAGTTTGATTCCTGCTGGACACCCAGGAATTGCCACAAACAACGAGATTGCCAGAGAAGATCCAAGAAGAAATAGATCTCAGTTGTACATAGAATAAAAATCCAAGATTTGTAATAGATTTCCATTATGATTTGTAGGAAAGTCTAAGAAAATGTAATAGACTTTTTGTGGTGAAATGGGAATGGAAATGACACTTCTTCTATGCTTCAATGATTTGTATTTGTGGATAAATTGTGGACATGATAGATAATAAAATCATCTTTTCTGTTTTTAGAGTATATGATATTATCATAGGTATTATGGACATGATAATATATAGGAACTCGAAAGAAAATAGATTGATTTCTATGCAGAGGTCAAAACATGACAAATGAGTAAGCAGATTCGGAATTGATTCAGAGGTTATGAAAACATGATAAATAACGAATCCCCACTTAATGAACTGATAGAAGATTATGAACAGATGAACCGTTAAGAAACGATGAACAGATGAACTGTCGAGTGAATGTAATAAATGAACGGACGAACCGTCAAGTATTAATGAACATGTGAAACGTCGGATGAATGTGAGAAATGAATGGATGAACTGAATATCGGGAAAGAATACGTCCATTCGATCCTTGTAACCATATGTCTATAAATAGAGCATATATTTGAATAGAAGGATCGCATTTTATCCACAATGTCTTTTGAAGAGAACATAAAGAAGGCTGAAGTCGCCCTTGAAGCTACTGAAGGTGTTAAAGAACATCCACCTCCACAGAAGAAGGAAATGGACGAAAGCTCGTCTACTCCTAAGCCGCCAAAAGATATCCTAGACTTCCTGGTCGAACCAGAAGAAACCGAAGAAGAAGAAGCAATGAGGCTGGCTGCCTGTCAATTCTTGGTGCGGTCAGGAAAAGATGTATTCAATTCTTTTGCTGATTATGTATGTGGTCCTCGTCCCAAATATGAAAGGGATCACAGTGATCTTCCATGATGATGTACTTTTTTTTTCTTGAGGGATTTGTCTCAAATAAACTCCGTTTAAGGAAACTTTGTTTACGATATATCCTTCCCACTTTATATTTTTGCCTTTATTCATTGATCTTTTGACTCAGAAATCAGAAAGACTAAATATCACTTTCATAAATATGATATTGAGATAGAAAATTCAGAGGTAATGTGGACATGATTTTCTGGATATCAAATTTGTTGAGAAAACGATACAAAGTAGAATACCTATCTCCACTGGGGATAATAGATATCAGAATGATTCTTCGGAAAGAACAATAAAACAGCTGGAGAGTGATGGGAGGAAAATCTTGATAGAAATATCAGACGTAGTACTTCTTCAAGAATTTGCCGTTGATGGGCATCATAGTGGCTTTACCATCTAGAGTAGTGAGTTGATAAGCCCTATTAGAAAAGATCTTATTGACAATGAATGGACCTTCCCATTTTGCATCAAACTTGCCCTTACTCATGTGTGTCATAGTCATCGGGCGTCTGACAGTAAGCACAAGTTCTCCTTTCTGAAATGTTCGAATTCTGACTTTCTTGTTAAAAGCCCTTAAAATTCTAGCTTGATAGAATTCAATATTCTGTTGAGCAGATAACCGTTTTTCATCCAGAGCCTCCAATTCTTGAAGTCGAAGACGATCATTATTTTCAGCAGTGAGTTCATTAGCGATTGCTATCCTTAAAGAAGGAATTTAAATCTCTAATGGGAGAACAGCCTCAGATCCGTACACCAGAGAGAAAGGTGTACACTTAGTAGCATTACGGACTGTAGTGCGATAAGCCCACAAGCATTCCCCGAGCTTGTCACTCCAATTACGTTTGTTAGTGGAGACAAACTTCTTTAGGAGTTTGATGATAGTCTTGTTGAAAGCTTCTGCCAATCCGTTAGCTGCTGGATTATATGCGGTAGAAGCAACATTATTGATCCGGTGATCGTCACAGAATCGAGTAAATTTCTGGCTGACGAACTGTGGTCCGTTATCATGAACAATGCGTCGAGGAACACCAAATCTGTAAATGACGTGGTGCTTAATAAAGCTGATGACATTAGACGTCTTAATTTCAGATAAAGGAATAGCTTCGGCCCATTTGGAGAAGTAATCGGTTATTGCGAGAATGAACCGATGACCTTTAGATGACGGTGGATTGATCGGGCCGACAATGTCCATGCCCCAAGCTTCGAAGGGCCATGATGCTGCCGTCGGATGTAGAAATTCCGAAGGTTGATGTATAAAATCCGCATGGATTTGGCAAGCTTTGCATTTTCTTGCATATTCAATGGCATCTGATACCATAGTTGGCCAATAATAACCCATCCGTCGAATACGGTCTTGAAGTTTTGGCCCAGGTTGATGCGCTCCACAAATTCCATCATGTGCTTCACGAATAACTTGTTGGGCTTCATCACCGGCAATGCACCGAAGGAGTAAACCATCATAAGCTCGACGATATAAGGTCTTTGTTGTCTGAGTGATCGTCGTCTGATAGATGCTGCCTCACTCGGATCATCCGGAAGAATATCATACAATACAAGATCTAAGAAAGGAAGTCTCCAATCTTTATCCGTATTCTGATTCTCAGTCGAGTTACTGAAGATGAATTCCATGCTGGAATCGGATGAAGATGATATCGATTTACGACTAAATCCAAATCCTCTTGTTGTGTTGACGTCATGAGATGTTGATTCTTCAATGTCAACTGGAAGTCCTAGAGTCAGGTTATTTTCAAGATGAAATAATTCTCGACTACGAACAACAATCATTTGTTGCCGTCTGATTGGGATAGCCAGCACCGCTGCAAGATTAGCAAGGGCATCAGCTTCTGTGTTACATGCTTGTCTAACATGTTCAATGAAGAATTCCTTAAATGATGAGGCCATAGATATGGCCACTCTATGATAAGGAACCAGATCTTGATGGCGAACTTCATAAGTACCCCTGATCTGATTGACAATAAGTTTAGAGTCTCCATACGCCTCCAAATGTTGAATATTCAGATGTTTAGCGAGTTGAAGACCAATAAGCAATGCGTTGTACTCAGCTACATTGTTTGAACATGGCTGATCGAGAGAATAAGCTCTTTGGATGGCAAGACCTTCTGGCGATACAAGAACAATTCCAACTCCAGCAACAATATTGCCATTAGGACCAATTCTTGATGCTCCATCAAAAAATAGACGCCAAGTAGGATCTTCTTCAGCAATTTGATTTGAATCTAGGACTTCATCTGGGATTTCATCATAGAGTTTTGAATTTTCTGGAATTGAGTGAGCAGCCAGAAAATCAGCTAAAGCTTGTCCTTTGACTGATTTCTGAGGAATATAGTGCATGTCATACTGAGCAAGTAGGATTCCCCAGTTAGCCAATCGAGAATTCAAAATACTGGATTTCTTCATCATGATCCGTATAGGATTGATCTTGGAGATGACATGAATAGTCTGGCCAATGATATAATGACGTGTCTTTTGGACAGCAAACATCAAGGCTAAACATTCTTTTTCAACCGGTGAATATCGAGGTTCAGCTCCGTCGTAGTGCGGCTGAGATAATAAATGGCTTGTTCATGGCCATTTTGATTCTTTTGAGCGAGTAATGCACCCAATGAATGACTCATTGCTCGAGTATAGAGGAGGAACGGTATTTCTGAGACGGAAGGTACCAATACTGGAGGGCTCATTAGATATTGTTTTATATCATCGAATGCTTTCTGACATTCATCATTCCAGACAAAAGAGACACCTTTCTTCATAAGTTTGTTGAATGGTCTGCAGCGTCCTGATAAATTAGAGATAAATCTCCTGATATAAGCGATTCTTCCTTGAAATCCTCGTAGCTCTTTTAAGGTGCGTGGAGGACGCATCTCTTGGATGGCTTTGATCTTCTCGGGATCCACGTGTATACCTTTAGAGGTAATGACAAAGCCGAGAAATTTACCACTAGAGACGCCTAAGAAGGACTTAGTAGGGTTCATCTTTAATTGATGCTTACGCATTAGTTCAAATATAGTCTTCAAATCTTGGATATGATCCTCCTTTTGTCGACTTTTGACTGCAATATCATCAACATAGCATTCGACTGTTTTTCGTAAATGTTCACGGAATATAGTGCTCATAGCTCGTTGATAAGTTGCTCCTGCATTCTTGAGACCGAATGGCATAACTGTATAACAGTATGTACCAATCGGCGTTCTGAAAGAAGTGTGCTTCTCGTCTTCTGGGAACATTTTGATCTGATTGTACCCAGAATACCCGTCCATGAATGACATTCGTTCAAATCCACAAGTATTATCAACCATGACATCAGTGATTGGTAGAGGGAATTCGTCTTTAGGACACGCCGTATTGAGATCGCGGAAGTCTATGCATACTCTGATCTTGCCAGTCTTTTTAAGAACAGGAACAATATTAGCCACCCAATCGGGATGTTGTTCCTCTCTAATAAACCCAGAGGTAATGAGTTTATTGACTTCAGCTTCAATTACATCCATGATGTCTGGACGAAATCGTCGCTGTTGTTGTTTGACCGGTTTAGCATTCGGCAAGATATTGAGCTTGTGAGTTTCAATTTGAGGATCAAGCCCTGGCATATCTTCATAACTCCAAGCAAAGACATCGATATAATCACGAATGAGTTTGATCATGTCTTTCTTATCAGTTTCTGAAAGACTTTCACTGATGAATATTGGTTTGGGAGATCCCTCTTCGCCAACATCTATTTGAACAAGTTTATCTTCAGTCGGAGGTTCTTTTGCTCGAAACGAAACTCCCATTGATTATCTAATCTTTGGGCCCACTGTTCTGATTCAGGTGAGATTTCAAACTCTTCTTCGTCTTCATCACTTTCTTCAGAATGGTCAATGGAAACCATGTTAGAAGACAGAAGGTTGCAATAGAAGTCACCGATACTCGTATCGGAATCCCAAGAAGTGGTACTAGAAGAATCAGATCTCTTATCTTCGTCAGACTCAAGATCTTCATGGATAATGTTGATGAAAGGAGTAGGAGCAGTATAACCCAATCCGCATTTCGTCCTTCCATATTTCAAAGGAGGAATCCGGACAGGCATTTTTCTTCCTTTTCCATTATTAAGGCCAGTCCTGAAGTCATAGCCCATATTTTTGATGATGTCTCTAGATTGCTGACTATAACGACGTAGTTGTAATCTTCCAGTATCATCATTTTTGTCATCATCTTCAAGATCAGAAGGATTTTGAGGCCCTTTGTAGAAGAATATTGGAATGTCTCCTGGCTTTCTGCTGGGAACTAGAAAGTATGAAGATTGTACAGGTTCTAGAGATACATCTGTATGAACAGTCTGTACAACTCCTATGGTTATTGTGTTCAAGTCATCTAACAGATGTAAATAACTATGAACATAATTACACACATCAACGTACTGCAAAGGTGGAGACTTTTCATTAAATGTAAAAGCAGCAATATTTACATTGGAAGAAGGCTGAGCCTTAGAGATTTTAGCCAAGTCAATGACTAAAGGGGGAGAAGAAGAAGAAGCTTTGTTTCGATTAAGATCGATAACAAATGGCTCAGAAGAGGTGAGCTCCCTTGAAGTTTGAGTAGGAAGAGTAGTCCGCCCTCCAACTGGAATTAGCAGAGTATCTTGTGAAGGTACAGGAACTGTAGTACGCCCACTGACAGGAATGATCAGTGTATTCTGAGTAGATGACTGAGGTAACGGAGAGATCCGTCCACTCAGTGGAATGATGAAAGAATCTTCTCCAGAGGGTTTAGGAGATTGTTGCTGAGTAGTTCGACTTTTAACAGGGATTATTAAAGTCTCACTTTGTGCATCTTCTTTCTCCATAGCTTGTATGATCCTTGTATACTCTTCTTTGTACATTCGAAAATCATTGAAATAAGCTTCAACCCTATGGAAGGGATTTATATCAGCAACTTCTTTTTGTACTCTTCCATTGCTATCAATGTATTTAAAACATTGATGAAGAGTAGAGGGCACCATATTATTTTCATGAAGAAAGGGCCTCCCCAGAAGAAGATTATAGGATCCCGCGATCTCGATCACATAGAAAGTAACTTTAGATCTGAAATCACCTATCTGAAGCTTCAGATGAATCTTTCCCAAAGGCTCACTTCGGCTTTGATTGAATCCCAAGATAGTAGTAACCGTCTTGGAGAGCTTGTGAAGAGGGATTTTTAGTTCATCCAATAAACTCTTTGGCATTATGCTTATAGCAGACCCTGGGTCAATGAGAATACGATCTATCTTCATCGTATCAATATAACCAGTGTAGTAGAGAGGTCGGTCATGTCGATTATCCTCCAGTAACATGTCGTCTTGTGTAAAGGTGATATTTGGGATAATCTCCAGTACACTGTTGCAATGTAAGCAAGTGGCAGGTTCCGCATCCGGCTTCTTCAATTGTGCAAGACAAGAGTCAGCTTGTAGAAGTGCTTCACTTAACGTCTCCCGAGTCTCTTTGGAAAGACGTAGAAGTTCAAAAAGGGATATTCTAGCGGGAGTATTAGCAAGCTGAGCCAAAATGTCGAAGTTGTAAGGCTTCTGAAGTCCAAGAGGAGAAGACTTCTTGATTGGCTTATCAAACCGAGCCTGTTGTTTGCCTTTCTCCAGAGCCGTAGGCTTGGGAGGAACAGGTTCAGTAGATGGTTCTTCTTCGGGAGGAACATTAGGAGCATCTTTAGCATCTGAAGGGATATCAGTAGGATCTTCAGGATTTTTAGAATAATCCTTTAGGTAAGTTTTCCCCGTTCGAGTAGCACTAACAAGTGCTTCTTCTTTGTCTTTTGGATCTGTGTCAGAGGTAGACCCAAGAGAAGTCATATAACATGACTTGATCTTTCCAGCCTTCTTGGATTTTTGAGAAGAAATCTTTTGAGGAGAAGGCGATTCAAAATCTGCCACTAGATCAGGATGGATCCATATGATTTCTCCTGTTTCCAAAGTGATTGGCACTAATCCTTCAGACTGTGGAGGAGGAAGATTCACTATGTCAAGAGTTGCCTTGGGAATAGGAACAATCCCACTTTCAAGGAGTTGAGGAGGGAAATTTCCAAATTGCATAGAGACGACATTGGAGGTGACGGTCTTCACTTTTGGAGTAAGAGAGATAGCTCCAGATTTAATCATTTCTTGGATCTTTCCTTTCAATACATAACATGTACGAATTGTATGACCCAGCATTCTGTGATATGGACAGTATTTAGGATGATCTGTCTTACCAGCTTCATCAGGTTTCTTGATCTCTGGTAATTGTATTTTATTACCTTTCAGCAGACATTCAAAGATACCAAGGACATCGTCGTCATCAAAAGAATATTCTTTTCTGGGGCGAGGTGTTCTTGATTGTTGAGTTGTAGAGGCAGGAGTTTGAACATTTGATGCATCTTTGCTCTGAAGATTAACTTCAAGAGTTTCTTTTCCTTTGCGAGCATTATTTTTATTGTTAGCACCTTGTCCTGTTTCTTTAGGAGTCATCTGTACTCCTAAACCTTTGAAGGTTTCAGCACTGATTTCTGCAGCTTTAGCACTGACTATGAAGGAAGGCCAATCTTGAAATTGAGTGGACCCTGTCCACATACTGATGATTGGCAACAAGTTTGATTTGCACGTGTCAATGGTGACAGCATCAGGAGTTCCAAGAGGCATCTTCAGAGCTTCTCTTCGAAACCGTTCAATGTATTCCTCTGTAGATTCATTATTTTTTTGCTTGATTCTAATAAGAGCAGACATAGTCATGTCATTAAGCCCTTCATAGAACCTTTCAAGAAACATCTGTTTGAAACCAGCAAATGAGGTAATACTCCCATCTGGGAGACTTCTATACCATTCATAAGCCGTTCCCTTGAGACATCCAATAAATACCCGAGTAAGGAGGGCATCACTTGGTTGTAGTTGATCAGTCATCACTTCAAAGTGATTGATAAACTGACTTGGAGAAGTGGTTCCATCATAGAATGAGATAGTAGGAGGCTTGTATTTAGGAGGATATGATACTTGCTTCCATTCTATCGGATAAGGCTGCTTGATGCCTAACCTTTGTAAACCATCCTTCTGTTTGAATGCCTCGAATTGAGTTTTGAGATTTTTTAATTCTTCAGAGACAACTCCCGAAGATTGTGGAGTTGTGGCTTGTAGAGAATAGTTGGGAGGAGGAACAGCATTGTAAGCACTACCCCCAGCTCCAGAGAGACTAGGATTTGGTTGAGCAGGTCCAGGAGTATTGGATTATACTGCTGGAGGAACTTGTACTGGACTTATATCAGTATCAACTGGTATGGCATCTGATACAGTCTGTCGATTTTGCAATTGAGCTGTCATGAGTTCATACATTGACTTCATTGTGTCAGTCATAGACTTCATTTGCTGTTCCAAAGAAGCAATTCTTTGATCTTGAGGAGTCAGGGAAGAAGAAGGTTCATCAGTATTCCCATCAACTATGTAAGTCGTGACTGTATGAGGGATTATTGATGAACTAGTAGATGTTGTATGCTCTGAATCATTGCTTCGTGTATCAAAGTCAACTATAGGAGAATTACCCCCAGTAGGAAGAGGTGGGAAGTTAGATTCTCCAAGAAATTCAGAATCAATTTCAGGGATCAAATTTCTTTGACTAGAAGCCAGGACTCTTGCTCTGGTGTTTCTATATACTCCATCTGGACTATCAACTCTACCCCCGGAGTCCCGAGAAGTCATGTTGACAGAGGCAAACAAAGGCTCATTTTTATCAGGCATAGGTTCATACTGAATCCTATTAAAGACATACTGTCGTTTATTTTGACATCTGCATTGCATTGTGACTCTTGGCTGGAAGTCACATTCATGATCACCATGGTCTTGAACTGTTGATTCACATCTGCACTGAATTATGACTCTTGGATAGAAGTCACATTCAGCATGTTCCTTTGATATATAATTACTCCTTCTCTTCTGTTGAAGATATTCCCGTAAATCTGTTTGTAAAGATTGAGGAATATACTTCCTGTTCTTGGGTCTTGATGGCTCTTGATTATACAAAGAGTGATTAATGTGAGCCACATAATTTCTTACATACTCTGCATCTGGATCTTTTATCCTCATATCCAATTGGTATGGTTTCTTAACACCAGAAGTGCTGAGTTTTGTTCTTAAATCAGTAGAAGGTAACATATTAATTTTGGAAATATGGAGTTTTCCTTCCATTAATCTGGATATTTGCAGAGAAGGAAGAGTTAAACCACTCCCTTGATTAGGAGTTGGTAACAGACCCTCTTTAATGGACAGATTCTGTGCCCAATTTAAAGAAATCAAAGAAGAAGACATTAAGGAATGTTTCTTCTTAAACTCATTCAAATGTTGAGACATAGAATGTCCAGAAGGAAGAGTAGTCAAAAGACCATCTCCTTTCCTTTGACTAACAAAAGTATCAGTCAAAGCTGTTCATAGAGTAAAAACTACAGGAGCAGAAGAAACAACTAAAGAGTTATTCCTTTTCGAAGGGACTTTGTGTGGAAGACCACCCCCAGTTCTAGTAGAACTCGGTGAAGAAGAAGAGATAACTAAGGAGTTATTCTTCTCTGATGAAATACACGCTGAAACAGACTTGGTTAAAGAACCAGAGCTGTTAGCGTGACTTTTGATTTTAGAATTACACGCTGGAACAGATTTGGCTAAGGAGCCAGTACTGTCAGCGTGACTTTTGAATGTGGGATTGCACACTGGAATAGATTTGGCTAAGGAGCCAGTACTATCAGCGTGATTTTTAGAGTTGAATTTGCACACTGGAACAGATTTGGCTAAGGAGCCAGTACTGTCAACGTGACTTTTAGAGTTGAATTTGCACACTGGAATAGATTCGGCTAAGGAACCAGTACTGTCAGCGTGACTTTTAGAATTGAATTTGCACGCTGGAACAGATTCAGCTAAGGAGCCAGTACTGTCAACGTGACTTTTAGTTACTGTCATCTTCGAGCGCACAAGAGTGTGCGTGCTTGCAGTGGAGTTCTTGCCAGTGTTAGGAGTAGACACTGTGGCAGAGACTTCACCATTGACTGCCAACTGATTCTTAGGGACATAGACAGAGTATCCCTTCGACTTGGCAGTGATGATGGAGGCTGGAATGGGCTTGCCACCCTTAGCCCGCTGCATTTCTTCATAGGCGAGTTGATCGAATTTGATCGTCATCACCTTCTTCGTCGAGCCGATTGACGAAATGTCGCATTGAGTTGTTACCATCTCAGAAGAGGAGATGGTTTTCTCCAGCAGAGTCGCCAATTTGTTTTCCATAAAGAAATTCTCTTTATTTGTTGTGTTTCTGGGAAAATTACAACTGTAGGAATCCGATCTAGAAGACGATCGCTTTATCCCTTGGACTATGCGAAGAAGAAAAGCTCTCAAAATTTTGACAGTAGATATCAATGTATCTGTACAATGAATGAGAAAAAAGAACTCTATTTATAGAGTCAAAACAGTAACTGAAAAGATAACTACCTCACCACTGGTGCATTTGAAAAGTCATGCAGACTCTAAATACACGCAGGGTTAGTGAGTAGTTACTGGACGTGGCCCATAACTATTGGACACATGGTATTAGTGCATGGGTCGTGTGCAAGTTACTGGACACGCGAAAGAGAGATCGGTGGCATGGCTGCCACGTACTCCAGTTGAAATGAAATCCACGCTGTCTTGCTGAAGGCAAAAATCCACGCAATTTCGTTGACGCAGACTCGTTGAAGGCGAAATCCACGCAAGCTTTGAAGAAGAATACTTCAGAATTCACGCAGGCTTTGAGAAGAATAACTCAAAAATCTACGCAAACTTGAGAAAGGAGAAGGTTCAGAATCCACGCAAACCGCCAGCTGTCTTGATTTGGCACGCTTCGTCTGACACAAAATCTCTGACATTGATTATATTGTCAGCCGCATTAAATGAAGATAAGACCCAAAGTCACGCCAACTTGGTGAAGAGTGAGTCTTGCTAAGGAAGATTTCGAAAATCACGCAAAAGACGGTGATGATCTCTCGAGTTCTGTGCATACGTGGCATACGAGGAGACATTTCTCGACTGCTGTGTTGTCAGTTATTATGATTCTGACGTATGGCTGAGCTGTCTCTACGTGATTTCTAAAGGAGATAGACAGGCAGAACTTAGCGTATCTTTTGTGCTGCTTCTCGGATCACTCTGCGTGACTTGTTCTGATCAACTCAGCGTAACTTCATTTTTGAGGCCTACAATGCTATAGCGTGAATTTCCTATCACGCTTTTCACGCTCATACGCTCACGCTGTGCGTGCGTGAGTTACTTTTCACGCTCACGTTATGAGTGCATGAATTTCCTTTCACGCTCACATTGTGCGTGCCAACGGGAACCACTTTTTACGCTCACGCTGTTTGTACGCTCACTCCTACCTACTAGACTTGGCGTGACTTGTTGGCCTTAGCCTAGACTTGGCGTGACTTGTTGGCCTTAGCCTAGACTTGGCGTGACTTGTTGGCCATTAGCATAGACTTGTTGGCGTGACTTCCTGATCTGGGTGTTTCTATTTGTTCTTTAACTTGTTCATTTAATGGTGGCATGATAATTCTTCTATTATATCCTTACGCCTTTTGACATGAACTTGATAAAATCATGATATGTTAATATTGTTAATACAGATTGTTATGTGGAATGCGCCTTGTGTCCTGATTGATCCATGGATACCCAGTATGACTGGAACTTAACTCTGAGGTGTTATAGACTCGACCCCATGTAATACTAATTGATTTTCATGCCTTGTCACCATTGATAATGATTGTGATATTTACAAAAAAATTGATCATGCATTCCTAGTTAGAACTAAGAGACTGGCTAGTCGTCTTATTGAATTGAATGAATGAGACATGTTCATGTAATGAACTATTGTAATCGACTGGCCGATCCCGAATATTGGCATACAGGCACATGCAGGCTTCAAATTATTTATTTATTTACTTAGTTATTTATTTATCTTACAAAAACAGCATGTGTACTTTATGGTCAAGGTATGATTATTCCGTGGTTAGTTTGATTGTTGGATTACGCTATGTAAGACCTACAACCTAACCGCACGGGTATTGTTGTAGAGTCAGGCATATCGTACCCCGTACGAAAGTACTCATTTGAATGACCATGATCCACGGCATGGAACTTCACTCAACGTAGAGACTATTAAGTCAAATAAAATAATGATGGCATGGAGAGAATGGATTCCCGAGTTCTTACATAGCAGCCCTCTTGGGACTAGTAGTGCCCGACAGGCCGGCTGGTTCTCACAGATACTGTAAATCTGTCACACGGACAGGGAATGGTATCTGCTTATATTATTATTGTACATGGTATATTAACGGCGGGCGTCCCGCTGGGACTCGTCTAATTACATGATTGGCGCAATTGATTGACTTGATAGACTAGCCTTGCTCGCACATAGTAATAACTGAGGAAATCCCTATTCGCATAATTCCAGGATAACTTGGGACTCACAATAGCAAGCCGTAGGAGTTGATTGGCCGTTCAAGAGGATTTGTTTGTGTACTGTACCTACTCTGTTGCCTAACTGAGATGATCAGAATGTCAGGACATGACGGGCCAACTTTTGTCCTTGTTTGGTTGGGAGGTTGGTTCGAAGTGTCGTGATGTTATGTGAATCCTAGTGGAAAGCAGAGATCTATTATTATATTCTCTTACTTACTGGTTTAATCCTTCATATCGTGCTTCCTTGTGGTACTTGCTATTAGAGGTCTAACCTCTCTAGTTTTGCATGGCCAGATTTAGAGCCGGTTCCCGAGGATCCAGCTTACTTCTACCTCCAAGATGGTCAATACTAGAGGGATGATCGCAGGAGGACTCGAGTGGGTTCCTTACTCCATCGCTCGTTTTGTTATTTACTTCATACTTAGCCGTTTGGCACCGACATATTAGTCGGATTGTCTTACACTTACTTTTACATAATTGTAATTAAGTCAGACTGCAGCTGATAACAATTGTGTATATGTTACTATACCATCTGGCTATGTTTTGTAAAGCCAGCTCTCAGGAACATTTGACTAAGCGTTTGGGACGCCTTACTGCTTTATCTTACATGTTCTCTATTTTTGCTTCTTGTTTGAATGATTGAGATAATAGATGTGAAGTGACCATAGTAAGACTTTCATGTAGTATGCACCTCCTCGTCTGGTTAGACAGCGTTGATCGTATTATACGGTATTCATCTACCCGTAATACGTAGCTGGCTGAGTCATTCCCCCGTTCTCCAGTATTCTGGTTCTGGGGCGTGACAAGGTTTTAGTGGTGGCCCATGCAGGTCTGATTTCAGACTTGTGGGGTGTTTTGATTTATAGGATGTCTCAATCACACGTGTTTCCCCCTTGATCTCATGATTCGTTATTCTCAACCCTTGCTTGACATTCCGGTATCCTTTGACTTCATTGATCCTTCATGTCCGGTCGTTTGATTGTTCTTTTGTCCCTTTTCTTAGGGGCACCTCGTCCGTACCTGTCAGAGCTGGACAGCAACAACAAGAGCAACATGGACAACCTGACCCTGTTGGTCAGCAACAAGGGCCGGTACTAACTCATGAGGCTACCCAAGAAGAAGTGATAGTGGAAGCAGCAGCTGGATCGCAGTATCCGGATGTTCCACCACCAGCAACAGTTCCACCTACCCAAGTGGACATACCAGCCCTTCTAGAGATCATGAGAGGAATGATGGCTACTCAGCAACATCAGATGTTGGCCCAGCAGCGCATGCACACTCAGCTACAAGAGCAGAATGTGTTGCTCAACCAAGGATTGCAGACGACTTTGGAAAGAGGAATGAGGACTGATTCAGGAGCATCAGTCAGGTTTTGCAAGTACAACCCCCGCCGTTTCGAGGGCACGAAGGATGCCATCTCAGCAGATGCATGGCTTAAGGATATGGAGGCTATTCTGACGACAGCTAACGTACCGGCAGAAGAACGTGTGGATCTAGTGAAGTTGTTACTTCAGGATCTCGCACGTGATTGGTGGAAATCAGAGGAAGTGGGCATCAGACGTCCTGTGGCTTGGGACGATTTCACTGCAAGATTCAAGACCAAGTTCTATGGAGTTGTGGCACGGTTTGAGCTACAACAGAAGTTTATCAACCTCAGGCAGGCCGGCAAGACTGTAGATGCTTATGCAGCGGAGTTCTACAGATTGAGTAGATTCGCCCCAGAGATGGTAGCAACAGAGAGCCAGAGGGCCATGAGGTTTCAGCAAGGGTTTCATCTTGAACTCTTGCAATTGATAGAGGGGCACAGTTACCAGACTTTTGATGAGATATTGACGGCAACTCGAAGGCATGAGATCACCATTCAGAGGCTTGCGACAAGGACTGGGGGTCAGAAGAGATCCCACAGTCAGATTGAAGGAGGAGGGGGAGCAGCGCCCCGAACAACAGCACCATCCACTGGCATTCGTATCCACGATGTGGCGATACGAGGATCAGCACCACCACCCAGGCAGCAGCAACAGCAACAGAGGAAGAACTAGCAACCCCCGACGGGCTGCACTTATTGTGGGAAGATGGGGCACACTAGAGATGTGTGTCGGACATTGAACGGGCTGTGTCTGATATGTGGAAATCCAGACCATCGGGTTACCACATGTCCCATAAATTCGAGGTCAGAAAGACCAGGGCAGCAGTTTCCTGCTCTGCCAGCACCAGGGGCAGGCCAGTATCGAGGACCAGCGGTGGCAGTAAGGCCGTTGGCACAGCGTCCGTTTATACCGCAGGCTCAGATGTTTCGGCAGCAGGGGCCGCCGATGCAGCAACACCAGTATAGACCACCCCAGCATCATCAAGGAAGGGGCCAGCAACAGCATCAGGCTAGGCCGCAGCATGAAAACCAGCAAGGAGGTCGAGGGCAAGCATTCACTCTGTCCTTGGAGGAGGCATTGGCATCGGGAGATGTTGTGGCAGGTAACATTCTCGTCGCCTCATATCCCGCAGTAGCATTGTTTGATTCGGGAGCATCCCATTCATTTATATCTGCACAATTTGTGACACGACTAGGAATGGAGTTCGAGGCATTGCCAGGGAGGTTGAATATACTCACTGGTAATAGGCTCGTAGGAGTTAGTAGAGTTATTTTAGCATATAGCATTGTAGTTTGCGGGCATTCCTTACCCGCCCGGTTGATAGAATTTCCTGTTAGAAATTTCGACGTTATCTTAGGCATGGACTGGCTGAAAGACAGTCATGCGACAATAGATTGTCGTAGAGGGAGTGTATCTTTTGATATTTCAGGCATGAAGCTGTTCATCTTAGTCAGATCAGAGGCAACTCAGCAGGAGCAGGGAGTAGTAACGGCAATGGAAGAAGTTCAGATTTCGAAGGTAGTTGAAGAATTTCTAGACGTATTTCCTGAAGAACTTCCAGGTCTACCACCGGTTAGAGATATTGAGTTCAGTATAGAATTAGCACCAGGAACTAAACCGATATCAGATCGAGTTTACAGAATGGCGGATTCAGAGCAGGCCAAGGTATATCAGCATATAGAGGAACTGAAGGAGAAGAAGTTTATCCAAGCCAGCATATCGCCGTAGGCAGCACCAGTGGTACTTGTGGGGAAGAAGGATGGGTCATCCAGATTGTGCATTGACTACAGGAAGCTTAACGCGGCAACAGTGAAGAACAAGTACCCATTACCCAAGATCGACGACTTATTTGATCAGTTGAGCAAAGCTAGAGTTTTCTCCAAGATAGATCTTCGTTCAGGGTACCATCAGGTGAGGGTTCGGAAGGAAGATATTCCCAAGACAGCATTCAGGTCGAAGTATGGGCATTATGAATTCTTACTAATACCGTTTGGTTTGACCAATGCTCCAGCAATATTCATGGATTTGATGAATCGCATATTTATGCCATACTTAGACCAGTTTGTCGTTGTGTTTCTTGACGACATTCTCGTATACTCTGCTAGTGAAGAGGAGCATGAAGACCACCTCAGGAAAGTGTTACAGGTTCTGAGAGAGAACCAGTTGTATGCCAAGCTCAGCAAGTGTGAGTTTTGGTCAGACCACATTTCATTTTTGGGTCACATCATATCAAGAGCTGGAGTAGCAGTAGATCCCAAGAAGGTAGAAGCAGTAGAAAGTTGGCCAGTACCCAAGATCGTAGCAGATGTGCGGAGTTTCTTGGGATTGGCAGGATATTACAGAAGGTTTGTGTCAGACTTTGCAAGGCTTTCAGCACCCATGACCCGCTTGACCCGGAAGGATGTCCCTTTCGTTTGGTCGGCAGAATGTCAGGCATCATTCGAGACTTTGAAGTAGAAGTTGATATCAGCACCTATTCTTACATTGCCAGTTGGACCCGGAGGTTTTATAGTATATTGTGATGCGTCAGGTAAAGGACTTGGATGTGTCCTTATGCAACATGGGAAGGTGATAGCATATGCATCTAGGCAGCTTCGGGACCACGAGAAGAATTACCCAACTCATAATTTGGAGTTAGCGGCAGTAGTGTTTGCTCTGAAGCTATGGAGGCATTACTTATATGGTGACCGAGTGGACATGTACACAGACCATAAAAGTCTGAAGTACATCTTTACTCAGAAGGAACTAAATATGAGACAGAGAAGATGGCTGGAGTTGATTAAAGATTATGAAGTGGAGCTTCAGTATCATCCAGGCAAGGCTAATGTAGTAGCAGACGCTCTCAGCAGGAGAGGCGGCACATTTATGTTGACAACACAGAGGCATATCTTAGAAGACCTTCATGAGATGGGCATCGAAGTTATACTTTCTAGTGATATAGGAGTTCTAACATGTCTGCAAGTTCAATCCGACTTGGTAGGCAGGATCAAGGCAGCTCAGGCACAGGACCCAAGGATTCAGAAGCTTAGGGCAGAATGTGAGTCAGGACTCAGGAAAGGAGATGAGAATTCATGAAGATGGTACACTTAGGTTTGGATCACGTCTATGTGTGCCTAGTGGAGATATCAGACAGGAGGTTATGGCAGAAGCTCACAGTTCTCAGTATTCTATTCATCCTGGAGGGACCAAGATGTACCAAGATATCAAGCAGCATTTTTGGTGGAACGGAATGAAGAGAGAGATAGCTAGATTTGTTTTCCGTTGCTTGGTGTGTCAGCAAGTGAAGGCAGAACAGCAGAGGCCAGCTGGGTTATTGCAACCGCTTCCTATTCCGGAATGGAAATGAGAGCATATTACAATGGACTTTGTGACCGGTTTACCGAGATCACCAAGTGGTAAGGACGCTATTTGGGTAATAGTGGACCGACTTACGAAGGTAGCACACTTTCTTCCTTTCAGAGTAGGGCAATCTACAGAAAAGTTGGCAGAGTTGTATATGCAACAGATAGTCAGGCAGCATGGAGTCCCTGTCAGTATTGTGTTGGATCGATATACCCACTTTACATCACATTTCTGGAAGAGCTTACATCATAGTCTGGGTACCAAGTTAAGATTTAGCACGGCTTACCATCCACAGACGGATGGGCAATCAGAAAGAACGATTCAGACTTTAGAAGATATGTTACGAGTTCTCTGTTGGGGTTGACCAGCATCGTAGGCCGTTAGAGTTCTCTGTTGGGGACCACGTATTCTTGCGGATCTCACCTACTCGTGGGGTTATTAGATTTGGCGTTCGCAGGAAATTGAGTCTGCGGTACGTGGGCCCATTTGTTATCCTTGATCGGATAGGCGATGTTGCTTATCGTTTATCCCTCCCACCTTCGTTACGAGAGGTGCATGACGTGTTTCATGTATCTCAATTACGTAGGTATGTATCGGACCCAAGCCATATCCTCGATCATTCTGAGCTGGTTGTTGGTACCAACCTGTCTTACGAGGAACAGCCAGTGTCCATTTTGGACCGAAGAGAGAAGATACTTAAGAACCGAACAATTAGTCTTGTCCGTGTTGCTTGGGGTCATCACTCCTTGGGAGAGTCAACGTGGGAACGTGAGAATGATATTCGATCACGGTATCCACACTTGTTTGACTCACAAGGTATATCTCTTTCTGTATACCTTGATTGTCCTGATTCTTCATGCTTATCACCTTATGGATAGAGCTACTTGATATCGTAGAATGATGAATTTACATATATAGTACTTGCTTTTGATATGGTAAAAAAAATGATTGCTTGCTCACTAGAATTGCTTGTACTAGTTTAGCTCCGATATTTCTACCTGCTTGGATTTGAAATTTCGAGGACAGAATTTTTCTAAGGTGGGTAGAGATGTCACTCCCCGTTTCCAGAATGCATATTTTTATACATGTACAACTCATATATATATTTATTTAATAATTATCATGTATCATCTTGTATTTAAATTCCTTTAATTTTATGTTAATTAATTATCTGCATTTTATTTTCTGTAATTTATTTTTTGCTTTTAACTTCTCTGCTTTAGTCTTATTGTGGTTCGGCCATGGTTGGTTATTTTTGGGTTCATGGTGGTTCACATGAACCGAACCCCCACAGACCCCCACCTACCACCACCCTTCCTATTTAAAGCCCCATCCCCTTCTCTCTCCTCATAAACTCTCCTTCACCATTTACTTCTTCTTCTTCCTCATCACTCTCACCACCTACCAGGAGAAGGCAAGTACATCTTGCTTCTCCTTCATCCATTTTTTATGGTTCAATTGTCTTCCTCTTGTGATTCCAAGAGAGTTTAGCTCTTAGCATTTTTGATTTCTTTGGCTCGTTTCCTCTAGATCTGAGTAGCAGTATTCCCGGTTGTTCATAGGTTTTGATCTTCCAACCTTGCGTGCTTTTCGGATAAGATAGTTCTTGTGGTGGAACGGAGGATTAGTCACGCACACGTCTTTACGTGCCGGCGTGAATTTTTAGTCACACTCACGTCTTTACGTGTTGGCGTGTATTTTTAGTCACGCTCACGTTCTTACGTGTTGGCGTGAATTTTGAGTCACGCTCACGTTCTTACGTGTTGGCGTGAATTTTGAGTCACGCTCACGTTCTTACGTGCCGGCGTGAATTTTTAGTCACGCTCACGTCTTGACGAGCGTGCGTGAATTTTTAGTCACGCACATCTTTGCGTGCGTGAGTTTTTAGTCACGCACATCTTTTCGTGCGTGAATTTTTAGTCACGCACATTTCTGTGTGCGTGCATGAATTTCTTATCCCGCTTTTCACGCTCATGTTATGAGTGCGTGAATTTCCCTTCACACTCACACTGTGCGTGCGTGAATTTTTAGTCATGCTCACGCTATGCGAGCGTGAATTTCCTATCACGCTTTTCACGCTCATACGCTCACGCAGTGCGTGCGTGAGTTACTTTTCACGCTCACGTTATGAGTGTGTGAATTTCCTTTCACGCTCACATTGTGCGTGCCAACGGGAACCACTTTTCACGCTCACGCTGTTTGTACGCTCACTCCTACCTACTAGACTTGGCGTGACTTGTTGGCCTTAGCCTAGACTTGGCGTGACTTGTTGGCCTTAGCCTAGACTTGGCGTGACTTGTTGGCCATTAGCATAGACTTGTTGGCGTGACTTCCTGATCTGGGTGTTTCTATTTGTTCTTTAACTTGTTCATTTAATGGTGGCATGATAATTCTTCTATTATATCCTTACGCCTTTTGGCATGAACTTGATAAAATCATGATATGTTAATATTGTTAATACAGATTGTTATGTGGAATGCGCCTTGTGTCCTGATTGATCCATGGATACCCAGTATGACTGGAACTTAACTCTGAGGAGTTATAGACTCGACCCCATGTAATACTAATTGATTTTCATGCCTTGTCATCATTGATAATGATTGTGACATTTACAAAAAAATTGATCATGCGTTCCTAGTTGGAACTAAGAGACTGGTTAGTCGTCTTATTGAATTGAATGAATGAGACATGTTCATGTAATGAACTATTGTAATCGACTGGCCGATCCCGAATATTGGCATACAGGCATATGCAGGCTTCAAATTATTTATTTATTTATTTATTTATTTATCTTACAAAAATAGCATGTGTACTTTTTGGTCAAGGCATGATTATTCCGTGGTTAGTTTGATTGTTGCATTACGCTATGTAAGACCTACAACCTAACCGCACGGGTATTGTTGTAGAGTCAGGCATATCGTACCCCGTACGAAAGTACTCATTTGAATGACCATGATCCACGGCATGGAACTTCACTCAACGTAGAGACTATTAAGTCAAATAAAATAATGATAGCATGGAGAGAATGGATTTCCGAGTTCTTATATGGCAGCCCTCTTGGGACTAGTAGTGCCCGACAGGCCGGCTGGTTCCCACAGATACTGTAAATCTGTCACACGGGCAGGGAACGGTATCTGCTTTTATTATTATTGTACATGGTATATTAACGGCGGGTGTCCCGCTGGGACTCGTCTAATTACATGATTGGCACAATTGATTGACTGGATAGACTAGCCTTGCTCGCACATAGTAAGAACTGAGGAAATCCCTATTCGCATAATTCCAGGATAACTTGGGACTAACAATAGCAAGCCGTAGGAGTTGATTGGCCGTTCAAGAGGATTTGTTTGTGTACTGTACCTACTCTGTTGCCTAACTGAGATGATCAGAATGTCAGGACATGACGGGCCAACTTCTGTCCTTGTTTGGTTGGGAGGTTGGTTCGAAGTGTCGTGATGTTATGTGAATCCTAGTGGAAAGCAGAGATCTATTATTATATTCTCTTACTTACTGGTTTAATCCTTCATATCGTGCTTCCTTGTGGTACTTGCTATTAGAGGTCTAACCTCTCTGGTTTTGCATGGCCAGATTTAGAGCCGGTTACCGAGGATCCAGCTTACTTCTACCTCCAAGATGGTCAATACTAGAGGGATGATCGCAGGAGGACTCGAGTGGGTTCCTTACTCCACCGCTCGTTTTGTTATTTACTTCATACTTAGCCGTTTGGCACCGACATGTTAGTCGGATTGTCTTGTACTTACTTTTACATAATTGTAATTAAGTCAGACTGCAGCTGATAATAATTGTGTATATGTTACTATACCATCTGGCTATGTTTTGTAAAGCCATATCTCAGGAACATTTGACTAAGCGTTTGGGACGCTTTACTGCTTTATCTTACATGTTCTTTATTTTTGCTTCTTGTTTGAATGATTGAGACAATAGATGTGAAGTGACCATAGTAAGACTTTCATGTAGTATGCACCCCCACGTCTGGTTAGACAGCATTGATCGTATTATACGGTATTCATCTACCCGTAATACGTAGCTGGCTGAGTCGTTCCTCCTGTAAGCCCCTAGATTTCAAAAAAAAAATAGTTTTTTATAATTTTTAATAATATTTAATTTTAATACGTATTTTGTAGCGTGTTTCGTATTTTCTTGGTTTTCGTAATGCTTTGAAAATTTTCCTAACTTATAGATTTTTCCTTGGCCGGCATACCGCCAGTATACCGGAGTATACCGACGACATACCGTCCAGACAGATTTTCTACATTTTAGATATTTTCGATTTCAGATATTTTGATGAATAGTATTTTAGATATTTTGATGAATAGTATTTAGATATTTTCGTGAATAGTGTAGATGCACCCTATTATCCAATGGACATTTGGTTTTGTTTGAATGGCCAAGATTGACTTAGATTTTGACATGGATCACGATCCGACGGCTAAGATTAATTCCCCCTTCTATATAAACCCTTTCACTTTCTCTCTCATCTCTTTTTTCATTCTCTTCACTCTCTTTCCATTTCTTCTTCATCTCTCTTCCCTTGGAGCTTTGCTAGGAGCTTGGCCTTGAGGTCTAGAGTGTGGTTTCGTACCCCTCTTGGTGGTGGACTAGAAGATTAGGCTTGGAGCTTAACCTAGGCAAGTGTATCTTGCTCGAAAGTGGCATGACCATACTTTATTTTTGTTTTCCATGGAAACTAAAGTTTTATTGGCCTATAATTTGCTTCTTTAAATTGTTAACATGTTTAATATATAGCACTTTTGGTTTTGATCGACAGTATTGCGTAGATCTGAGTTTCTAGATATAATTTTCGAGTATTTTGAGGTTTTGATCTATCAAATGTTTTGATTTGTGAAAACTAATACTTCCATGTTGTAGGAAATTCAATTCTATTCAATTTTGACTTTTGAAAGTCCGAATTTCGATTTAAAACGAAGTTTTTATGGCCGAAACAAGTTTTGAGTTCAAAAATCAACTTTCTGCGACGGTTCGGAAAATCCGTCGGAAATCCGCGGAAATCTGTCGGAAAATCCGAATTTTCACCACAAAACTTGCTGTGACGGAACGGAAAATCCGCCGGTAATCCGCGGTAATCCGCCGGATAATCCGGTTAGGCTGTTTTGCATTTTTTCATATATTTTAAGTGCTGTAAAAATTCTGGAAAAATTGTATTTAAATACTATGTTAATTTAGCTAATTTATTATAATTTTTTCAGCATTTAATAAGTACTTTTGGTATTTTATAAAAATAGGAAAACAGAGCTCATTTTTAGGATACCTATGTTTGTTGATTTTTAATAAATGTTTATGAAGGTTTATAAATTCCAGAAAAATTAGTATAAATTCCTATAATTAACAAGGATCATTTTGGTGCTTTATTTTATATAAAATTGAGCATTTTGTCTATCTCAAAAATTGTTAGAACACAATGTACAGTTGATTTATTTATTGATTAATTACGACTTGCGACTTTTTGTATTGTTTTGAGTTATTGTAGTATTGGACCACCCGCTACACTAGTGTAATATTGAACATAGCTTAGAACTGAGTTTGTATATCATTATTGACAGGATACCGGACATCTATATCTTCGTACTAGTATTCTTGCTTTGCTCGAGGCAAGTACTTTCTACGAACTTTATATGTTGTTACATAAATGAACTGCAAAACCCACCATGTTAAATGCTGACCCTTGGGGTAGCAAGTTAAAACGTCACATGTTGTACTTTCCATTACTACCATGCTTAGAACAGTCTTGATGTATCTCTCACATGATTTAGAATATGGGTTATGGGGAAACTGTTAGTAGCGTACGTGATCATGACCCCCTACTCGTACGTACGTACCGAGCAAGTTTGACATTTTATGTATATCTTGTCGTAGGCACATCAGCTGTATTTGTACGTATGTACATCTATCGCTTGTTTTACTTGTACGTATGTACATTTTATTTACATTGTACCTCGGTACATTGTACATCTATTGACCGATCACGTACTTGCTACAGTTTTAAACATTACATATACATCTGTCTTTATGACATATGTGTCCTTGCCATGATAGACTATGTGATGCCATGCTTTCCAGTTATTCCTCTCATGTTCATTTTCATGTTTCATATGCTAGTTTGCTAGATTTAGTACTTGCTCCCGTCCTGACAGGATAACGTTCACTACACCAAAACACATAATTCGTAACAGATTTTTTTTGCAATTAGTAACGCTTATTACCGTGACACTTATGTAACAATAATAACCGTTACAATAATTACAAAACCGTCACTAAAATTTAGATTTTATGTTTTTGTTATTTTTATAATTCATGTAACATTAAAAATCGTTGCAAATGAAGAGCTCACTCACACTTTCTATACTAATTTTTTTCTTCTATTAGTGTAGCAAAGTGTTACAGACAAAATTCAACTTCCCGCACTCATTTTCAATCTTTCCCTCTCTCTCGAGCTTCCCTTTTCTCTCTAGAGACTTTCCCTCTTTCTCCAGCTTCTGTCTCTCGAGTATTCCATCTCTCTCTATATCGAGGGGAAAACTTCCCTTCTCTCTCTTTCTCTCTCCCTCTCTCTCTCGAGAGAGAGAGAGACTTCCCCTCCATGAATACTTTCGATTATCTCAGATCTTGTCGGATACCAATCGATGTCGACATCGGTTTAACATCGAGCATAAAAATTAGGGTTTTGAGCTTCCTAGTATCCAATACAGAGCTCACCGATGTCGACAGCGAAGCGGAGCGACAAGCGAAGGGTTAAGGGCTCAGAATCACTCATATCGAAGAAGAAAGTGAAGCCAATATTGACGCCAACGCTGATATCTCCAGGTCATATCTTGCTATCTCCAGGTCCTATCTTGCGATTCCATTGAAACTAGGGTTTGCTCTCGATTTAGAGATTGAATTTTTATTGTTTGTTGAAATTGATCTGTAAATCTGGATCTAATCAGCGAATTCAATAGAATTCTTTCTGCGCTGAAGGATTTTATAGAGAAAACATTCCTCGATTGAATAAATGTTCATAATTTTCAATAAAGGCCACTTTTCTATGCTGTTGGTGGAGAAATTGTTAAAATATCATATGAAATTCATACATGTTAGCCATATGACACAATTTTGGTTTAACAGGTTCATCTGAAATAGCACCGAGATATCAGTTTTGGCCTCACATACCCGCTTCCAAGCCCAAGCCGACGCTGTCAATCTCATATGTGGTTCCAAAACCTACCTATCACCTCTATAGAGGATTTGGCTTTGGCCACACTACTCGTGGATGAGGTAGTTCATAACCTATATTTATTCTTATTCTGACATCATTCGTTTTGATGGTGTAATCCGTCCAAACTACTCGTGGACGAAACAAATTGGTTAAGATTATACTGTATTTGTTAGGTCAACTAATCGAGGCCATCTGATTGATCAGTCTATTGTGTTATAATGCAGGGAGGAGGATGGTGTCATGATGTGCTCGCATGTTATTTGAGATCAAAGACTGGGTATGGTTCCTCCCACTATATATTCTGCAAGGTAACAAAAAATGTACTTTTTCTTCATAGGAGAATGGTATCTAGCTATTCCTCTCAATCATCGTGTGATACTGAATACAATAATTATGTGATACCTTCGGTTAATTAGTTTTTCATGAAATTATGTTATACTTACCATAAGCAACTTTCCATCTTTCTTTCTCCAGTTCACCATCAGCAGCTTCCCATCTTCATTATTCAAGAGATCTTAATTCTACATTATTCTCCATTTGAATTGAAATAATTAATAAGACAATTCCTTCCTTTTTTTCTATTATATTTTGTTCAATTTTTGAATGCAATGCTAATAAGGGTGTGGTGTGGGAGATATAATTTGATCGAAGGGTACCATTTGCACGTGCCAGCATTCTGGTGATAGTATTCCAGAACAAGGGGAAAAAGCATGACAGTTAGTTGCTTTATGACCCTTACAAAGGGCTTAGTGGATCAAAAGCTTCTTGTAGTATATTAGTTAGTAGTCGGCCATAATCAAGTTTACAAGACGAACTTCAATGCTCTACCAAAATCAGAACTATCTAGCATTGGTTGCATGCTCTCCACCCACAGTGTTGTATGCCCAATGTAGATTTATCTATACTATACAACATGAAAAAAAAGGTTAGGCTCCATGGTGGAAGTTCTTCTTCTAAAAATATTATTATCCATGTTTACTAATTAAACATTATTCATTAAAATTTAACATGGGTAGTTAGGCACCGTTAGGTAATTACGTATCAAAAAAAAAAAGCAGACTCTTGTTTGCTCTTTTCATGTGTCAAAAAATTAAAGGTTTTGTTCTTTCCAAATATGTATGTATATATTCTTTCCAAGTAGTATGCATATATACTAGTATCTAAAGGCTAAAATGTTACCAAATGTCCTTCACAGTTTTGCCTCGTCTACGGTTCATATGCTCGATTTTTGTTTTCTAATCCCGAACAATTCCCTACATTCTAGCAGTATGCATCCATTCTTATGTGGTGCCAACATGTTCATACAACTAACGTTACTTCTTAACAAAGATAGTGAGAGCTCCGAGATTGCAAGAAGGACAGAGGATTTAACAGAAGGACAGAGGAAGAGCTCTGATACAAGTCAATTTCAGAGAAAGAGAAGTGCTAAGCCTGACTAGAACCAACAAGAAGAGCATCACAAGATAAAAACCAGGTTATAATTGTTCTTCGTTCATATAACACATTTGAGGTATCAATTTTCGGTGATGTTGCTGGTGTATATGAGATATTAGTTACTAGAATGTCATTTTTATCATTGTGTATGCTTTGTACATGTTGTTGTTATATTGTTGTTAATATAATTAATAGTGTGCCACTATTTAAGTTAATTTAGTGATCTTTTATGTAAGTCCTTATCTTATTGGGGAATTTCATTTTCAACTAAATATTTATTTTGTCCTTGAATGAGTTATCATTTATATACTTAGCTGGAAGAATCCTATGCGTAAAATTTCAATTTGACAGGTTGTGCGTGAGGAAATATGGAATTGTGGGTTATATGCAAGAGTTTTGGACATAAGCAAAAACTTTATTCAAGAAGTGCCAGCAAAATTTGGCTCCCTGAAACGTTTAAATGTAATTGTCATCAGCTTTTTTCTTCCAGTTTGGGCATGTTTGCTAAACTATACTTCAGGTACAGTGCAACATTAGTTACACACTAGATTGCATAGAAATGAACACGGATTAGTATATGGGTTCAAAGTACAACATTCAAAAAATATTAGGATATTTTTTACGGCACATATATTGTTATATATACATGAGAAAATATGTTTATATCCATTTGTATAGATCTTAATCGTATATGTATTTATGAATGTTTTAGCTAACAACTAGGTCCCAAACGGGTTTAGCCATCCCAAATAACTTTTAGCCATGCTTTTTGTTCCCTTTGGACTCCAGGCATTGGCAGCCCTTTTCCGTTCTGCCCATATCCATTGATTGTTCAGGAAATAAAGTACCATATCTAGTACGAACACAGATACAGACACGGACAATAGATACAGATAGACACGAGTATGGTCCTCTTGGGCACTATCTGTGCAACCTTGTTTACATGGATATTCAGTTGTTGCAACTCAAGCCTCTCTTGTTTAGGTAACTGCTACTCGTCGTTATCCATCTCAAGTCCACATTGTTTTTAAAAATCCATAAGAGTAATATATGCCTTTGCATGAAGTATCTCATCTAGTACAAACATTGTTGATGGCACAACAGCTCTCCCAACTACAAAATGTCTCTTGACATGTTGTAACACATTCTGTGACCAATTTTACCATTGCACTAGTTTAATTAGTAGCTCAGCCACTTTACCTGCTTAGATTGCAGTAAGTGAACCTGAACCTAACAGGCTAACAGAACATACAAAGTGCATATCGTTAAAGAAACTCATGCTGCAACATCTATTGCTACATTCCGATCTTAAACTTTTATAAATTCAAGATAAGATCCTTACTCGTTTTCTAGTATTCTTATTATACACTTCTACTTTGCCTTCGTAATATGCTGAAGCTATCTCATTATGTAGATCGCCTTCTGGAGTGCTTTATTAAACGACTCTCTATTGTGTAGAAATGGTTCCTAGATGCAAATGACATCTCAGATGAGGGGATTAGCTGGGAAGTACTGTCAAATCTGAAGTCTTTACTATCGCTGAACATAAACTAGTAAGTATTATTCTTGTTCAAATAACTGTTGTTAGCTCTCCATGATGGAATGTGGTCAGTGATTTATTTTTAGTAGACAATTCCTAAAAAATTTGGTCAAGGTCTTTGTTTGTGTAGACAATTATATATTCAGGATGATAAATGCACAGACGAGTTATGCGGCTATGCCGTTGAAGAGAAGCTTTGGGACAATATAAAGGAGAAGACATCTTACACAACAAGTAGGATTATAAAGTTTATATTTTACCATATAATTAACAGAAATAATGTAAATCAGTTATCGATTAAGATTTGTAATGAAGTTGAGGCTGTAGAGCTCATGATTAATGATCCCTAACTCTTAAGCAATATGAACTTGTGCCAATAACTAGTCTTGGTAGCTCTTTGCCAATTGGTTTTTATGGGTTTAGGATACTGTTCCTTTCCTTTGGTTTGGTTTTGGTATCTCAAAATTCCATATATAATCCTGATTGCTACTATTCAGGATTAGTGATCTTTAAATCTAAGAAACATGAATTTGTGCAGATAACTAACTAATCCTGGTAGCTTTTTGTAGATTAGTTTTTGGGTTTAGGACATTAATTATCTTCTTTTGCTTGATTAGTTCAAACTTCCATATATAATCCTAAGATTCGTATATATGTTTCGTATAATTGAAACCAATGCCTGCAGTCACAACTCATATATGATGATCACTATTTCCTTAAATATAAAAATTAAGATTCATATATATGTTTCCTATAATTGAAGCCAATGCCTGGAGTCACTACTCATATATGATGTTCACTATTTCCTTGTATAAAAATGTGCATCCTTTTTCATATTATCTATAATTCATACAGAGAATTTGTGATGTTCTTAAGCCAATAAAATCCTCTAATGTGCATTTAAATTTGCAGTCAGCAGGCATGTGGGGCCTACGAGTCTATGTGCATCTATCTGTTTGATCGGTTGTTTACATGTTGCAATAGGAGAAAATGGCTGATATTCTATTGGCTACTTACACTGTGAAGTCCCATGGCAAGCAGTTGCTAAGGGCTCACATCCATGACTGGATGATACTAGTACTCCTCGCGTTGATAGACGGCCTCTTGAATCTTATAGAACCCTTCCACCGATTTGTTGGAAGGGACATGATGACTGATCTCAGTTACACAATGAAAGGAAACACGGTGTCGTTCTTGGCCATTCCGGTATCTTCTTCTTCATCATCTTCGGTACCTACCGAAATATCTATCAGTTTTTGTAGCATTATGCTTCATTTGAAGAGAAAACTTATCTTCTCCCTTTTCGACCAGGTTTATGCAGTTATATTTCCTGTTATCATTTTTACAGTAAGGTATTTCAAGAGGAGGGATTTGTATGATCTGCATCATGCCATACTAGGTAAATTCACCTGAAACCTGTTTTCTAATAGGTGGATCAATTTATACATGCTAGTGGCATATGTTTGCAACACAAGTATCCTATATTTCGTGCTTATAGTTGCCGTTATTGCGGATGCAATCAAGGATGTTGTTGGTCGACCACGACCTAATTTCTTCTGGCGTTGTTTCCCTGATGGGAAAGCGGTGAGTTAGCAAGCATTTGTCGTTGTTATGTTTCAAGTGTAATCGTGCTTTGTTTTCTTTTTGCGTCTATACAGCTTTATCTGGTGTGCTGATAGCCTGATACAATAATATGTTTCAGGTTTATTATCCGATCACGACTAATGTAATCTGTCATGGAGATAAAAGTGTCATAAAGGAGGGCCATAAAAGTTTTCCGAGTGGGCATTCTTCATGTAAGCATCAAAATATAATGACCCACATCAAAATATAATGACCCACTAACTGTTAACTATTAGTATGATTGTTCATCTCCTGTTTCTTATAAATCTTTCAAAATCCTCGACACACTGTCTTGTGTGAAAATCAAAATTTCTTGTTTCTGGCTTCATCCGTACAGGTAATGTTCAGGCACTAGCAAACGCACAAAGACACTACTTTCACACAAAATTCATTGAGTCTATATCTGCAGCATAGCAAAGCTCTAAAATCCACTAATAAGTATCGTCTGATTTTTTGTTTTCTACCCAGGTCATGATAACTTTGATAACTTGAGGCTTGTGGAGCAGTTCTAGAAGCAAGCACCTGGTGCAATTGCTACTACTAAAGCTCAAGAGGATGACGATGATGTTGGTCCTTGAGCTTGTTCTTGGAGAGACATTTGAAGTGGCTACGGGGGAGAAGGGTGATTCTTTAGAGTCCTTTATGCGTGTAGTATTTCCGATTTTCACTGAACAACCAACTTTCTTTATTCCATCTCTGTTTATTTTTTCGGAAATCGGTTTGTTGAAAGGAATTACACCTATTCTTTTAATTATGTTATGTGGTTTGTTCAAAGGAATTGCAAAACAAAATCTTTTTCTCTATCTGATGTTGCATGGTATGAGGTGTTTATGTTTTCTGTACCAAATTCGTTAGTTTCATTCAGTCATGGCAATGATAGTAACGTCTCTACTTACAGAGATTAAAGCTATGAGTTACATGAGTTCATCTGCAATAAAGAGATTGTATCAAAGTATTCTTTTTTGGCTTGGTTTTACCACTGTACTTTTATGTATGTTAGATTAGATTTGTTGAAGGATATTGTTGCCTAGAATGCGATTTATTTATTTGTATTAATTACTTGTCATTGGGAAGCTAGCATGTATATTCAAATTATATTTTTTTTTTCAAAAAAATATTTTTGTAACGGTTATAACCGTTATAAAAGTGAAAAATAGTAACCAAAAAACATATTTTTGTAACGGTTATAACTGTTACGAAGGTAAATTTAAGTCACGGTTATAACCGTGACGAAAACCGTTACAAAATTTATTTTTCTAACAGTAATAACCGTAACAAAAACCGTTACGAAAATTTCTCACGCCTAATTCGTCACGGTTATTACCGTGACGAAAATTATTTGTCACGGTAATAACCGTTGGCAATTGCCTATTTTGGTGTAGTGGTTGTAGGTGTCCTTACTGAGGAGGAGTTACTCTGCGACTCATACTATGGAGTTACTGCCGAGGACCCGGCTCTGCTTTACGAGGATGTTCCTGCAGGGAACCTCGCCTAGTTGTCTTTTGTTTACTTAGACTTTTGAGAGTAGACATGTATTAGACTACATCATTTTGTAACTGGACATGTATCCAGTTTTACATTTCAGTTCACTTGTACTTGGATATTTTACTATATACGACGACTTTTGTGTTTGGAGCATTTATGATTCTTCTTCACTTATAGAACTGTTAGCACATTTAGTCTTATCATGTTGTCTTTAGAACAGCTTACTACGTTTTATCTCAACATAGGCTGGACATGACTCGGCCTGGCCCAACAATTTGGGTAGCGGGTCGTGACACCTCCGCTCTCCAGTATTCTGGTTCTGGGACGTGACAATACTACTGATGCTGAATCGACTCTGAATGGGCAGGACCCCACCCTATGGTCCGGTGCTCCACACAATAAACACAATCCCAACGCCTTGCGACACTCCGCTTCCACGTGTCCAGGCTTCCCACAATAAGAACAGCCCACGGCGGAAGACTGCGCTTGCTTCTGTTTCTGCTGAGAGTACGTCAGGGTTGAGCGCTGATCCGACGTCACTGAGGCCGCTCGCCTCGGAGCTCCAATAGTCAAAGCCCTGGCTGCCGGGGCTGGGGCTGAAGACTGATCCATTTGACTATGGGACCGCTTCCGACCTCCGGTCCTGTCCACTATTCTCTGGGAGGTATACTCGTGCCTCCTCGCTGCTCACAACACCGCATCATAGGTCTGATGCTCGAACTGTTCTACTGCCAATATATCTCCAGGTGAAGTCCCTGCTGGAACCTCTGCGCTCTATCAAACTCGGTTGCCACCAAGGTGGGAGCAAACCGACTGAGTCTGGAAAACTCGGCCGCATAACCGTCGACCGTCCTCCCCATCTGCTTAAGATTACTGAACCTGGTCTGCAAGTCATATCGAGCCACTGCATCATAATACTTGGTCTGGAACTTTTTGCTGAACACTGCCCAGGAGACAGGTGTTGCCAATCCCACTACTTGTGCGGCCCACCAACTGCGGGCTAGATCCAATAACTGTAGGCGCACCACAGCCACCTTCTCGTCTTCTGGAATCTTCGCGGCTTCGAGAATCACCTCTATTTCTTGTAGCCAAGCATCGGCAGCAATGGCATCCTCGCTGCCATCGAAAAAGGGAGGGTTCAGGCGCTTGAAACTGTTGACCGTACTGTTTCCTCGAGGACCACTTCTATTCAGAGCATCTTGTACTACTTGGTGCAGGGCATCTCCCTGACGATCTTGTGACGCAAGCAACTCACGGATGAGTCCTACCAATCCTCTATCCTCTGACCCTGCTGGCTGGACGGGCTGAACTGGCGGTACTGGTTCTCCAGGAGGCACGGCTCGGGAGGCTGCTGCTGAGGACTGAGCTCCTTCTGGCTGATCAACAGGGACGATGTCACTGGAGCAATGGCATCAGGGATATTAAGGAAGGACCAGGATAGATCAATGATACAAGCATGTTATCAAGTCAGGAATTCAAGGAGATATGAAGATACGAGTGGAGATCAAGGGAGAGTACAGATTGAGACATCTATCCGGTAAACCCTCACACATCTTGATTAACAAGACCTGCATGGGCCACCACTAAAACCGTGTCACGCCCCAGAACCAGAATACTGGAGAGCGGGGGCAGACTTAGCCAGCTACGTATAACGGAATGGAATCCACACCGCTATACGGTCACGGCTGTCTAGACATGTGAGGGTTTCACTACAATCCATCAGTCTCTTAAGGTCATCAAATAGCCTATTGTCTCAATCTCAACCAACTAATAATAATTACAAGATGTCAGATCACCAAATATATAATTGTAAGGCGTCCCAAACATTACATATCCAGATGATCATGAAGCTAGTCGTACAAAATGTAAGGACTAGCAAGAGTTAAGTCATACATGATCAATCTCGAGTTGCCAATCATGTTTACAGCCCGTAGTCAAACAGAAAGTAAAGTGCATCGAGCTAACAGGTGCTCGTCGGCTAAATGCCTCAAAAGAATAATGTACAATATTACAGTGGGAGAGCAAAAGAAATCCACTCGATGCCAGGATTCCCTCTAGTGGTCACCATCTGGCTGGAAAGCAGGTAGATCCTTTGCTGCTGCTCCGATATCTGGCCATACAAAACCAGCTGGGTCAGACCCCAGAAAGAGCAAGTGCCACAAAGGAGGCTTCACTTAAGAACTAAAACCAACAAATCATTAGCATTCAATACGTAAGAAAGCAAAAATAAGTAACACAGATTGAGGTTTGTGCACTACCAATGCACTTGCCCCAATCAGAGAAAAATAATTAAGAGAAGCATCACTGACATAAAAGAACTGGAGAATCATGCTAAATAAAATATAGCGGGACAATATATGAAGAGAAAACGAAGGTACTATTTCGGAAGCCAGGTTACAATCCTTAAACCAAACAAGGACCGAAATTGTAACCCTTCGCCTGAACAGAACTTAGTCTCTGACCATTTATTGCTAAAGGTGCCAATCATTAAGGTGAAAAGGAGAGAGTACAATGATAAAAGTGACAATGAAGAGTGCAATATGCTAGAGTGACAATAGAGTACAATCGTTATAGTAACAATCTGGAATGACAATCATTAATCATTCTGGTATAATATGGCAATCAATCACTAATACTATACTGGACTAGACTCCATCCATTCAATCACGGCCAATCATTGCCTACGGCTTTCTACATTAACTAACTAGGGTTATCACAAACCTAGTTACTAGCAAGATGCAATGAGGTACGCCTACGGCCACAAGCCCTGCAGACTATCCAGGTTATCCAGACGCAAGGTTCAAGCTTAGAGTTATCATGCCTTGTTAGGTGACTTGGATGCAACACACGACGGTGTGCATGGTAATCATTTTATGTAGTGCCCCACATAGCAGTGAGCTGGAAATGTGCCCTACTTGTCGGCAGGCTACAAGTCCATCAAGGAAGGCGCCCAGATAACGGAATTGCTTGTAGCCGGAATACCTCTCTATATGCTCTACTTGATCAATCTAGTCATTAACCTAATCAGATTCGGTATGAATCCCTGATCGTGGTAACCAGGGATACATGTCCTAGACAGGATGCGAGACAAGACTGGTTGCTTACACAAGCATATTCAATACAATCACCCACGGTGTCAAGAATTCACTTAGCATGTCAGGTGGGCCGTCGCAACAGCGTATCACGGCTATCATGTCGGGTTACTTATCAAGATTACTTATCAAGGCAAGGGTGCGTCACAACGGGCCACCATCAAGAATTATCATGTTAAATTACTTGTCAAGTGTGCACCACGGCGGGTCACTATCAAGAGTTATCCTGTAAGGTCATAAAGCCATGTCGTGTTCATCTAAGTGCACCATAACGGGTCACTGGTCATGCAATTCCATCACTAAGCCATGTTCATATTACATTCATAAATAATGTCAAGATCATATCGGGTTCATGTCGAGTCTACCTCAAAAGGCATAGGGATATAGAATTGGGTGCAAGATCATAAAGGGGAACATGGGGGACATAAAACACCAAGGGGGGACAAGGGGTAGTCGTACGCTCAGGTCACGCGTACCCAGTCAAGTCTGTGTACGAAATCAAGTCTGCCTGCGTACCCAGTCAAGTCTGCGTACGAAATCAAGTCTGCCTGCGTACCCAGTCAAGTCTGCGTACGAAATCAAGTCTGCGTACCCAGTCAAGTCTGCGTACAAAATCAAGTCTGCGTACCCAGTCAAGTCTGCGTACAAAATCAAGTCTGCGTACCCAGTCAAGTCTGCGTACGAAATCAAGTCTGCGTACCCAGTCAAGTCTGTGTACAAAATCAAGTCTGCGTACCCAGTCAAGTCTGCGTACGAAATCAAGTCTGCGTACCCAGTCAAGTCTGCGTACGAAATCAAGTCTGCGTACCCAGTCAAGTCTGCGTACGAAATAGGCACGCTGCCAACAGGCAGCGTACTCAAGTCTGCGTACGCTGCGCTAAAGAGCGCGCGCAGCTCAGTGGCGTAAGCTAAAAAGCTCTGCACACTGCTCACTGTCTTTTCCAAACCAGCAAGGACTCCATGGTTAAACCCAAAGCTTCAAAAATTCATAACTTGGTCAAAACAAGTCCAAATCTAACTTTTCAAAGGTCAAAATTGGGTAGAAGAAAATTTCCCACCACATGGAAGCATCAAAACTTGAAAACAAAGAAGTTTGATAGATCAAAACCACCAAATCCGAAAATAACAAATTTCTAGATCTACAAGATTTAAAGCCTCAAAATGGAAAATGACAAGTTCTAATGTGTCTTAGAAACATGAGGAGAAGCTAATGGAACAATAAAATGGGTTCTCTTGTAGAAGCAAGTTGTACTTGCCTTTGGGTGTGGAGAGTTGGGTGGAGGAAGAAGAAGAAGAAGAAGAATGGAGGAAGTAATGAAGAGAGAGAGTGGTTGGTGGAGTTTTTAAGGAGGGTGGGATGTGGTGTGTTGGGGGTGGAGCATAGGCTAAGGTGTTCCAATACATATTAAACCAAACCAAACCAACCCAAACCAATTAAAACCGAGCCATGACAAAACCCAAAATACGAGAAATATCGAAATTCTACAAGTTGAGAAAAATAAAAATACATGCCAAAAATCCAGATATGAGTATAAATACGAAATACGGGAAATGAGGGTGACAATGATAGACCTGGCATGATATTTTTTGAAATGCTGTTGCGACGGCTACACGACATGACAAGATTGAATAACTTGGACACCGTGGACAATTGTGCTTGTACAAATGAACCCGTCTTGTCTTGCATCATGTCTAGGACGGGGATCCCTGAGTACCACGGTCAGGGGTACCCACTGAAATCAACTAAGGCTAACAACTAGAATAAATCCAGTAGTCATGAAAAGATTTCCCAGCTACAGGCAATCCCGTTATCTGGGCGCCCCACTTGAGATCTGTAGCCTGCCGTCGAGTAGGGCACATTTCCAGCACACCGTCATGTGTTGCACTCTCTAAGTCACCTAAGGGTACATGCGTTTCCTGGACGATGTACCCACTTGAATTCAACTCTAATTGCGTCCGGATAGCCTGGATGGTCTGCAGGACTTGTGGATGTGGAACAATCTCACTGCATCTTGCTAGTAACTAGGCCTGTGATAACCCTAGTTAGTTAACTATCAAGCCGTACTCTTTGCTTGGCCGTGATTGATTGGATGGAGTCTAGTCCATCTTTGTCTCGTTCCGATCCTGTATAAGGTTATGACATGACATGATTACTCGTGCTTACTTTAATTCAATATCAAGATTGTTACATGTCCTGATTTCTTATATTTATCCTGCCGATAAATGGTGGAAGAATCCAAGTTCTGTTCAGATGAAGGGTTACAACCCCGGTCCTTGTTTGGTTTACGGGTTGTAACTTCGTTATCTGAATAGTCCCATAGTTATCTCTTCGTATATCACCTGTCCTGTTTTCTTTAATTGCTGTTTTTTATTTAATTATACTCTTGTGCTAATTGCTGGTTTTAGTTCCTAAGTGAAGCCTCCTTTGTGGCACTTGCTCTTTCTGGGGTCTGACCCAGCTGGTTTTGTATGGCCAGATACCAGAGCAGCTCCAGAGGATCTACCGATTTTCTAGCCCGATGGTGAACACCAGGCATAACCAGGGCAACGAGTGGGTTTATTTTGCTCTCCCACTCTATTGTAAAAATTATTCTTTTGAGGCGTTTAGCCGCCGAGCAAGTGTTAGCTCGTGTACATTTTTACTTACTGTCTGCCTACGGGCTGTAACATGGTTGGCAACCTAGGGTTGATCATGTATGACTAAACTCATGCTAGTCCTCACATTTTGTAACGACTATCTTCATGATCAGCTGAATATGTAATGTTTGGGACGCCTTACTATTGTATATTTAGTGATCTTACATCTTGTAACTCTATTTACTTGCTCGTGATTGAGACACTAGGCTTGTTCATGACCTTAAGAGACTGTTGGCTTGAAGATAAACCCTCATATATCTAGACAGTCGTGACCGTATAGTGGAGTGGATCCCATTTCATTATACGTAGCTGGCTATGTCTGCCCTCGCTCTCCAGTATTCTGGTTCTGGGGCATGACATCGTCTCCTCCTCCTCTTCATCATCTCCACCATCATCATCATCAAGTTCACCATCACCATTATCATCTTCATCTCCACCACCATGCACCATCACCTTCACCATCCCCTCCACCACCACACGTCGCCGCGCCACCGCCGCTGTGCCGCCGCCCTGGCCGCACGAGGCCGTGCGCCACCAGCAGCACAGCAGCAGCTTCGACAGCAAACGGTAGCAGCAGCTGGCGCACGTGCGCGCACGCGCGGGCCGCTGTCGTGCGCCGCCGCGCCGCCGCACGGCGCTGCCGTCGTCGTGGCCGGCCCCCCCACCGGCTGCGCATGCCTTCGGCGACCTCCCCCAGGCCACCGTCGTCCTTCCCGATGCGTACAATAGACTATTCGTACGTTTTGCACGAATTTCCGTCGTGACGCGCTCGGGAACGAAGCTGAAACGGTATTTTGTCACAGCGACTTCGCACGTGTTTTTTGGGAGATCCGACCGTTGGATCGGCAAACTTTTTGCTCCGTCGCAATCTCGGTATATCCATCTTCACTCCTGTCAATTTTTGTCCGTTAATTTCGTCGTTTGATACCTCAAAACTGGCCACCAAGTTGACCATTTAAATTGAACTATTTTTGGACAGTTTCGTGGAGCCGACTTCGTCAGCTCGTAACTTCGCCGTCGCAGCTCCGGTTGGCGCGCTACCAGTTCCTGTGCACAGCTGGTATAACCCTCTTCCTGTCTCCTTTAGGTTTCGTTTCATTATAAGCACGTTCGATTGGTCGAATTCGACGCCAAAGTTGGCCGTCCGAATTCTTTAATTTGTACTTGTTAAATTCCATTTTTGAACCCGGGACTCCGGATTCAATTTCTGACACCACCAGTAGACTCGTGGCGTCGTTCTCGCATGTTTTCATATAAAGTTTGCTTGATTTGGAGAACGTGGGCCCTGGCACGCATTTTGGTGCAAAACGGGTCCCACTTTTCGAGTCAACGGGTCACTTTGAGATCGGCTCATCGGAATCCAATTTCGGATATACCGTTGAGTTCATATCGTCATTCTGGACTCGTTGACATATAATTTGCTAAGTTTTGAAGACATTTGCTCTGGCACGCATTTCGGTGCAAACTGGATTCCAAATGTCCGCGTCAACGTATCATTTTGAGATCGGCACATCGGAATCCTATTTCGGACATATCGTTGGGTTCGTATCATCATTTTGGATTCGTGGACATATAATTTGTTAGGTTTTGTAGACTTCTATCCTGACACGTTTTTCGGTACAAAGTGTGTCCAACGACGGACATCATTTTGACCCAAAATTACCGTTTTGCCCCTGTGTCTAAATTGGACTTATGGGTAGGCTATCCTAGCTAATTTGACCATTCTGGACACGTTGGTGATATTTATTTTATCATCCGACAACATCTGTAGATTTTGATTATGTATTATCCTTAATTTATAATTAATTATTTTTCCAAAAATTGTTATTTTCTGTTTTTTGAATTTTTATATATATTTTAATTTCTGTAAAAATCTGGAAAAAATTGTATTTAAATATTATGTTATTTTAGCTAATTTATTATAATTTTCTAGCATTTATTAAGTGCTTTTGGTATTTTATAAAAATAGGAAAACAGAACTCATTTTCAGTATATTTATGTTTGCTGATTTTTAATAAATATTTACGAAGGTTTATAAATCCCAGAAAAATTAGTATAAATTTCTATAATTAACAAGGATCATTTTGGTACTTTATTTTATATATAATTGAGTTTTTTGTCTATCTCAAAAATTGTTGAAACTTAGTGTACAGTTTGATTTAATTATTGAATAGTTACGACTTGCAACTTTTTGTGTTGTTTTGAGTTATTATAGTATTGGATCTCACCCTACACTAGTGTAAAGACCCTAGAAAGTTAGTTTGGATATAGTGGCACTCCACATTAGACATTTATGCTAGGTTCCCACTTGGCTAGTATCCAGTCAGGAGTCGTGTCACACCACTAGTGTAATATTGAACATAGCTTAGAACTGAGTTTGTATATCATTATTGACAGAAAATCGGACATCTAAATCTTCGTACTAGTATTCTTGCTTTGTTCGAGGAAAGTACATCTACAAACTCATTTACTGTCTTTTAATGCTAGAACATGTATTAACCCTATTAAAATACTGATCCTTGAGGTAGCAAGTTAAATCTTCACATGTTGTATTACTTTCAGTACCTGCCATGCTTAGGACAGTTCTTATATCTTTACATGCTTCTTACTGGTTCTCAGTACATGTTTCACTATGCTTTATACTACTCGGAGTATTCACATGTTTCATACGGCTCCCAGTACCTGCTATGCTTATACTGCTTCCAGTATCTCTCACATGCTTTATATCGTTCTCGTATCTCCCACATGTTTTTACTGTTCTCGTATCTCTCACATGTTTAAATAACGGGTTAAGGGGAAACTGTTAGTAGTGTACGTGAACATGACCCCCTTCTCCGTATGTACTTACCGCGCTCGGTGCCATTCTATATGTGACCTTGCCGTATGTTCTGATCCCGCGTTTGTGTATGGATATACACCGATGCCGTTATGTGTACGTATGTGCATATCAGAAAATTGATATGTACCGCTGTACATCCTATTCACCTATTGACCGATTCACGTACATACTACAGTTTTAAACTTTTAAACTATATGTTGTCATTTCTAAAAAGAACCAATTAAACCATGATATGCCATGTTCCCTATGTTACTATGATACTGTGATTCCAGTTGTACCATGAGGCCATATTTTTCAGTACTTCCTGTTTTATAGACTTATCACACCATGTTTCTTGTTGTACATCTCTTTCATTATATGTTCAGTACTTTAGTTGTAGAGGTTGTACTTGCTCCCGTCCTGACAGGATAACGTTGTAGGTTCACTTTTCGAGAAAGAAATGCTGTGTGATTGATATTATGGTACTGCATTGAGGACCTGGCCTTAGCTCCAGAAGAGGCCCCAGCGGGGAACCTTGCTTGGTTATCTTTCTTGTGTTTTGAGACTTAGACTTTGTCTGTACTTATATTTGGATACTGGACTTTGTCTCCAGTTAGATACTTGAAAGTGTATTATTTAGTCTGTACTTGTTTACCTTCGCTTATAGATGCTGTGTTGTGATGAACTTTAAATATGATTTTAGAACTGTTAGTTGCTTAGATCCTTTATTATCTATTCTTAGAACAGCTTACTACGCTTTAATCAAGCGTATGCTGGACATGGCTCGGCCCGGCCCAACAATTTGGGTAACGGGTCGTGACAAGTAGGTACCCCTGACCGTGGTACTCAGGGATCCCTGTCCTAGACATGATGCAAGACAAGACGGGTTCATTGGTACAAGCACAATTATCCACGGTGTCCAGGTCATTCATTTTATCAAGTCAGGTCATGTCAGGTTAGCCGTCGCAACAGCATTTCAAGAAATATCATGTCAGGTTTATCATGTCAAGAGTGCACCACGGCGGGCCACTATCATGAATTATCATGTCAAGTTTACTGTCAGGAGTGCACCACGACGGGCCACTATCATGTCATGTAACTTGTCAGGAGTGCACCACTACAGGTCACTGTCGTGTTCATGATACATGTGCAGGATAGCATAGTACAAGCATTCTTGTCAAGGAACCCAAGTTACACAGAGAGTTACAAGGCATGAGTTAATAATATTAATTAAATAATAAAATACAAGCCAGGGAAGAGCCATGCGGCTTGGGCATATGCTGGTCAGGAAGAAACAGGGCCATGCGGTTCAGGAAGAGGTGAGCACATGCGGCTGGGATTAATCAGGGTCATGCGGCTCAGACTCAGAAGCCCATGCGGCCGGATCAGAGGGTCCTCATGCGGCTCGGATAAGACCCATGCGGCAGGATAGAACGGGTATACGCAGCTCAGAAAGCATATGGGACTCATGCGGCCAGAAATGGGGAAGGCATATGCGGCTCAAAGGACAGGGTCCCATGCGGCTCATGAGTTAACTCTTATGCGGCCAGGAATGACTCGGGTCCTCATGCGGCATAATATAGACTAGTTCATGCGGCTAGGAAAAGCGGGACGCACGCGGCTCAGCCCATACGGCTGGAAGTGGACGGGTTTTCATGCGGCTGGGATTCAACTCATGCGGCCGAGATGGACTTATGCGGCCAGATCAAGGAAGTTCATGCGGCTGAAAATGAACAGGTCACATGCGGCTCGGGATGCAGGGGGTCTTATGCGGCTGGGATTATCCATGCGGCCCAGAATGAAACTTGCCGCATAAAGGCTATACGGCTAAGCTCATGCGGCTAAGAATCATGCGGCAGGAACTGTTCTTCTTCTCTATTATTCCGAGAAGAAGAACTATGCAAGCCATGGCTCTCAAGCTCCATAGATCCTTCATCCATAGTCCAAATCTGAACTTCCATGGGTCAAAATAGGGTAGAACGAAATTCTCTACAACATGGAACCATCAAAACTTGAAAATAACAAGGTTAGATCAAAACCCAAGAAATTCGAAAACACAATAAACTTAGATCTACAAGAAATGAGCCATGGAAATTAAAAATGCTAAGTACTAAAGTGACTTAGAATGTAGAAAGGAAGACATTAAAGCAATAAAAATGGAGTTCTCTCGTGAAGCAAGCTGCACTTGCCGGCGAAAAATGGGGGTTGGTGGAGCTCTACGCAGGAGGAAGAAGAAGAAGTAATTGGAGTTATGAGGAGAGAGAAAAGTGTGGTGAGATATTTAATGAAGGTGGTGGTAGGTAGGGGTTCATGCTAACCCAAACCCAACCAAACAAAACCAAGCCAAGCCACTAAACCAGGATCAAGACAAGCACGACAGGTCTAACTACAGGTCGGAATTTCGTACACGTATACAAAATACGTAATACGAACCACGGACATTACAGAAACCTTACATTAATTAATTGTCCTATCATATGACTTGGCTTGAATAATCATGTTGTCTAGAAAGTTTACACCGTCCAGTAAGACACAACATGTGATTGAAATCATGTCATATTGGAATAAGATTTTCAATTTTTATGACACATGATCACTTGCATACAAGAGGGTTGTCAAGAATTACAACTCGTAACTAAAAGTTGCTTTCCAACATTTGTATTCGAGTATATTTAAATTTCAAATATTTTTATATTTGTATACATTATAATTGTACATCTTCCCACGCACTCATATTGTGTGTCCGGTTTTCTTTTGACCTATCCATTTGCTTTGGACACTTGTTGGACATGATTAATGACTTATCCTTATAAGAAGAAAATACGGCTGATGACCAAGAGTAGAATACATATATTAGTTATATCTTTTGAATACTTTACTCATTTAGAAACATATTTGTATATGTTTTTTTTTTCCTTAACATGATCACTTTTCTTTTCTTAAAGTGATCAATATATATATATATTTTTTGCATCAACCATGTTTCGATCTTCGAAGTGGAATGAAGTGTAAAATTATAATTTTGCGTACGCATATATTTTTACGTCATTTGTTTGGATACTTTGAAGAAGTGAAGCTTGGAATTGACAAATTTATAGTTTTGTGATTTGTCGTTGGATATGAAATATAAAATCTAAATAGTTTGAAACATAAATCTGAAAAAGTTTTATTTTTATCTGAATGAAACATCTGAATAGAAGTATTTGTTTGTACGCTTTATATCTTAGTGCTAAATAAATATCTTATATCTTATAAAATAATACTTATTATTTGTAAAGAAATTTGGTACATAACTGGAAATAAATTTTGTTCAGATTTAGTTGTTTGAGTTTATAGGTTATTTTTATCTCCGAATGTTTCAAATGCAAAATTCAAACATTGTTTCTAAATTTGTCGACGATCAAATAACATGTAATGCCTATAAATTCTGAAATTTTCTCCTATTTAGATTTTAAATATGCAGACAAATAGCATTCAAGTCAGTTTTTAAAGAATGTTAGGAACAAATGAAATGTATTTATGTCCCTCAATTTAAAGTGTTATTGCCAAACTTGTAAAAAGAGTGCTTGAATCATTCGATCAAAAGTCATCTTAGAACATGTCCGTAATGTCATTAAATTGTTTTATCTAATGATTAAGTTCATAATTATTTTAGGGTATCGTTATTGACGCTCTTAAAATGTCATCCTGTACTACTATTCTAATTTTAGTCATTCAAATTTCAAATACATCCCTGCACCAAATCTGACATTTATTTGTGACACTCCTAAAATGTTAGTCTGCACTCCTCTTTTAATTTTATTGATTCAAATTTTAAATTAATGTCAGATTTATTTGAAATCTAAATGAATAAAATTAGAAAAAGATTGTATGATAATATTTTAGGAATGCCAATAATAATATCCTTATTTTCGTGTGTTGAACTAGACTCTCATCCAATTCTTTTTACAAAATAATCCATAGCAAAACTTATATTATCTTTCATGATCCATTGTAAGATGACAAATTTTTTTTTTTTTTTTTTGAGATGTCATTTTCTCCAGCTTGATAAATATTAAAAAAATTTGAATCTGCATCTTCGATGTTAGGACTCCTGTTGCTACCACTAAGTCATAACCCACGGCAGGGACGGATTTATAGAGGGTCCAAGGGGGGCCATGGCCCCCGCAATTTTTTTTAAAAAAATGTTCGTTACTATATAGAAAGGTTCTGTAATTTGTAAATATATATAACAGTTTGCCCTTTATACACAAGTAGTAAGCTAGCTTTAGTGATAGTACTATGGGTTTCTAAAATGAGAGATTGGGAGTTCAAAATCCACCTTTGCTTAAATGTTAATATTTTACATATGTTGAATACTTTTCACTTTTTATGTACACCTTTGTTAAATGTTAATATTTTACATATGCTGAATGCTTTTCAAACTTTTTATGTACAAGTTTTTCCTTCCTCTTTTATAACATTTTGAAAATATTGATTTTTCTTTTTTGCTCAATTTTGTTTTTATTTTACTATTTTTTTGCTATTATATTTTAATTAACAGAATAATTTTAAAGATTTCTATATGTAGTAGCAGATTCTCCAAGAATTTAAATCCTAGCTTCGCCCCTGACCCACGGACTTTGTAACGACGATGACAAATCATTAATAAATCCAAATACAGGAACTTTTGTTGTCCGGAGTTTGTGATGGACCAAACTCCCAAATATATTGTATTTTGGGCCCATTTATTTCTGAAAAGTGGGCCCGTTAGGCTTCCCATGTCTGCACTGCACCAGTCAACGAATGAATAATAATATTATTATGCAAAAGAAAGACAAAATAAAATAAAAGGAGCAACTTTTGCCAGCCTTTTCTGACTATACCACCAAATGGCAGCCGACGAATCCACTTTGTCCCTCCGGCACAACTTAACATTTTATCCCAAACTCACATTAATACTCCATACTTTTCGGGGTTGGGTGGATATTATTTGGAAAATATAATGTTAAAACTCAAAATCCATAATTATTTCGCTCCAAAATTTGGGTCATTGTTCTACCTAGTTTTGTATTGATAGTGATATGTACCAATGTTTTAAAAATCGGACCGGAGTTTGACTCGGCCAAGGCACTGGATCGGATCAAACGGGTTCAACCAGTGGATTAATCTAAATAGTCCAAGTTTAATTTCTTATGGACACTATTTTTTATAAAAATATCAGTTTTTTACAAAACACTGGGTCAATGCTGAACCGGACCAGAAAAACTACCGGTTCACGGTTGAACCGGTTCAACCGGCCGGTCCGGTCCGATTTTTAAAACATTGATCTGTACAATTCTGTACTTAATATATCACACTAAAGAGAGTAGTTTTTGCTTTGTGAGTGTCTGTATGTCAATTTTTGTGAGTTAAATAAGCAATTGAAAATTTATCATATAAAAAGACATAATCATATTTAAAAAAAATACTAGAAGTAATTCTTATGTTGAATTTCTAATTTTTGTATTATATTTTGATATAGGTTTTAAAACCAGAGATAAAAGTTATTTAAACCTAGATAACAATAGACTTAGACAACCATATAATATTATTCTTTTGCACATTTGGAATAATATTTTTTAGATTATATTTGATTATTCTATATGGACGTGGAAGCGTATCCCTTCGTTACTTGACATTAGTTTAGATATTTTTGTTCCCTTTTCTATGACATATAGTAAATATATATTTTTAGGGATATTTAGTTTTAGGGTCTCACATATACTTGAATATTATGATTTGTGTCTCGAAATTGACTGAGAGTTTGGGTTCCGAAATCACTTACGCTAATGAACAGTGATTTCGAGACCCAAATTCTAGCATTAGCCAATTTCGAAATTAAAACTCTAATATCCATATATATGTGAGACCCTAAAACTAAATAATCCTATTGTTTATTTAAAAAACTAAATAACTATGGATATCAAAAGTTAGCATGTACAACAAAGAGGACAGAATTGGAACACTCATTTTGAAAATAATAGATATGCTCTTCTAGTTTTATGATGCTATAAACTACTAGTAAATGCACGTGTTTTGCACGTATAATAACTGATAATAAGAATAGTATACAACTATAATCAAATACCTCTTCTAACTCATGTGGTTAAGATTTGAGGTATTTTTCTTGTTTGGTTGAGTTCGATTTTCAACGTTGACAAATTTAAACTTTTTTCAACAATTTTTACAAAACTTATTTTTTTTAAAATAAAATGAACAGTGATATAATGACGGTTTAGACCGCCCACTTTTGAGCCGTTTTGAAGTCTGATTATATAGTGTAATATAAGTGACTGATTGAGTGAAATGGTAAATGTTCGGCTAGTTTTGGTGGGGAACAAAAATGAACTCTTTATTAGAAGGCAGATTAAAATCGTTCCGCGAGAACACCACACACCAATCAACACTTTTTTATACACTATTTCCCCAATTTTCTCCTCCCCGCAATTAATAAAAAAATAAAAATAATAAGATGCCGGAGGAGTCTGAATCGGGTCCTCCGCCGGTGTCGTCACCGCCGCCCCCGATCCTCCTCCTCCCCCACGACTCCCTTCTCCACATCCTCTCCCTCCTCCCCCTCCGGCAGCTTGTCCTCTGCCGCCTCGTCTGCCGCCACTTCGCCGCCTCCCTAACCTCGCCGCCGCCGGCGACCCCACCCCTCCTCCCCCTCCTCGCCCTCCGCCACCCCCGGCACTGCTACCCCCACCCCCACTCCTTCTACTCCTACGACCCCCTCTCCGACTCCCACCTCCATTTCCCCCTCGACTTCCTCCCCTTCTCCTCGACTTCCCCCATCACTTCCTCCACTTCCCTCCTCTACCTATGGGCCTCCACTTCCTCCGCCGATACTCTCACCCCCTGTTCCCAACCTAAACCCCCCAAATCCCTAATTGTTTCCAACCCGGTCACCCGCCGCTTCAAGACCCTCCCCCAGCTCGGCTCCGCCTGGTCCCGCCACGGCACCGTCCTCGCCGGCCCCGCCGGCGCTGTCATCGTCCTTGCCGAGCTCGCCGCCCTGTACTACTCCCCGTCCATCGCCACCTGGCGGAAGTTCTCCCTCAACCTCCCGTCCAAGCCGCGGAGCCCCGTGCTCGTCGACGGCGCGATCTACACCCTCTGCGACGTCGGCGCGCCGTGGCGGAGCCAGTGGAAGCTGTTCGGGTGCGGAATCGAGGAGCTGGGGAGCGGTTGGGGGGCGGTGGAGAAGGAAGGGTGGGGGGACGTGTTTGACGTGCTGAAGAGGCCGAGGCTCGTGAGGGGGGGAGGGGAAGGGAGGGTGCTGATGGTCGGGGGCCTGCGGTCTGGGTACGGGGCCGAGTCGCCGTGCTCGACGGTGATGATACTGAGGCTGGACCTGGGGAGGATGGAGTGGGAGGAGGCCGGGAAGATGCCGCTGGAGATGTACAAGTGCTTCGCTATCGGCGGGGGAGTGGGTGGCGGAGGAACCGGAGGGGGGAATAATAAGGTGAAGGTGTTTGGTGGGGAAGGGAGGGTTTGGTTCTCCGGGCGGAGGGTTAGGGGGAGGATGGCAATGTGGGAGGAGGCTGGGGAGAAGGGGGAAGGGGAGGAGGGTGATGGGGGAAGGTGGAGGTGGGTGGAGTGTGTTCCGGGGTACGGGGACTTCGTCTACCGGGGGTTCGTGTACAATGCCGGCTTTGCCGAGATTCCTTGAGCAAAGGTAAAAATGGCATGGAACGCTAATTATGTTTCTTTAGTTACTTATGTGAAACGTTGTAAATAATGTTTGAATTGCACTGCTTATTGAATTGTTGTGTAAAATGCAAATTGTCTTCTTTTGTTCTGCTAGTGTAGAGGAATTTAATTTATATTTGGTTAGTTCGGGAAATGCCATTACGTTGTTAATTGATCTTTTCCTGTAGTAGGCACCGTTGAATTGTTATGTGGTTAAGAGGTCAGTTATGTGATCTCAAGAGATCTCTGTAAGACACAAGTTGCTTAAGATAACCATCCTTAGAAGTCTCCGCCAAAGGAAGACTGAAGTCAGAGAAGGGAAAATAAGTTGCATTAATTGAGCAAAGGACCTCCTTGGAGAAGGTAGATAAGCTCTCAAGAATTAGTATGAAGCAAGGTTCAAGGCCTTACTGTTTATTTTGTTGATGGTACTTACAATATATTAATGTTCCAGTCAGATAGGTGGAAGAACCCGGGAGATTGTCTCGGCACATGGAAGCTTAGGTGGAGTCAGTGGCATTACTTGGAGCATAACATCTCCTCAATTAGTTATTTAGGATTTACAGATTCCAAAATTTCTTATAGTACAGTCATAGCCTGCCTTGCTCAAAGCATGTACCTTGCCTTTGCCCTTCCCAAGTACTGCTCTCTGCCATACCTAACAACTTGGGCATACTTATATGTAGCCACTTCTTATGAACATCAATTCAGTTTGTCAATTCCTACAAGTTGAGTTACCTTAAGAAGAGATCTAGATAACTGCGCAAAAAGGATAGGATGGAGAAGTTGATGGTATGAATAAGGAGATAGCCTTGTAATACTCGAGGTGTCAGTTGCTCAAGTCTTATATAGCAGGACCTTGATTGTTGGCTTGATAGAGTGTGGGGACATCTTACTTCGTAGTTCTTCCACTTAAAGAACAACACTATGTGAATGCAGAAGAATGAAATGTGATTATGGTTATTTGTTGAATAATTTAATAATAGTGAAGGCATGATTGTCCTAAAAAAGAATGGTGTGTTGAATACTAGCTTAGTGCATGATTTATAAACTGGGGAATTTGGTCTAGAAGATTAAGATGGTCAAGTGGGGTCACATGATCTATTCCGGAGAAGTTATATGGATGGAGGTCCAACTCTAAACATAAATTTGATCCAAATTCATGATTAATGCTGTTGGCATGCATTAAACATACAAATTGGGCAGGAGTTGGGTCAGAGGGGAATACAAAACACTGTAAAAACGTCTTTTTTTGGGAGGGTTGAGGACTTGGGTTGTCGGGTTTATGTTATGTAGAGAAACTTCACTTGATGTTATGGTTCCTCTAATATTTTATGTTCAGCTATAACCCAAGATTGGTCTATAGAATTGCCAAATTGGATGCCCTCTAATATTCACCGCTTTATGCGCCTGGGCAATCTTTCATGATGGAGTATTTTTTTTACTAATCTCGCCTATTTTGTTGTATGAATTTTGCCGTGCAGTCTCTCAAACTATTGCTTTGTCTCGCACTATTGTTTTGTTGCTTTGTCTTGCAAACTATTCCTCTCATTGAATCCATCTTGTATTGAATCAGTAGGCTACTCCATTACATGCCACCTCATCATCAAAGCGGAATCATCATAAATAGGATCTGTATTTACTCACCAAACTCTCCACATAGTCATATCTAATCATGGTAACAACTCTTTGGTTAGATGTGCCGTCGTGACATTGACACTCAAAGCAAACTATTGCCTTGACCCTCGAAAGTTTTGTCCAAACTTGCGTCAAAATTATTAGACTTGCTCGGAATATTGCTAGTCTTCTTTTGCTGCAGTGGCGTTATAGGTAGTCGACATTCTCTGATAATGGCTCTTCATCTGAGAAGCTCCTTTTCAGAATCACTCTCCGCCTCTCTGGACTCTTCACATGTTATATTGCATATGTGACTTATATCCTGTTAACTGTCTTCCACCTTCACCGCCAACTTGTGGATGTTATTGTAGAATACTCTTGCAACTCCACCATATTACTATTTTCCTCAAGCAATTCTCCATGCATCAGGCAATGGTTTGCTGCTCCTTCTGGTTCACCCCATGCGAAGTTTTCACTATGTTCCTCTCCAGTGTGTCTCCTACCAAAACTTTTGAAGTTTAACAAAAGTACTTCCCACACAGTTTTAAGGCAAAAATCTTCTTAACCTTCTCTCCATCTCTATTGTGAGCTGAGGTAGGGTGAGATTAAAGGATTTTCCACTTTTGCCTGTTTTAACTTAAGATTTTTTCATCAAATCAAACTGAACATGGACTTTCACTTTGATTCTCATAGCAGTCACCTTTCAATCCTCGGGAGTATCTTTATAATAAAATATAATGCTTGACAGCCTGCAATCAAACAGTAAAGATTTCCGAATCGATTATTCTGAGAACTTTTAGACTTTTCACACTGATATCCTTGCCACTGAAACAATCATAATTCAAATCCCTTCCAAATGTTTTTCTCATTCGAATCTGTGTGGAAACAGCGAAAAACAAGTTTTCGTCTCTGGACTTTCATCGGTCATTATTTTAATTCTTTAGACAGGAAGCAACAAGCTTTGCTGAAGTTGTTGGACCATTCTCCTTAGGTCGTCATTCTCAATCTGGCAGACCCTATCCACAAATTTGAGCACTACTATGGCCACGCCCCACGTTTGTGATCAGTCCTCTGCGGTGCATCATGAGGAAGTGAAGTCTTCTGGTTGATCTAGCTTCGTACCATACCAAATAATATTGTAGCAGTTTGGAAATCAAACTGCATTAATTAGATAAACCAAGAAATGCCTAAAGCCATTAGTTAGATAAACCAAGAAATGCCCTAAAGCCACAAGAGTGATCATAGATCCTGCAATAATAAAATGAAGAACGTTGATCACCTCTCCAAGAACCAAAGCCCTAGTCTACATTAAGAAAGCAGTAACCAAAAAAGAGACAAAAGAAATTACTCCCCTCTTATAACCCTCTTATATGTCAAAATCTTAACCCTAAACAAACATATAAGTAAAACACTAATAATCTAGCGCCTGAATAAAATAAGGTTTGCTGACATGCTGTGAGTCTGTGACCAGTTGACTGGTGTTGCATCTAGACACATGGTAGGTCGACAACGGGTAGGTATTGAACTCTTGGTTTTGTACACAGTTCAACTAGTCGATCATTTTTATACAGTGTCGACTGCTTCGGTTTTTTTGTGATTCCATCAAGCAAGTTTTGGACTATGTGTTTTTACATTCAGTTAGAGACTGAATGATTATACACACACAAGAAGCTATGTTACACTTTGGATATACTTGAAGTGATACCTTCTCTCACATGAGGACGATGTGACGAGTGATGACTGTTGGACCCCCTTATGTACGTAGGGGGACAAGAAAAGTTGTATCTTGGAGCTTATGTAATATAGGGATGAGAAAATGTGTATCAATTGGATAGTATCCCAGTTACGTGTATATACACACACACACACACACACACACACGGATCAAAAGTCCTGCCCGCGGAGCCCTGCCAAAGTCCCACCACCCCCCACCCACCCCCCCCCCCCCCCCCCCCGCGGGACTCCCGATCCGGACCCGTATATATATATATATATATATATATATATATATATATATATATATATATATATACTCCCGCGGAGCCCTGCCCCCCTGCACCATCGGATGGGGGGGGGGGGGGGGGGACGAGCGATTCAATGGACGAGAGGCGGGTGGTGCTCCCCCGCGGGGCTACTAATCCGGACCCTATAGTGCCAGCAGCGTGGGTGGGGCATCAGGCTTGGCTGGGTGGGTTCGAACCATGGGTGTGTGCATAGGAATACACACACGCGCGGAGGTGTCCGTGCTCTGAAAATACGAATGGAAATTATCCCCGCTGATCTCGTTTCTCTTTATGTATCTAGTGGCACTGGCAACTTTATGTTATGTTGAAAGGAGAGGTTATCAGAGTCTGTTACTAGAATTGAATTTGGTCAGCCAAGCTGTTGCAATCATCTCAAGAGTGTTTACTCTAGTCACACTTCTCAATCAGATGATATTATGAAGAGTTTCTCCTAGTTATGTTGAGCTTACGGAAAGCCAAATTTGATTCTCTGAATAATTTAACTTAGTAGTTAGTGCTGTGTAACTCACGTAGTATCGCAGAGAACTTATGTGATGATTATAGTGCCAAAAGAGAGTAGATATAAACATTCCTTGAGCCTTTAATTCAAGTTATACTTGTTATGTCATGATATTGAATAAATGCCTTCCTGAGGTCATATTATTGCCCTTTAATTATCCAAAAACTTGTGCATCTAATATGTGATAGACCCTATTCACAAAATTGGATGCCACCATGATCACATGCACATTTGCGGTCATTGGTTTGCTGCTTCACAAAGAAGTCTGCTGGTTTATCTTGTTTCCAATATCAAATAATGGTAGAGCAATTCGGAAATTAAACTGCAGTAGATAAATCGAGAAAGGCACAAAACCCACCAGATTGATCACAGATCTTGCAAGAATAAATATAAATAAGTTTCGTTACCATTCTCTAATATCCAAAGTCCCCCCGGGCTTCAATAATAAAGCACCAATTGAAAATAAAAAATAAAAAAAGAATGGAAAAAATGGAAAGAAAACTTGGTCTCTTTGATAGTTTCTATTATATACAGAGTTTTAACTCTATCGAACATATAAAATACCAATAAAAACACTGTATATAAATTCCCATATAAGATAATGCCTGCTGACATGTGGTGGCAAGTTGATTAGTGTTGTATCCAGGTGAACGGTAGTTCGACTACCGGATGTTCTGGAACTCTAGTCTTCGCATTTGTATCAGTTGATCATTTTTATACAAAGGTCGACAACTTGACTGTTTCACATTCTCCTGCAATTTCTACTTGCCTCCGGGTAGGTTTTAGACGATGTGTTTCTACTTGAACAATAGATAGGAAGGTCTCTCTCCCTAGGCAAGGCTCGCGGCTTGCATCATGGAGGATGTAGGTTCGAGTCACTAAAACGGCCTCTTCATATATATTTCATATATATTGGCGTAAGACTGCGTACATCTTAACCCTCCCCAGAACCTGTGTAAGCGGGAGCCTTGTGGCACTGGACAACCTTATATAAATATATTATCCTCAGAGAGGAAGAGCTGAAGTGGATTATGGCATCTCTTTGGGGAAAGACTTCTCAGTTATATAGTTCACATGTAAGATCTTTTTCTTTGTGCGTCCTTTAGCATGATATAGGAGTGACTTGTGTCAATGAGGTATTCTTAATGAGACTACAATTTTCTCGTTTGCTCTTGAATAATTAGACTTCTATAAGAGACGATAAACAAAATAAAAATTTGTTGCAAGATTGACAGTTGTTTTCTGAACTTTGGTTCTCCGGTTGTACCTAATTTTTCCGTCTCATCTGTCTGTATATTATAAATTCATTATGGTTTTAGAAAAATTATGGTTTCATTAGGTACTGTTTTATCTGATCCGATTCATATAGGCTAACAAGCAGTATCCATTTTTACTTGAGTCGTGTAATGTAAGAATCTAGGTTTTGGAGCTAGATTGACCTGTAAATATGAAACAAATAATTTTTATGAGAAACTATATTAGATAGTGTTCTAATATGAAATTAGAAGTATAGACACTCCTACAGTTAATTTATCGTACGATACACGATAATTATCTCGAGTTGACAACCTAGGTGAATTTTTTACGATTCAATGCTGTAATTTATAAAACAATATATATTGTTCTCGTAAGTTCATTATTTTCTTGGAGGTCTATGTCTCAGCATCTTTCACATGGTTTAAAGTATCGGCCGATACCGATACCGATACGGTTTGGCATGTCTTAATCCGATACCGACCGATACTCGATACTGACCGATACCGACCGATACCCGATACTGACCGATACCGACATTGGAGGTCTCTTTCCGATCAATTCCGCAAAGAAAATTAAACGAAAAGATAAATCGGCAAGGGTTTAAAGCATAATAAAGTTGTAAAAGCATGTAAAAGAAAAAAATCAATCTATTGTATGTAAACCAATCGGTAAGGGTGACTACTATTTCATTTAATTTCAAAACTACTAAGAAATAACACTGAAAATACTTAAAATTATGCATAAATGTATAAAATATATATTTTTAAATTTAAATAATTTATTAATAATTATTTGTTTTTCGATACCAAAAAATCCGATACTCCAATCCGAAACCGCCGACACTACCGATATCGCCGATACTAATACTCATAGGAATAGTCCGATACCGATTCCGATACCGATACTGTGAACCTTGATCTTCCATTTGATGGTCTCTCTTCCATGTGATTGGCGGTTTAGATCTCAGAAAAGCAGTAATTATGTGAACATCTACATTGGCTTCCTTTTCAGCTGGCAGTTTCTAGGAAAGGATTGGATGTTTAGGGCCTGTTTGGTTAGGCATTATAACACTATTTTCTACGTTTAAACTCAAAATACATGCATAGATAGTGTTTGGCTCTCAAACATTCAAAACTTCATTCCCAATTTTCTTCTTCTAAAAAACTACTTTATAGTGTTACTTTCACAGAGCAGCTGGAAGTTGTTTTATGAACTCACTTTTCCAATATGCGGGCCCCACCCTCCCCCACCCTTTCCCAACTCTCTTGCTCTTTCTCTTTCCTAATTTGCTCCAGTCGGCCAGAAGAAAGTAGAGATGCCCCTCTCCTCCCCAACTCTCTCTCTCTCTCTCTCTCTCTCATCCGGTGACTCTCACTCGACCGCAACCCCCCTCCTCCCGTTCCTCCTCTCCTCCGCCTCCTGCTCCCTCTCCAACACTCTTGCCTCCCTCCTCGACCCGCCACCCGGACCTGTTGGACTGCTCTCATCGATGCCAACGTCCTAACGCCGACGTCCTCCACAAGCTCGCCACTAAATCCCCCTCTACGGCTCTCGTCGACGTCGGCGCCGGCACCCTACCGACGCGTCGAACCCCTAAACGTCGGAGCCGTAACGCTTGTACGCCCGCGCGTCCGACGAGACGATCGGTCTGTCGTGGAGGGTGTGAGGCTCGGTGGTCGGAGGGGTTAAAAGGTTGTGGCACTGGGTTGCTATGGTCGGGGCTCCCGCTTGATCTCCAACTCGGGATCATCGGTTAGCTGCAGCAGCACATTGACCATGTCCTTGGCGATGAACTCTTCCCCCTCCGATCAGCCTCGGCGTCGATCGGTGCATACGAAGGCCTGCGGAGGCTCCTCCAACCCCTTCGAGAGCCGGAGGCGGACCCAGAGGCCGGACATGAAACGTGTCTGGCTGGACACGAAAATTTTGGACACAACACAATCGGAATTAATTTATAAAATTTTATTAAAAAACGTTTCTAAAATTATTTTGCCAAACAGAATTTTTAACGTTTATTTCAGAAAACTATTTTCTAGATGAAAGTAACCAAACACAAACTCGAATTTGTACATTCAGAAAATTACTTTATAACATCTTTTCTGAAAACTGTTTTTAGAAATAAATTTCAGAAAACCTCCAAATTCCAAACGGACCCTTAGTTATTAGTAATTCTAGTAATTTATAATATTTTTGTGAAATAAGTTTTTATGTCACTTGCCACTGTTCCTTTACTTTTTCCTTCTAAAGCAACTTTCTTCAACAATGAAAGGAGAGGTTACAAGTGACGCACACACTCCAAAAGTGAACCTGATTAGATATAACTGATTATTGTGAATTAATGTATGCTGCTGAATTTTTATGTAGTTAAGGCATGACAATTACACTGACAACTGTTCCTTTGTTTTCGTTCTATAAGCAACTTTATTCAATTATGTAAGGAGAAGTTATCAGAGGCTTCTGCCATAAGTTAACTCGGTCAACCGACCTGTTGCAATCAGCTTTAGAGTGATACTGTGGCCATACTTCTTAATATGATAATATTAAGATGAGTTTCTCCAAGTTTTATCAAGTTTATGGAACAACCATTTTTTTAGTAATCACTAGTTTATTAGTCTTTGCAACTCGTGTTTTTGTTAATGCCATGAACTCCTTTGAAAAGCCCCACCCCACCCAAGGCTTATGTTATTCCCCTCCAAGTGAAAAAAAAGCTGCAACTTTTTAATATCCTTTCCAAGTATTGGGAAATAGTTTGGATTTACATTGCGGACTGCTGTTATTTTATTTGTATTATTATTTGATATGAAGACTGCTGTTATGATAATTAAAACTGTTTTCTTTTCCCAGTTCTGGTGGGATGTGCATGGTGAGAACAACATTGAGCAGAAATTCTGGCATTGTGGAACAGTTTCTCGGATGGCATTGGACTACCTTTTTTGGCTGCATCAGGGCAAACTTTAGCAGCTACTTCAACACTGTAATTTTGCTGCCAATTGAGCAGCAATTTGATAGGGCTTTAAAATCATTGATGGAATTGGGGCAACCAATTAGGAATATCTGTCATTTATGGTTTATGAATTCTACTCACGCTGGGACTAGCTCATGTATTATTGATAAGATGTGCCAAGACGATTACTGTATCCCCTACTTCCATAACGGAGATGTTGGAGACTTTTGTGTACAACAGACTTATCATCGCAATGTAACATTCCATCAACTTCCTTTGTTGTATCTTTAGCTTCTATGTTATCCAGGGAATGCAAGATGAACTGCTTTTCTTATACTATTGTTTAGCAAGTGTTACAAACTTTCATGTTGGTCTTCCTATGTTCTGTGCCCCGAGTTAGTTGAATTTAAACAGAACATTGTTCAAGACATCAATATGATGTTTTCTTTTATGGTAATTATTTATTTGTCCTCGCAAATAAGTTACTGTGCAAATTAGTGCGATGCCTTACCTGAAAGCATAGTTGAATGCTGTCTGTAACTATGGGACCTTTGCAGCTGTCTTGCAATTGACTGAAAATGGGCAACACTAGTTTTGTTTTCCTCGCCTACTTGAAGAGAGTGATCAAGAGAAACAAGAAGCACGTTTCAGACATTTGTCTTTAATTACTGAACTTCAATTCTACTGAAGTGAAACAACTGGAATGTTCTCTTTCCTTATTTCTCATCTTCTCATGTTGCTAATAGTGTAATGGTTGATATATTCTCGTTTGCCTAGTCCCAGATGGTGGGCTGCAATTCTTACAGGTAACTGTTTGTGCTTATCCATGACTGATTATTTTGTTCCAACTTTGTATGTTACACATGCAATGTTTGGATCTGAAATCTGTTAAGCTGCTAACTATTTTTCTCTTGTCTTTTCAGTCGGTATCGTCTAGAAGGATTCCGTGTTTGAATTTTTCAATCCTCGCCCGTGTTGTCTGATGTTCCCATGGCAGCTGCAAGGTATGTCTCTATGCAGCCCTGAATCTAGTGAAAGTTTGATACCTTTAGCCGGCATATCTTCAAACACGAGAATCACACAAATATCATTGGTTGCACACGGCGTTTGTGAAGGAGATGTCACCTGAAGGTTTAGGTTTCTTCATTCGAAAACTCTAGGCTAACCATTCTGGGGGTGGCAAAGTCAATTAGGACATGCCTTAGTTTAACATCTTATCATTGCCAGGACCACTACTTAGATGGCTGGCCTTCTGACCTGCAACCATTGTTTAAATGCTCAGTTGCGTGTTCCTGACGATGCTCTTAAACTAGATCATGCGAACTTTATGTGATGCCAAGTCAATGAAATTGACAACTACTTGAAGAGGAATCTCCACTAATTAATTTCATTAGTATAATCTAACTACGCAAACTTGATTTGGTATAATGTTGATGCCATATCTTATTCTATTAACTAATATCAAATCAGTGATCAAATTAGTGTCGGGTGGAGGTATATACGGTATATTCTGGATTCTAGGTGCTCTATTCGTTGGCCTGCTATGCCGATGACAAAACTAGTAATAACCAATTAGCAAGTTCCTCTAGTGGTGTCCATCTCATTCAAGTGCCACTTGGCATGTGAGACCAATGCTCGACACGTGTCGAATAGCAAAAGAAGCAACTTTGATCGACCAATGTAGTCCTTCGTGGTGATGTCTAGGCTACGTCCATGGCATTTGTTTCCTTGAAATACCATTGTTTTTAATAATTCTTTCAGTTCTTAAGCAAGGGTCTTGCATATTAGGCAAATAAATAACCCGTACTGTGAACTCATGGTTTTGTTTTATGGAGTCAACTTACGAGCGCGGTGCATCTTTGGACCTTATTAATATTATTGGTATCCCTTCTTCCTCAGTTGTAAATGAACCAACAATCCCATAGTTATATATTGCTGAAGCATATAGTTCATGCAGACATCCTTTATTTGGGTATGACAAGTACTATATATTAGGAGCAAGAAATATTTATCATTGTCCATTCAGTATAGGAGAAACAAGGCTGAAATATTGTTTATCACCGCTAATTTTTAATACACAAATCGAGACGAGCATTTAATTCTGTTTCCTCTGTCTAGTATATATGCACGTGCGTTATACGAATTTATTTTTCATAGATTATAATTAGGAAGACTAAAAGACACTTGGAGTGAATGATGTTGATGAGTTGGTTTAACTATGCTACTTTTAATTATATAGGTTATGGGTTCAACCCTTCGAATTTCGTGGTAACAACTTAGAAGACTTTGTAAGTAGCATGAATCCTTCGATTCTGTAATACATTAATTCCTTCAGAATGTATCTTTTTAAATGATTGTCACAGAAAATTAATGCCTTTGTTCTTTTTAATTAGTATATATATATTGAAGGGTATTCTTTGAAAGAATATTTTTACGGTGAAGCTTACTTTTCACATTATATAGTAGCATAGATTAATTAGTATATATATTGAAGGATATTTTTGGAAAGAATTTTTTTATAGTGAAGCATACTTTTCACATTATATAGTAGAAAAGGAGAATAGATAATATTGAAGGAAATCTTCTAAGAACTTGGTTTATATATTACCATTCTTCTTCTCGCACCAGAATGTAAATTTTGCATGATACTTGCTAATGCCATCATTGGCAGAAAAAGAAGAAGAAAGGAATAAGCTAGTGTAATGCAAAAACCATCACGGATTTTTGATTCTCCTCTTTTTTTTTTTCAAGAAAATTTGAGTAACTGATATATGGTGAAGCAGAGTTCTAACTACTCTCTCCTTGTCATCGCTAGTTTGCATGATTGCATCTGCATCTTCCACCATACAATATGTTTGTATTAGAAAGAAAATGCTATATTGGGTATATACTATCATTTTATGAAGTACCCAGAAATGGTAGCGATAAGAGACCAGGTGATTATTCGGCATGATATGGCATTGAAAGCAACCCTTTTGGTCGGGGTTGCGGCTAGAGGCTTATATTACTCATCCCATGTTGCTTTCTCCAACCAAAGCCATCTTTGTTACTTAGTGCTTACATAAGATGTATGATTAGTTGATTAATTATCAACTAATCAAAAAAATGTTTGAGAGCAATGGAACAACAGTTCCAATTGACTAACCAGAAAACAATGCGATCCATCCAATGAGTAGTGTTGCATCTGGCACGGTTAGGTGAAACCACGACCGGTCAGACAGTGTCATTGTGTTATTCATGATCGACGCACATATTTGTTCGATTGAATGCATCTTCTTCTTATACAATCACATAAAACCTGTACTTTAAATTTGTCTGAGAACGCAAAGTGGTAGATTGGCATGGTTTGCGAACTTTGTGTTTGTCATGGTGGCAGATGGCTTTCAGGGATGTGACTATTTGATGGCGTACTAATTCCTCAGTTGGTTATAGTGTGTCGTTTTCGTATATTTTGTGGAACGAAGATCCCAAGGCTTTGGAAGACTGGAAATTCACACTGACTATAGTCTAATTCTGACCTTAACTCTGTCCATTATAAACTAGCAAGAGGTAAAGTGTCCTCAAACAGTTGAACTTGATGGTGTTTTTATTTTTGTGTCTCTATGTAGACAATGTTTATGATAAATGCATTCTTGATGTTGTTACTTGTTAAACCTCATTGCTAAAACATATATGTATTGGGCATATTGAATTTTTTTTTTCTTTCTATTATTAACAAAACCACTCACCATACTGTGTATCTTGGTTGCAGGAGAGATCCTGTCCTTTTATGAGCATAAATCCAACATAAAGAGTTAAGGGAAGGCAGAAGAACAGTAAGCCCATTACTATCAGTAGATAAACAATTAAGAAGTCTTATCTTCAAAAACAAGAGAAAAGGAAGAATTAAAAAAGAAAAAAAAAATTGGAACGCAACCCTGATATCTCCCATGAGCTATCACTTTCCTATTAGTACTAGAAAATTGAAGATTATGTTGTACTTCATTTTTTTTGAGGTTTTGCTTGCTACGAAGAGCATTTGTACCTCTACTATCCTTAAATGTGCGGCATATGATATCATGTTAATATAAGATTTGAGACAGGTACCCAATATCTGATCCCATTGCAAAATAACCTTACCGATTAATTTGTTTTTGTACGTGCAACGCACGTGAATGTGACTAGTGCTCATATAAGACTAGCACAATCATTAGCCATCTTCGTTTATACTAGTAATTAGTAAATCGAGCAGATGCATCATAAATGGAAAATCAAGTCACTTACATGTAAATACTGTATGATACCAAGTTATGATGCATGGTTAGCTTAGCCTTCAATGAGGTCCTAGAGAATTAAACTGGCAAATTCAAATAAAGTTGTTCTTTCTTCTCACAGTTGATTAGATTAACACGTGACGTTTGCTATTTAAATGGCCTTGTTGTTTTTGATGATATTATTGTCTTAAATGTTTGTCATCAACAGCAATTAGTTCCAAAGTCGAGACCATTCTTGAAAGTCTAATTAAGATGCGACACAGTATCTATAGATTCCACAGTTAGTTATTGTTCAGTGGTCCCTTATATGCTTACATGAACTCCATTAATAACTATTATAGTAAGAGTTCTTCGCCAATGGAAACCTGTAGCTGCTCTTCTTCTTCTTCTTCTTCATACATATTGTCATTGTGTATAAATGCCACTCCACCACTCCCCCATTGATGTTCAAAATTAGAAGGTATGGAAACAAGCCAATGTCTTCACTCCCTTCCATTAATGGACTATAACCAACCAAATGTGCTCTCCCCTCCAAATTACGACTTCCATGACATTGATCTTCCCTTCACTGGCATCCATGACATCGATGATGCTTACATGGACACACTGTTCGGTGCCAGCGAGGAGCCACCGCAGCTTCTTCGTGGCGACGACACCTTCGCCGGCATTGAAGAGGCTCTTCTCGCAGACTCGCCTCAGCAAGAGATAATATCTGCCTCTCCTGGTGGCGCCGGAGATCGTCGCATCCTCCTCAACAAGCTTAGCATGAGCGACCTACTCCTGGTTGGCGCTGAAGCTGTCGAGTCGGAGAATTGGCACTTGGCCTCGGCCACGCTAGCTCGGCTCGATCAAAGTATCCTCGGCGCGGACACGGACGCAAGCCCGTTTCTCCGGCTAGCCTGCTTCTTCGTGCAGGGCCTGAGACTGCGAGCCCTCGGCCCCGTGGCGGCCATGCCCATTTCACCACCCGTGGCGTCGGCGGCCGACAGCATGTCGCCGTACCAAATGGTGCAGGAGCTCTCCCCCTACGTGAAGTTCGCGCACTTCACCGCCAACCAGGCCATACTCGAGGCCAGCGCGGGCGACCGCGAGCTCCACGTGGTCGACTTCGACGTCATGGAGGGGCTGCAGTGGCCTCCGCTCATGGTCGACCTGGCCGGAAGGGACGCCGCCGCGTCGCTGCGGATCACCGCGGTCGTCGCGGACCGCAGCGACGCGTCCGAGGTCCACCGCACCGGCAGGAGGCTGGTCGAGTTCGCGGGCTCGATAGGGCTGGCGCTCAAATTCGATCACGTACACGAAGCCGGCTTCGACGAGCTTGTCGAGTTCTCCCGAGGGCCGGCGGTGATAGCCAACTGCGTGGTCCATCAGCTACGGACGACGCCGAGCAAGAGCTTCGCGTCGGCGAGGAAGTTCATCGACGCCGTCAGGAAGCTGTCGCCAAAGATGGTGGTGCTAGTGCAAGAAGAGCTGTTGACCAGTGCAGCCGTGTCGTCGTCTTCGTTTGTGGAGTTCTTCTGCGAGGCTCTGCGCCATTTCTCGTCCGTGTCGGACTCGTTGGTGAGTAGCTTCGGCGGGGGGTACAAGGGGGGCTTAAGGCTGGTGGAGAAGGATATATTGGGGCCGAGGATTGTGGACTACGTGGGCCGCTTCTTCCCTCCTCCTTGTGGCGGTTCCGGTTTCTTGGGCTTGGGCTTGGAGGAGGGGTTCAGAATGGTTCCTTTGAGCCCGTGCAATGTGTCGCAGGCCAAGTTCTTGGTTGGGCTCTTCAGCAGGGGCTACGGAGTGCAGCATTCCAAAGAGAGGCTGCAACTGTGTTGGAACTCTAGACCTTTAACTACAGCATCCATATGGGTTCCCAATTAGTAGTAGGGAAACTCACTCTTAGTTTGTATCGATAGAATTTTTCAACTTTTTTTAAACTAGAACAATCCTTGTTTTAGGTTACGATGATGCTACGTTCCCCGCGGGTTGGTGATACTACGTTGCTCGCGGATTTAGACCACAGTCCTGGTCCGCGTGCCACACGTGTCGCCTCCGGGCTGCAAAAAAGGGTGGGTGGGTCCGATGTGGTGCAAGAGGGGCCGGGGGGGAGGGTGTGACACGTCGGCACGGACACGCGCGCGGGCATCTTCCGCACGGACCGTTTAGCATTTTTTTGGGGTTATTAGTAGATAAGGCGGTCACATTTTTATATTTTATTTTGTCAAGACTGTAATTCGAACCCACGAGCACTCATCTTCCTTACTAGTGTTACCACTGAAACAGTCGTTTCTCAACTAGAGTTGATGAGTTTTGTAACCTGGCTAATGTGAAATATATAGTTATAGTAGTTATATTGGTATATTATGAGTATTTATTTATTTACTTATTTATTTATGCTTGCAAATAAAAATTGATTTGTGGTTATAGCTAGTGGATGTATGAACCTCCTCCTTACTGTTGTTTGGTGTAGAGGTGGCCGCTTGCCTCTTGCCTTGACGAACTATAGTTCTTGGTTCAAGGTTCATGTTCTCCCTCCCCTTTGTGACGGTGTGATTGTATATTCTAGACGACCGCTAGTTATGCGGTCATGTTGAATTAATTGTGCTCTTTGTTAGTATTACATTTTCACATACTAGTTTTACGATCATGTATGTCTTTGCATTTGAGACGTCTTACGACTTTTCGTATCTAATTACTCTTGTTGTTTATTTGTTTGTATGAATTGAGATATATGGGTTATCAGACCCTAGGGTGATGTCAGTAGCTTGATAGAATGGTCCCCCACTTGTCTCCAGCTAATCATAACCGCTATACCGGATACTAGAGTACTTCATATGACGTAGATGACCTATGTTCGTCTTCGCTTTCCAGTATTTTGGTTCTAGGACGTGCATCTAGCACGTTACATTGAGAGATCTTAACTTATTTTTTTTTAAAAAAAAATTAGAGTGAGCCTTGGCCCACTATTAGCATTAGATCGAACAAAAAATTGAGTTAGTACAAGGCAAAATAATAGTAAGTTTCATTGTGTCATCTAAAAAATATTTTCTCAAAAAAATAAAAAGGAGAAGAAGAAGAAGAATATTCCCCTATTCTCCCCTGGCCTATCACATATTTTTTGTTATTAGGTATGCAACAGAAAATTAAAGATTTTTTTTTTTACATTTATTAGTATTAAATTTTGAAGTTTGTCCACCAAGATCAGCATTTGCACTTGTAATATCCAAGTGGGAAGTACAAGCTACGCAACTCTATAAGGACATTGCCAGTAGATTATTAGGTGACAAAATTTAAATGGGTGACATATATAATGTTAATATAAACTTTGAGACAGGAAATAAATATATGAGTCATTGCCAAATAATGGTGTATTATGAATATGTTTTATCTTTAATTTGTGAAGAAAAATTTTGGTTACTCCAAATTTGGTTAAGAGCTCAATCAAACTATATACTTTTTCTTTTCCGATAAAATGATAGGTTACACCCCTCCCCTCGAGTTGTTCACTGGGCCGGTTCGGCCCAGGCCCGCCCGTGGACCGGACCGGCCCGCCCTCCTGTAAGCCCGGACCGGCCCGCCGTGGGCCCGAACCGGCCCGGCCCCCCATCTGTACTCGGTTCGGGTCGGGCCCCCCCCCCCCACAGCCCGAGCCCGGCCCGGCCCGGACCGGTAATTTTTTTTTTTTTTTTTTTTGAATTAAACAGGCCCGGCCCGGTTGGACCGGCCCGGCCCGGCCCGCTGGGACCGGTCCAGCCTGAGCCGACCGTTGTAATTTGATTTTTTTTTTTTTTTTTTTTTTAAACTTTTGACCGTTGGGAGGGGGGGGGGGGGTTCTTTTACCAAAATACCCCTCCCATATAGCCGTTATTAAAACGTTGGGAGGGGTATTTTGGTCTTTTTTGGCCTAAAATTACCAAAATAACCCCAAAAAATTCCTATAAATAGCCCAAAAATCCCATTTTTCATACACAACTCATTCCTCACAAATTCTCTACATCTCTCTACGGTGCTCTGGTGTTCTACGACTTTCCCTCCCCGGTGCTCTACGGCTTCCCGATCTCGCTCCCAACTCCATTCCGGCTCTACGGCTTCCCGATCTTCCTCTCAATCTCTTACTTTCTTCTAACGTAGTTTACTTTATTTTATTTTATATATGGCTGGTGAAGGTTCAAACCCACCTGATCTTGCTGGACAGACATACCACTATTTTAGTTCTTTTTTTGACGGTACTGAAATTCCACCTGAGCAAGTTGCGACTCATCCGATTCCGGAGGGGTGCCAACAATCTCCTCCGGAAGTCGCTAGTACAACCCAACGTCCTGAAAAGAAAAAGAGGTCTAAGTATTGGGATTATTTTACTTTAATTTTTGAAACTAATCCTGATGGTTCTTTGGTTTTAGATGCCAAGGGGGAACCGAAACCGTACAAGGCGCAATACAAGAAATGTTGCAACCAGTACGCATGGAAGAAGGGCGGTGGCACCGGGACCATATCCAGACACTACGACACTTGCTACGGGAAGGACACACTTCAAGCGTCCCAAACCCAAATAAGTTTCGGCGCCACCGGTTCTTCAATTGGTAACTTTACTTACTCAGCTGCTCGGCATAAAACCGAGTTAACTAAACATATTATTCGTGACGAGCTTCCTTTCACGACGGGTGAAAGCGATTCTTTACGAGATTATGTATCACTTTCTCTAAACCCCTCCTTTACTAAAGTGAGTAGGCAACAAACTCGAAAGGAGGCAATTCGTCTCTTCAACGAGCAGAAAGCCGCTTTGAAAGCGGAATTTCAAAATATTAGTAAGTTGGCTATTACTTCTGATATTTGGACTACTAAATGGAGTTATGCTTATATTTGTATTACTGCACACTATGTAGATGCACAATGGATGTTGCAAAAACGCATCATCTCTCTTAAACTTATAGAATGTCCTCACACGGGAGCTGTAATTTCAAGTGAGATTTCAAGACACGTGCGTGAATATGATATTCACGCAAAAAATTTTTCTGTCTCTTTGGACAATGCATCAAACAACAATGCTGCTATGTCTTCTTTGTCAGTAATTTTTAAGCCTATTTTAGAAGGTAGACTTATGCATGTTAGGTGTGCTTGCCATATAATTAACTTAGTTGTTAAAGAATGTTTAAAATTTTTTGAACCCCATTTAGACACTCTGCGACAATGCTTGCTCCACCTAAACTCGTCTCCAAGTAGACAACAAAGTTTTGCATGCGCTTGCGCACATTTTGGTATGACTTTTAGAAGATTTGTGAAGGATATACCAACTAGGTGGAACTCCACCTACTTGATGTTGAAATCTGCAATTCCATTTAAGAGTGCTATTTCATATTATTGTACTTCGGATGTCACCTTTGACTATCAGGTTACTGATGATGATTGGTTAGCAGCTGAAAGTGTTTGTGAATTTTTAGAAGTTTTTTACAATGCTACATTAACTCTTTCTGGTGTTTATTATCCCACATCTTGCTTAGCTTTACGTGAACTTTGTAACATGTCTTATTTATTTTCTAAATATAGAGATTATCCAAATTTTGAAATTGCGGTGAGAAATATGGAAGCCAAATTCAGGAAATATTGGGGTGAAGTACCTCTTTTATATTGTTTGGCTTCCATATTTGATCCTACAATCAAATTGGATGGCGTAGAGGTTTTATTAGAAGGATATGGAGAATATATGGGTATAGACGTTACTGACATGAAGGCAGAAGTTAAAGTGGCATTGGACAGGTTAGTTATACTGTACGAAGAAGGAGCAACGTCGACCCGACCAACTCAGGGGGGGGCTAGTAGTAGCTCCGGCTTGGCGTCTAAGCTATCAGCAGCCGGTCGCATACTACAAAGGAAGAAACAAAAGCAATCTTCTCAACCTACTCAAGAGTTGTCTGCTTACCTTAACTCTTATCAAGACGAAGATGAGACTCCATATCACTTCGCCGTTCTAGAATGGTGGAAGAGACACGACAAGAGATTTCCTGTGCTTTCTAACATAGCACGTGATCTACTGATGGTTCCGGTGTCGACGGTAGCATCGGAGTCCTGTTTTAGTGCAAGTTCGAGGATGTTGAGCGATAGGAGGAGCCGCTTGAAGCCCGATATTTTGGAAGCGATCGTGTGCGTACAAGATTGGTTGGCTGCCGATAAAAGAACACAAAACCAGAAAGATGGAGAAGATCATGACATCCACGAGCTGGATTTGGAATCGCTTTCATTGCATGAAGGCGAACAACAATGAGGCTACGGTGCAAGGTATCAGGTATGTACATTTAAACTTATACATTTCAATTTTAAATTTTAACTTATACTTTCAAAAACTATTTTTTTTACTTATACTATTCAAATTTTTTAATTTAACTTATATTATTCAAATTTTTTAACTTATACTTTCAAAAACTATTTTTTACTTTAAAAAAAAAACATTTTTTAACTCCGCCTATGCCAAACAAGCATTTGCCGGTCCCAAGCCCGGATAAAGGAAGAGGGAGAAATATTTTTTTATAATTTTTAAAAATTTTTATAAACATTTGTAATATTGGTATAAACATTTGTATATATTTGTATAAACATTACTTTTATAAATATTTTGTATAAATATTTTATAAACATTTAAGTTACAAATTTTAAAAATTAAAATACAAAAGAAAATGATTACTTTTACATGGTTTTTAAAATGGTTTTAAAAAGAAAATACATATTTTGTAAAAACATTTTATAAACATTTTTATTAAAAAGAAAATATTTTATAAACATTTTATCATATTTTGTATAAACATTTTATAAACAATTGTATAAACATAAAATTATAAACATTTTATAAATATTTTTTAAACATATTTTGTATAAACATTTTATAAATATTTTTTTTATAAACATTTAAGTTAAAAAATTTTAAAATTAAAATACAAAAAAAAAATATTAAAAAACAAAATTAAACAAAAAAACTGTAAAAAAAAAAAAAAACCCAAAAATTCGGGCCGGTCCGGTCAACCCGGCCTGAACCGGCCCGAACCGGCCTAGGCCCGGACCGGCCCGACCCCAATACCCCCGGTTCAATGGGCCGGGCTGGGCTGCGTGCCAACAAACCAGGCCGGGCTTAGCCCGGACCGAAAAATTACGTGGGCCGGTCCTGGACCGGCCCGAACCCGGTCAGGCCCGCCGCCCTTGGACCGTGGGCCGGCCCGGACCGGACCGGTTACATCTTGACCCTCCCCCCTTTGCTATGTCTCATCATGTACTAATTTAGTAACCGTGACAAAATTTATTCAGAGAACAGTAGCATAATGCTAATTTTCGGTAACGTACATAGAGTTAGGTTACGCTTGGTTCCAGAATCAGGATCGTGGAAAAGAAAAAATTTATTTTCTGTGTTTTCGTGCCAAAAAAAATGAATAAAAAAAATAGTTCCCCAAAGACAGAAAAATATGACGAAAATGATTTTCCCACCCACCCCAGCAATTAACTTTCTTTCAATTTTATGCATTTTTACAAAAAAAAAAAAAAAACATAGGATTAAACTATTCTTGCTCAAAGATTGATGTATTCTGACTATATTCTTGGCCTTTCCAAATACTGAAAAAAAATTCTTGATAAAAATTATAATTTCTTAAAGTAAGAAAAATAAATAAATAAAGAATTGATTTTTTTTTTTTCATTTCCATTCCGTGAACCAAGAAAGGCCTTTATGGTTTCCGAGAAGAAAACTGAAAAATAAAATAAAATCGAGGATATACGGTCAGTAAAGAAAACTCTCATTTATATTTGTAAGAATTTGAGATTAGTAGAAGGCCAATATACTGATAAATGTCATATAAATCCTGTGAAAGAGGTGGGTTTGGCTCGGTGGTGTAACGAACTTTGTGTTTGTAATTTCTCGGTGTCTCTAACGCTTAACGAAGATACCGAAGTAGAATACTCAAACATTAATTTCGACACCTATTGTGCTATCACGAGGCTTCCGCTTCAACACCGGCAATGCCTACAACATGTAACGTTCCAAATGTTGCATTCCATCTGAGGCCCAGTTGCATAATATTTTTACGGACCAAGGTTATGCGGAAAGCTTCCAGAACATTCTAGAAGATGGCGGAAGGTTTCAGAAGATAGTGGATCCCTCCGGAAGGCCCAAGATCGTTCTAGGAGGCCCAAGAAGCTTATGGATGGTCCGAGAAGTTTCCTTTTCTGTTGCTAGGGAATAAACTTGAAATATGTTGTTCCAGTTATGGTAGAAAAGAATAATCCTTGGAATATTCCTTCCAAAACTTTTTATGTAAAGCTCTCTGAGCACTTATAAAAGGGGAGACTTTCATTTGTTCCTCACCACCAAAACTTGTAAGCATTTTTCATTCAATAAATAAATCTTACGAGTCTCCTCTTTGCTCCAATATTCTAATTTTTTTAGCGATCTAGCTAAGTCGGGTGGAGAAGGCTTGCACGGGTCTTTGAGGAAAAAAGTGCCCCGTACGGATCGAAGTGCTAGCAAAAACACTAAGTCCATGACAAACGACTTCATTGTGCAACATTTGGTTCTAGCCAAATATCATTTCTGATCATGTGTAAGTTGTACAATCGTACAAGATCGCAAAATCCGAAAATGTTTCAAAATTTTTAACGTTCATGTAGTAATAAAAATTGAAAGCATTGCATTAGAACCTCTATAACTTACTACCAAGTCAAAAAATAATTTTGGTTGGTCCCAACTTAAAATTAATGTTTTAAATTAATATTGGATCCGACGGGAAAGCCTACGACTAAAGTAGAAAAAAAAATTGAACAAAACAATATTTTCCTCCTAAGAATACCTACCTTAGGCCTGGTTTGTTTAGCGGAAAGGAGAGGAAAGAAAAGGAAATCAATTTTTTGTTCTTTTTCTTTCCATGAAAAATTGAAATTTTTATCTATTTTTATTTCTGGTGTTTGAGAGGACAGTGAAATTAGAAGGAAAAGTGAATTCCTTAAAACGAAAATGTGAATCTTTGGTTTGATGGGGGAACTACTTTCTCTCTTATTTTCTTTTCCTATGGGAATTGTTTTCTTTTCCTAATACTTTCCTTTGACATCTAACATCAAAACATAGAAAATGAAGATTTTTTCTAAGTGCACCACCAATTTACTTGGGTCTTGGGGGCAACCCAAAAATGTTTGCAAATATTACAAGTTTGTCATCAGTTTTTTTTTTTACTTGGGGGCAGTCCAACATTAGGTATAAAATACAACTTTTCTAATTTTTCTCTCTCTCTCCTTCTACTCTTTTCCTCTCTCCCTCAACTCTTTTCTTTTCTCCCTCTACTTTTTTCTTATCTCCCAACATTTTTAGGTCATAGAATTAAACCCTAGTCCAAAAAAATTTCACAAATTTTTCTTCCTTTCTTTCCGAGAATTATCTCCAAAAAAAATCTCCTATCTCAATCATATTTGGCACAAATTTTTCTCCAAATTTGTCTAATATCAGCTACCAAAAAAAGTTTCCACTTATACTCAAAATCAGAAAACATAAATATTAGGTTTAGAATCACTTTAGGGTTCATGAATGAATTTTTTGAACATGATCTCGCATATTTCTTGAAACTCTAACCCTAGAACACGACAAATCGTTGTGGCCGTTCGGCTGCTACGGTCGAGACTTACAACATTAGGACTGTCAGGGTTGTGGCAGTCCTAATATAAAGTAGTACTGCCAGACTTTCTGCAGTCCTACATTAAGTTAAGACTGCCAGGTCCTTGGCAGTCCTTACTTAATTAAGGACTGTCAGAATGTTGTCAGTCTTGTATAAAACTCTCTGTGAAGAGAGTTTCATACCCAAGCCTAAGAATCCCTACCTTAGGCCTGGTTTGTTTAGCGGAAAGGAGAGAAAAGGAAAGGAAATCAATTCTTTGTTTTTTTTCTTTCCATGAAAAATTAAAAAATTTATCCATTTTTATTGCTGGTGTTTGAGAGGACAGTAAAATTAGAAGGAAAAGTGAATTCCTTAAAACGAAAATGTGAATCTTTGGTTTGATAGGGGAACCACTTTCTCCTTTATTTTCCTTTCCTATGGGAATTGTTTTCTTTTCCTAATACTTTCCTTTGACATCCAACATCAAAACATAGAAAATGAATGACTTTCCTTTCCCAACCCTGCAATCAAACGAGGCTTTAAAGATTACTTTTGAAAGTGCTATGTTTCTTGACCAATAGGAGGTTACGTTTATGAAAACATAGATGTGGTTTCTGAAGCCTCAAATAATGATTATCATAATAAGAGCATCATTAGTAGTTGGGACTCTCCAATGCAATTTGGAGCCCAAAATTTTAAAAAAAAAAGGTAAATGTAGAATGGATTGGGTTTGTATGAGAATAGTAGAAAATGATAAAGTGAACTCCGGTCCCAAAAATTGTGTGGTCAAAAATTAATGTAGGAAAAAAATAATATAAAGTTTAGAATCTAGAAAGTTGGGCTCCAAATTGGAACTTACTATTCTACAGAACGAGTTTCTACAATCTAGAATCTAGAAATTGGGAGGTCCAACCCTTAGCATCCATGGATGGGTTGGAACCGAAATTGTAGAAATTAGAACTATGAATGAGACTTATTATTCTACAAAATGAGCTCCTACATTCTAAATCTAGAATCTAGAAAATGGAATAGGCCTTACTAATGATGCTCTAAGAAGACGAGTACTATCATATTGTATAGAGAACAACCAATCATCTTCACCCGAAATGACAGATGAAAGACATCCGTCCAGTATGTCCGAATTCGAATTGAAATAAAAAAAATTATTTCTTTCATTTAATAAATAGATAATCATTCTGATCTAAGACATTAGTGCTATAATCTAACTAATCTAATTATATAATAGAAAAGTTTGAAAGGCTTCACCATAAAACTTTCAAGATTCCTAAAATATTCTTAACTTATCTTATTTAATTAATTTAAAAATATAATTAATAGTTTAATTAATATCTACTATCATTATTAATACCCACTATTATAGTAAATACTTAGTATCCATTTCTCTTCCCAGTATTAATTTCTTTTAATGTATAAAACTAAAATGTTATAAATATCTTGTTTTCTCACAAAAAATAAAAAAATAAAATTTATTGTAAATATTCGAATTTTGAAAAAGGTAAAAATAGCATAATAAAAATTGGTAAAATAGAAAATATTTTCTTCAAATAATCATCAATAACTTATTATACAATATACCCTAATTTTTTGTTATGTACTAATTTACCATAAAATACAAAAAAGCACGTGAACAACTGCTAGTTAAAATTAATAATAACTTGTGAATACTTATATTAATGTCAATTTGTTGATACCAATGAGATCATAAGGTTGGTGGTGTTAGTTAATATTTTATCGTTTCCAAATAACTACTAATGTAGCTATCTCAATTGTTGTTACAATGAAAAGAAGTACAACACACAATAAGAATAACAGAAATTTTCATATAGAGTAAAAAAATTTAACAAAATTTTTAAAAAAGTAACAAGTTTTAAAAAATTATATTTTGGGTAATGAAACGACAATTTCGATGGCGCGTCGGAAAATGTCGAGGGAGGACGCGCCAGGTTAGATGGCGCGTGCTAAGATGTGCGTGCAACTAGGAAGAGAGGGGCTCGCCAACCACATGTGACAGCAAGGAGAGAGGGGACGCCAAAATATATCTGAAGTTTTGAGTTATAACTCCACCGTCAGAACTCATCTCCCGTCTACTTGATTTGACATGGGAAAAGAAAGCCACCAGACTGTTGGTGTTTTTGCCTTTGGACTAGAAAAGATAGTCCCACATCGGCTACACCAAATGGTGAGTATCTCAATATAATGCATTGCTTGTGTTGAGGTGTGCACATGAGGTGTAGTGGGACACAAGCTTGTGCCATGTGGAAGTATTTTTCTAGAAGGAAAAAGGATTAAATCCAACAAGGATGAAAGTTAATTTTTGTTGTGAGGACTCGGACTCGGACACGGACTCCAGGATGTCTCGTGCATGCACGGGAGTGTTCGGGGGGTAGGCGTGGACTGGCACACTTCTATGCTGATTGTGGGATGATCTAAAATATCAAACTCTGTTTTTGAGTATTGGTATTTTAGTCCCACATCGGATAGGAGAAGAGGTGAAGTCTCAACTCCACTCTATAAATAGAGCCCCTTGGCCTCCTTTGAAAGATGCACCAAGAAGAGAGTTGAGGGAGTCTGTTAAGTCCAGCAAGCCCGTTCAAGTCTCAAATATTGACTTACGAGCGTTCCAGAAGTTCTCCTGAACTTGCTGGTTCCTGGGAGCTTATCCGTACTGCGGGTATAGCTTTGAGCGCCGGTGTTCTACACCCCAGCGAGATCCGTTCTTCTTCTTCCTCCCTCTTTCTGTTGCCTTCGAGAATCTGAGACTCAACTGTTGTTGATCTTCTCTTGTTGCCTTCGAGAATACCGTCGCTTCTCTTTAGAAGTTACACGGTTCGGTTGCCTTCGAGAATACCGTCGCTTCTCTTTAGAAGTTATACGGTTCTGTTGCCTTCTAGAAATATTACAAAATAATCTTTTTAGATTCTCGTAATACAACATCACCTTCTTTAGGGTGTTGTTGCCAGAAACATTGTCTTTACAATTGTTTCTGAATTCGTGTTTTTTCCATCGATTGTTCGTCAAGGGACTAACAATCTCAAAGCTATACGATTCGATGGAAAACACTCGTGCTTCGCTTGTCGATACCGGCTTTAACAAGTTGGAGAAATTCGACGGTGAACACTTCCAGATCTGGAAGCGAAAGGTGACTCTGAACCTTCAACTCGTGGATGTTGATCACGTGTTGGATGAGGAAGAACCAATCGTTCCAGCAACAGGATCTGCTGCTGTTCTGGCCGCTGCTACAAGCAAGCAGACGAAGTGGAAAAAGGATAACAGCATATGCAGGCTGCTGATCCTGAATTCCATGGAAGACTCTCTGGCCGAGTCCTACACAAAGAAGACTTCTGCCAAAGAGATCTGGGAGTCCGTGGGGAAGCTGTATGACGACGACGAGGCCCGGTCGAAGACGTTTATGGTTGAAAAATACCACAAATGGGTCTTTGAAGACGAAAAGACCATGCTGCCCCAAGTGAAAGAGTTCATGAAGCTGCGCCAGAAACTGGAGGACGATAGCATGCCCCTCGTCGACAAGTTCGTCGTTGGAGGGATCGTGGCAAAACTTCCTCCATGATGGAGCAACATCTATGCAAGGATGCATAGGAAGAAGATGGAGATTAGCCTGGATAATCTCCTCAGTGAGATTCATGTTGAGGACGAAATGCGCTCTCAACAGAAGTTGGACGCCCTGTCCAAGCAACTAGCAACGGCGAATCTGGTTCAAGCCACCAGAGAGAACAAAGGGAAGCAGGCGGCTTCTCACCACAAGAAGAAGGACTTCTCGAATCTGAAAGTGAAGGGTCCAGGATTCAAGCAACAGAAGTCCAAGTCCCATGTGACTTGCTTCAACTGTGGCAAGAAGGGTCACTATAAAAGTGAATGCAAGTCCAAGCCCAAAGAGCAAGGTGAGCCTAACAAGGTTTCTTTGGTTACTAATCAGGTTGCCATGATAGCACAGGTTGCAACTGTGGGGGCAGACTTGGACTGGTGGATAGACACTGGCGCGACATGTCATGTCTGTTCAGACAAGGACTGGTTCGTCTCCTATGAGCCTACTTCCGAGAAAGTCATGATGGCGAACCAGGCACAAGCTGAAGTACTGGGGATCGGGACGGTGGAGCTGAAGCTTACTTCGGGAAACATTCTGACGCTTCAAGGTGTGAAGCATGTTCCTGCAATCGCAAAGAACCTGATCTCTGGGAGCCTGCTCTGCAACGCAGGCTTGAGGATGGACATCAATGCTGGCCAGTTGGTGATGTCCAAGAATGGTACATTCTTCGGAAAAGCTTTCCAAACTAAAGGAATGTACAAGATTCAGCTTGTTGTAACCCAGCATGATAATATAAATGCTATCACTTTTTCTGATTATTCTCTTGAGTTGTGGCATAATAGGCTAGGACATGTTCATTGTAAAAGAATTAACAGAATGTCTAGTCTAGGACTTATCTCCAAGTGTGGGGGTAAGGTAGAGAAATGCGAAGTATGTGCTCAGACGAAGATCACTAGGAAACCCTTCCACAGGGTCCATCGAAGCACAGATCTTCTGGAGTTGCTTCACTCAGATATCTGTGACTTCAAACAATTCTCTACAAAGGCCGGGATGAAGTATTTCATTACTTTTATCGATGACTTCTCAAAGTATGCTTTCGTCTACTTGCTAAAGTCTAAAGATGAAGCATTCGAGAAGTTCAAGGAGTTCAGGGCCGAGGCTGAGCGGCAAACTGGACAACAACTCAAGAGGTTAAGGAGTGATCGAGGCGGGGAGTATCGGTCTCATGAATTCTTATCATTCTGCAAAGAACATGGAATCATCAATGAGACGACGGCTCCGTATTCTCCACAATCCAACGGAGTAGCAGAAAGGAAGAACAGAACGTTGACAGAGATGATGAACTCCATGCTGTTGACTGCGGGTCTTCCAAAGTGTTACTGGGGAGAAGCTGCACTAACGGCAACGTTCATTCTGAACAGAGTGCCATATGCAACTTCCGACATAACTCCTCATGAACTCTGGTTCAAAGTCAGACCTAACTTGAATGTCATTCGAGTATGGGGGTGTCTGGCTTATGTGAAGCTCCCGGATCTGAAGATTCAGAAGCTGGGGACAAGGACTACAAAGGCGATCTTCTTGGGGTATGCCGAGAAGAGTGATGCTCGGAGATTCCTTGATATCGGGTCAAACCATATCATCGAATCTCGCGATGCTGAATACTTTGAAGACAAGTTTACAAAACACAAGAATATTGTTCTCGCGGATCTTCCGGAGAATGATGAGGGTACAAAGCAGACAGAAGTCTTTAATGAACCAGTAGTCCAAGATGAAGCTGTCGTTAAGGAGACACCAGCTGAACCAGAACTCGCTGAGCCGTCAACTAAGCGAATGAGGAGGCCGAAAGACTTCGGAGATGACTTCGTCACCTATCATGTGGAAGCAGATCCGCTTACCTATGATGAGGCAATGAAGACCAGAGATGCTGTATTCTGGAAGGAGGCGATAGACAACGAGATTGACTCAATCACCTCCAACAACACATGGGTATTGGTTGACCTGCCAGAAGGAGCAAGACCCATCGGATGCAAATGGATCTTCAAGAAGAAGATGAAAGCAGATGGAACCATTGTCAAGTTTAAGGCCAGGCTAGTGGCCAAGGGGTTTGCTCAGAAGCAGGGGATCGACTACTTTGACACTTATGCTCCAGTAGCTCGGATGACAACAATCAGATTGTTAATTGCTTTAGCAGCAATACACAAGCTGGTGATACATCAGATGGATGTGAAAACGGCATTTCTTAATGGCGAGCTGACCGAAGAGATCTACATGCAACAACCAGAAGGTTTTGTCGTCAGAGGTCTGGAAGACAAAGTCTGCAAGTTGATGAAGTCTCTGTATGGTTTGAAATAAGCTCCCAAAATGTGGCATGAAAAGTTTGACAAGGTGATAAGGTCAAATGGCTACAGGGTCAGTGAAACAGACAAGTGTGTCTATACGAAGTTTGCTGACGGAAGAGGAGTAATCGTTTGTCTTTACGTGGACGACATGCTAATCCTAGGTACGGATTTAAGCTGCGTCACAGAGACAAAGAAATTCCTCTCGACCAAGTTCAGTATGAAGGACTTGGGGGATGCCGACGTAATCTTGGGGCTCAAGATCATCCGAACAAGCACTGGAATAGCGCTGTCACAATCTCATTATATTGAGAAAATGCTCACTCGCTACGGGTATCAAGATCTTCCTTTTATTGATACACCGTACCGGAGTGATCAGAAGCTGGAGCCAGATTTGAGGGAAAGCGTCAGGCAGTTGGAGTACGCTAGCATCATCGGAAGCTTGATGTACGCTACTACTGCCACAAGGCCTGACATAGCTTTTGCAGTGGGAATGCTGAGTCGGTTCACTAGCAATCCAGGCGTTGAGCACTGGAAAGCTGTGAAGCGTGTTATGAGATATCTCAAGAAAACTCAGACATATGCACTTTTCTACAGCGGAGATCCGTTAGTAGTGGAAGGCTTCAGTGATGCTAGCTGGTGTTCAGATATGGAGAGCGAGTATTCCACAGGTGGATTCGTATTCGCCATGGACGGAGCTGCTATATCGTGGAAGTCGAAGAAGCAGACTATGTTATCTCGCTCCTCCATGGAATCTGAATTCTTTGCATTGGATGCTGCTGCAGATGAAGCAGAGTGGCTTCGGGAGCTCATGTATGATCTTCCGGTGGTTGGGGCTCAGATACCGGCAATACCGATATACTGTGACAACCAGGCGGCAGCAGCAGTGGCATCAAATGAACTCTTCAACGGGAAGAAGAGGACTGTGCGGTTGAAGTACAGAGCAGTGAACGATCTCATCAAAAGGGGCGTCATTGCAGTGATTGATGTTCGGAGTCAGGAGAACCTGGCGGATCCGTTCACCAAGGGCCTCAAGCGCCAGCTGGTCGATGACACAGCTTGTAAAATGGGCTTGAAGGCATTCTGATATTGTGTTATTACATTCCTACCATAAAGTTTTATGCTATTAGTTCAAAGAGAAATCTACTAGGCATCTAGCTTTTGGTTCAAGGGAGGACTATTAACCAGAAGAATATCAGGAACGGTGGGTACTTGTCCTATGTGACATGGAGAGGTTACGGACCTACAACCACTGTTGTCTACTATTGTTTTCTGCGGAAAACGGATCCTGTGGGAAGGTTGGCTTAAACGCCTTAATGAGTTCTCAGGCAGAGTGAATGCCTGGTGTGCTTTACAGGAAGCACGGTAGAGCAGCACTACAAGGAGTGAAACTCCATGCTACAGTGGGATGACTCCACCATGAGGTTCCCAGGTAGGGATAATGCCTCGGCTTTGCAAGCTAAGTCACAGCGGAGTAGCACCGCAAATAGGCAGGTAGCCTAATGCTGTATGATAATCGTAATAAAGAGAGGTAGACAGCACTACAAAGAGGACGATGTCCTCATGTTACAGTGGCATGACACCACGAAGAGGTACCAGGTAGGGTAAAGCCTCGGCTTCGCAAGCCATGTCATAGCGGCGTAACACCGCACGGAAGCGCAAGGCTTCATGCTGGGTAGTTTGGCACTACAAAGGGGCTTGTGACCTCATGCTACAGTAGTATGACACTACGATGAGGTACCCAGGTGGGGTAAAGCCTCGGCTTTAAGCCATGTCATAGCGACGTAGCACCGCAAAGAAGCGCAATGCTTCATGCCATGACTCTTTATAAAGAACTCACCTATAGTGTATGGAAAGAGATATCAGGCCGTCTCTTGAGGGTAAGCTTGTAGACGCCCAAAATTATATACTGAAACCAGGCTGGCACAAGGCCTTCAATGTGCAGCCAGAAGCACAGTTGATGTCATTATGTGAGTAGGAAGAATTGCAGTTATGGTGCAGAATTCAAGGCTTAGTCCATTCTTGTATCATGCTGTTATTTAACCTATGCGGGAAGATTCAAGTCGTAGCGACATCTCTCCTAATGTATGATGGACAATCACTGTGGGGAACGCTCAACCCATATATTGAGATATGTGGGGGATTGTTGGTGTTTTTGCCTTTGGACTAGAAAAGATAGTCCCACATCGGCTACACCAAATGGTGAGTATCTCAATATAATGCATTGCTTGTGTTGAGGTGTGCACATGAGGTGTAGTGGGACACAAGCTTGTGCCATGTGGAAGTATTTTTCTAGAAGGAAAAAGGATTAAATCCAACAAGGATGAAAGTTAATTTTTGTTGTGAGGACTCGGACTCGGACACGGACTCCAGGATGTCTCGTGCATGCACGGGAGTGTTCGGGGGGTAGGCGTGGACTGGCACACTTCTATGCTGATTGTGGGATGATCTAAAATATCAAACTCTGTTTTTGAGTATTGGTATTTTAGTCCCACATCGGATAGGAGAAGAGGTGAAGTCTCAACTCCACTCTATAAATAGAGCCCCTTGGCCTCCTTTGAAAGATGCACCAAGAAGAGAGTTGAGGGAGTCTGTTAAGTCCAGCAAGCCCGTTCAAGTCTCAAATATTGACTTACGAGCGTTCCAGAAGTTCTCCTGAACTTGCTGGTTCCTGGGAGCTTATCCGTACTGCGGGTATAGCTTTGAGCGCCGGTGTTCTACACCCCAGCGAGATCCGTTCTTCTTCTTCTTCCTCCCTCTTTCTGTTGCCTTCGAGAATCTGAGACTCAACTGTTGTTGATCTTCTCTTGTTGCCTTCGAGAATACCGTCGCTTCTCTTTAGAAGTTACACGGTTCGGTTGCCTTCGAGAATACCGTCGCTTCTCTTTAGAAGTTATACGGTTCTGTTGCCTTCTAGAAATATTACGAAATAATCTTTTTAGATTCTCGTAATACAACATCACCTTCTTTAGGGTGTTGTTGCCAGAAACATTGTCTTTACAATTGTTTCTGAATTCGTGTTTTTTCCATCGATTGTTCGTCAAGGGACTAACACAGACATGGCTTTCCTCTCTACTCTCTCTCTCTCTCTAGGTCCTGAGCCTATCTAACACCACCGCTTCCTATTTTCGTACTCTCCTCCTCCCAATCTCTCTTCCTCCTTCCTCCTATTCCTTCATTTCATGTCTTAGTTTAGTCCCTACTTTTCAAAGAAGCTTGGGAGCAAAAGATTAATGGAGGATTTCTCACATCTGGGTGGTGGAACCAACATAAGAGCATAAACAGCTCTCATGTACTTCCCTCCTCGTCAACATCCACACCACCGTCTCAGTCTCCTCACCACCAGCTAGAAACCGGCGGAGGAACTCACGAGCGGGCTCCCTCCTCTAACAGACACCTGACACACTTGACGCTCACGCGCCACCTGAGATGGCGCGCGTCGGTAGCAGGCCATCAGTGATGGCGTGTCTCGGCGGGCAGCGTGGCTGCCTCGGTTGTCGACAAAGGATGGCCTGCGCCATTGGTGATGGGATGGCCTGCGCCATTGGTGATGGCGCGTCGGGGAGCATGCGCGCGCCACGGTTGATGGCGCGTCTGGGGCGCGCCAGTCGACAAAGGATGGCCTGCGCCATTGGCGATGGCGCGTCGGAGAGCATGCGCGCGCCACGATTGTTGGCGCATCTGGCGCTGTCATCACGCGTCATGAGACTTGTCGTTTTGTTACCCAAAATAAAATTTTCTAAAATTTATTACTTTTTTTACAATTTCTTTAAAAAATTTACTCTATATGAAAATTTCTGTAAGAATAATTCAAAACGAAAAGATCACCATTATTCAAAGTGATTCTAACATCTACGTCACTTTAAGAAAGGGAAGATTTATGAAATACCCAAAAACTAAAAAAGTTTATGTAAAACTCACCGCTAAAAAAATTTTCATCGCGTGCCCAGAATTAGAGAAACTTATCCAAAACGGGTTCCAAATGACCCTTTTGCCCTTCCTTTTAATTTATTGGAAACACCCACAAAACTGCTCTTAAAAAAACGTTTCAATACTCTATCTTCTTCCATACGCTGCTCAATTTCGAATCTAGGTTTTCTCCTCAAAAATCTTTAAAAACTCGTCGGAAAATTTCGGAAAGACCGGGACGAGCGGCAAAAGTGCTAAAACGGAGGTCCAAACATCATTTTTTTGCGATTCTAAAATTTCGGAAGGCCGTTTAACGATGAAACTGTTACTTTCAGTCTCCTCGACGATACGCTCATTTTGCGACAAACGGAACCTCGTTTCGACCTCCCAGTCAAAAGTTATGGCCCTCCAAAGTTTCAGCTGACCATAAAATGCAGGAGAATGTCCATTCTCCGTTTAGAACACGAAAAATGTTAATTTTCGCATGAGGGTGGTCATTCTCCGTATTAGTAACACGGAGAATGGCATTCTCCGTCTTAATTTACACGGAGAATGACCATTCTCCGTGTTAGTAACACGGAGAATGACATTCTCCGTCTTAATTTACACGGAGAATGGTCATTCCAGTGTTAAAACGCAGGAGAATGACCATTCTCCGTGTTAGAAACACGGAGAATGCCATTCTCCGTGTTAAATAAAACGGAGAATGTCATTCTCCGTGTTAAATAAAACGGAGAATGGCATTCTCCGTCCTAATTAAGACGGAGAATGGCCATTCTCCGTGCTAAATTAAACGGAGAATGACCGTTCTCCGTCTTAATTTACACGGAGAATGCCATTCTCCGTGTAATTTATCACGGAGAATGGTCATACCAGTGTTAAAACGCAGGAGAATGACCATTCTTCGTGTTAGAAACACGGAGAATGCCATTCTCCGTGTTAAATAAAACGGAGAATGTCATTCTCCGTGTTAAATAAAACGGAGAATGGCATTCTCCGTCCTAATTAAGACGGAGAATGGTCATTCCAGTGTTAAAACGCAGGAGAATGGTCATTCTCCGTGTTAGAAACACGGAGAACGGCATTCTCCGTTTTAAATAAAACGGAGAATGGCATTCTCCGTGTTAGTTTACACGGAGAATGGTCATTTACAGTGTTAAAACGTTAATTTAGTTTTTTCATGAATAAAGAGTTTCGTTCTTCTTTCAAAACGATGATAATTCTTATGGAAAAGAAGAAAAAAGATCTTCTCTCCACAATTGACCTAATCGTCGAAAAACTTCAAATGTCTCCACGATGAAGATGATGATGATGGTGATGATGATGACGAGCGATGATCTGAGTTCGACTGAAAAAAAATACACCGAACTACGAACGATTTTTGCGATCTCTGCTGAATATGAGAGCAATGGAATTCAGATTTCCCGTGAAGAAGAAGACGAAAATCGCAATCCAGATCTGAGTTTTTTGAATTCAAATACATATAGATGACCAATTCGCACGGAGGGGTAGTTTCGGTATTATAAAAATAGCATTTTCCAGCGGGTGGCATCTAAAAGGGAATCTTGGAATATTTAACGTGAAAATACTTAATTCTGGGTATTTCATAAAACTTATGCAGCGGGTGGACATTTCATAAAAGTCCATCCCAAAATTGGATTTCTCAGCAATTTCCAAATAACTACTAATGTAGCTATCTCAATTGTTGTTACAATGAAAAGAAGTACAACACACAATAAGAATAATTCAAAACGAAAAGATCACCATTATTCAAAGTGATTCTAACATCTACGTCACTTTAAGAAATTAGCAAGTTCAGGAAAAAAAAAAAAAAAAAAACTCGCTTGTTGTCGTAATGAGATGCACCTCAACTTTTCGTAGGATCTTCTCTATCAATCATGTGCAATCGATCATAGTCAAAGAGAACTTTGTGTGATAAGTTTCTTGATATCTCTGCCAATTATTTGTTGAGTTCTCCCTTATGTAGAAGAGCTAATTATGCTTTATCAGTTTTAGGCCTGAACAATCTAAGGCTGTGTTCGGTAGAAATGATAGAAAAATAGAAGGAAGAAAAAAGATAAAGATTTATTTTTCTTCCATATGGAAATAAAAGATTATTTCCTTCCTTCGTGTTTGGTAGCTAAGGATGAAAATATAAGAGAAATTTTTTTCTTTGTTTGGTATGAAAGAAAAATTGGAAGAAAAGAAAGTAAAAAATATAGGGTTTATCAATTCTACCCTCAACTAAAAACACTTATTTACCATTTGACTTCATAAATAATTTTTAAATAATGCATTCATATGTGGGTATACTTGTTAATTAATACAAGCCTCCACTTTTTCTCCCACCTTTGGGGGATTGGATTTCTTAGGTTATGAAGGAAAACTAATCCCTCCACTTTTCATTCCTTCCCATTTTTCTTCCATACCAAACAAGAGAAAATTAATCTTTTCCTTCACTTTTTCCTTCTCTATTTTCCTTCCTCCCACTTTTCTCTCCTACCAAACACACCCTAAAGTTCTCTTAACTGCATGCAGAACAATAAGGGGACGTTTGGTTCAAGTTTTTGTGGTTTGGGAATGGGTTTTGAATTTCTTATCCATGTTTGATATGTTTAGGATTGGGAATAAGGAAGGAATAGGAGGGGCCTAGGGGGGGGAAAGCTATTCCCATTGACTTGAAAGCTATTCCCAAGCCCCCCCTCTTTTTATTTTCAAAATTTCAACTTCTATCCCAAACATGTAAATCATCATGCAATTAATGAAAGTGTATTAAAGGAAAACTAAATAAATTAATATTTCTATCCTTTTGTAAACTAAATATGGAGATAAATTTTTAAATTTTTGAACTACCTATTTTCAGCCTAGCCAAACATGGGTATGAGAATGTTGAATTCCTTTCCCATAAAAAATAAATTGAAAATCTATTCCTAGAAATACAAACTTGATCCAAACGAGCCCTATAAGTTCAGGTATTAACCTCTCAATCTGATCAGTCTCTCTGCCAATTGTAACAGCTAACTACTTCGATTTTTATGTAGTTTTGTTAACATGTGCTCCCAAAGACATGTTAATACATCGTCAAATGTATAACTTGTATAGATAAATGTGTATTAATAAATGTAAAAAGTGTATCGATAACTGTGATCGTGGGAGTACATATACAAATTACGTATTTATCAATGTGTTAACATATGTCCTTAGGACACATGTTAACAAAATCCTTATGTAACCTATGACCCCTCAGTGACATGCCACGTAGACGACTGTCTGATGACCAAACCAACGTTGTGTTTGCTGCTGACGTGGCATGTTAGATAGACATGAAACCAATTGCTGCATCTACATTTTTTTTTTGGTTTGGGGAACAAAAGATAGGTGTGGTGACCATGTAGGCAGATTCTGATTGCTTAGTTCCCACTACATATGAACGAGAAGCAGCTACATACGTACGCTACTATTATTATGTTCTCCATTGCAACTCGATCGGTCAACAAAAGAGCTCCCACCAATGTTGCAACTCAGTCACACTTCCACCAACACTTGTTTCAACTGTATACTCGGGTTGTCTTTGTCGGAACTAAACTTGGTTGTTCCTTACTCATTCTAGAAAAAAAAATATATAAAAAATTATAATAAGCTGAAAACTATAAATATTGTGACTACAAAAAATAAGACCAATGATTTCTAACAAACGCTAAGAAGTCAGTTGTCTTCGGTTCCAACTACAGCATAGAACTCGAATTTCGAGTTGCTTTCCTGACTCTTAAGCTACTCGAGATCTTTCTGGTATAGTCTCAAAACATGTGCATTGGGGATTGCCAGTTCAACTAGCAATGAGGAGTTGAGATGGATCACAAAGGTTTGACGGAGACCTGGAGACTAAGGGGCCTAGGGGGGAGAGGGTTGCCCCAACCAGAAGGTTGTCCAAGTCTGATTGCTTGTCTGGCTTACCCCAGGACCGACCCTGACTTTCGTAGATGACTTTAGTAGAGGAGGAAAAAGTAAAGCGGCTCCATCTTCCGCTAATGCCCATACTTGGTTTCCGAAATCAAGATCATAAAAAAAAACATTCCTTTTTTTTTATGTTTGGATACATGAACCCAAAAAAAAAAATCTCAAAAATAAATATATCAGAAGAAAAATTATTTTTTACACCCACCATGGAATTAATTTTCTCTATTTTCTGTGTTTATTTTGACAATATTTTTGACCTTTACGAAAATTGATCTTTTTTATAAAAATTATGCTTAATTGTAACTTGATAGCCTCAACTATTCCTATTTTTTAACTTGATACCCTAAACTTTTTTATACGACAACTTAAAACTACACTCCACCCCCCCCCCCCCCCCCCTTCCCTCGACCCCCTCTGTCCACCAGTCCGCCCCCTGGCCACCCTCCGCCCACCCGCCTGCGCGCCCCCTCCCGACCCCCGCCTCCAGCCATCGCCCCCCCCCCCCCCCCCGCTCCAGCCACTGCGCGCGCCCCGAGAGGGGGGCGATGGTGTAGTCGGGGGGGGGGGGGGGGTTGAGGGTGGTTGGAAGGGGCGGGGCGGGAGGGGGAGGTGTGCGAGGACGGCGGGGGGCGGGGGGGGGGGGGGGGGGGGTGCGAGGACGGCGGCGGGGCAAAGGGGGGGGGGGGGGGGGGGGGGGGATTGAGGGTGGTTGGAGGAGGCCGAGTTGGATTCGGTTGGAAAGTGAAGGGGATGGATAATTTTGTCATTTTTAAATTTTTTTTTATCAAATTGAAAATATTAAATTGTTGATGGTATCAAATTGTCAAGTAAAAAAATTTAGGATACCAAATTGAAAAACAGGAATAATTGAGAGTATCAAATTGTAATTAAGTCTCAAAATTATAATTTTTTATACCCATAAAAAAGAAAAAAAAAATCTTTTTCTTTTACTTTCGGCAAATCGATTTGAATCTTCTGCTCGTTCGATTTTGGCTAATTTGGTTGGCTTCGATTTTGAATTTTTAAATTCTAGATTTATTTGAATTTAACGGTTCGTGTCTGAAACCGAATAAACGGAACCTCACCCATATTAAGAATAATTATAAAACCTAGTATTAAAATAAACAATTTTGACTGACCGACACTAATGCCGATACTTTTAATTAGCCAAATCACATCATATGATGACCATCAAGGCTCTAAGTATTTTACTAAGCATGATGATGTGGACAAGCTTAGGCCTGCCTTAAAAAAATTGTAGAAGGGTCAGTGTCCACTGTCCCCTTGATAAAAGGCAATTCTCCCATTGGGGGATCATAGCAAAGGAGAGAATCTCTATTTGGTGATGCTTTTGGAGTATATACTCTTAATCCCTATTGATTTTGATGTCTTGGCTAATCACTTTTTATTTGTTGGTTGGTGGCCAAATCTCATTAATCAAGGCTACTGCTAATGGTGACATGTTCTTGGATTATTACATATTTATTTATTTCCATGACCAAACCGGTTTGGTTTTTTTTGGGTCAAAAATGGCTTGCCATAAAACCACTAGGTTGGACTATAAGCCGTTCTAGTCTTAACTCAATTCAAACTATAAGGCCTCGTTTGGTTCACGAATTTAAGAAACCAAGAAAGAAAAGTTGTTCCTTTCCTTTGTTTGGTAGCCACAAACTTGAAAATCAATTTACTGACAAGCGAAAAAATTGGTGGGAATATGGTTCCACTCAAAATCCATGAGATTCATTTGTCCTCCTCCTTTCCCAACATTTATTACAAAAGTTATGACAAAAGTAACCATGTGTCATTGCTTATTTTACCATTAATGTTATTTTTTATAATATTATTTTTATTTTAAAAGGTAAGGATATTATTGGAAAATTGTTATATTTTGTTTTTCTTTCCTAGGTAGTTTTTTTGTTTTACCAAACAACGGAAAGAAAATATGACAGGAATCCTACTTTTCCATTTCTATGAAAAATACAAGGGAATTCATTTCCTTTCCGTGAACCAAACGAGGCCTAAGTTAAAAGTAAAAAAGAAAGGTTTGTCCAAACATATTTTTATTGGATAATAAAATCTCAGATAGATTTCAGAATCCTTACACATTAGGCTTGTATTATGTATGAAAGAAAAATAATTAAAGCTTCCTCGTGTAGGAATATTAATCATGTTATAAAATTTTGTCTTTCTCTCCGTGCATAGTGAATTACGATCTCAGAGAAGAGGTATATACATGTTGCTTTTATGATACGATACTATAAGCAAAATTTCTAACATACCCTTGATTATAAGATATAATTAAGACAACATTACTATAGTATACACACTCTATTCTAGTGTCATTCATAACTATTTTGATAAGGATTTTATATCGTTGATTGTAGGAGAACGCTTCACCAAAGCTTCTTTCAAGTGTACTTATATTTCTAGATCATTATGTGAATCGAATCCATAATAGAAAGACCAAACTCTACCACATGAAACATTAAAACGTTACATGGAGACAAATAAAGGAAGGAAAAAAAAAACATAAAAATGATTAAAGAAGAAAAAAAATCAAAAATTATTTTTATTACAATCCGCACACACATACACCTTCTTACGGTTGGACGGTTGGGGGCACGAATCCTGTATGCCCCGTCTGATATCCGTTTACATGAGCTACAAGCATTGGACAATCCGAGATTTCCTTATGGTACATTACTCTTGAAGAACCATGAGCGGTTTGCTCCGTTCTCAAACCAGAAACCGGTCCGGCCGGCACACCCAGTCCTAAACCGGGAAAGGAAACTGGTCCACCACTAGTCCAGTACTCGTCCGTGGTCCCATACCATCCCACAATTCCGGATCCCGATCAGCAACGCGGAGCGAGACAGCAAAACAGCCGATGTCTCCAAGAAAGAGTAAAGAATCTCCCAAATTCGAACAGTGGGACCCACGACCAAGCTTACGTGTCTTCATGCAGACCACGAAAGCTTCACTTGAACAACTCAGCGGATCCTCCTCGTCTACTCACGGAGTCGTCGTTTATCCGAACCTTATCCTTCTTCCTTCCGCATATTCTTTTTTTTTTTTATGACGGAAGCAAAACTACCTTTTTGTGTTGGTACCTACATTTATGCGACCTACACTTTTTAATATTCTTTTTGCACATGTATCCACTAATCTGTACTATTTTTATATTAGTCCCCCTAGTCTGATTATTTCTTCTTCAATTCCGTTACTCGTATAGGTGTTATAAAAATATTAGTCCCCCAAGTCTTGTTATTTCTTCTTAAATTCCTCTACTCTTTTTTTTTTGGAGAAGAATATAGTTGTTATCTCCATACCTGCATAAATATATATATAACAATAATTATAAATTAGTAGAATAATAATAATAAAATTATGTTTATTACTATTTTTTTATTTTTTTATTTTAAATCAACTTTTTTATCTTCCTAATTTTGAATCACATCACCAATATTTTTCTCATTTGCTTTCATCAGATCATATTTTGCTTCTTCATTCTCCTCCATTTCAACTATATATCTACTATTATTATAAACAAGTTCGTTTGTGCAAATAAGAAGAGCTAACATAGAAACTAGTAAGGAGGGACATAGTTGTCAAATAATTTTCTCGTACATCAAAATATTTAGGCTATTTATAAGGGCACAACCTTTTTTACTCGGGGCTAGCCAGGATTAGGACTAGCCAGGCTTTGAGGAACTTTTACTTGGGCTGTCCAAATTTTCTATTCAGGGGTTGTCCATTTTCTTCTTCTCCACTCTCTCTCTTCACAAACCCTAGCTTTCTTCTTCTTCTTCTTCTATCCATCTTCTTCTTCTCCACCATTTCCATTCTCACATCTTCATCAAAATCCTAATTTTTTTCTCATCATCATCTTCTTCTTCTCCACCGTTTCCATCATCACCATCTCCATCAAAACCCTAGTTTCCTTCTCTTTCCCAATTTCGATGGCACCTAAAAATTAAATAAACCCTAAAATGTATGAAAATAAAGGTTAAATACTTCTTTCCTCACAAAGAATGCATGAAAATAAATCCTAAAATGCATATTTCACTCTATTATCAAGATTGAAATAAACCCTAATATTTTTTTTTTCATTCGGGAATGTCGACTTTAGGACTGCTCAGAAATTGTGGCAGTCCTGAAAGAAACTTGCTGTACAGCAAGTATCTTTCAGGACTGCCTCAATTTCTGGCAGTCCTCAATATGTCTAGGACTGCCAGAAATTGTGGCAGTCCTGTTGTAGAGCATGTCCCTTTCAGGACTGCCACAATTTCTGGCAGTCCTCATTACTTCTAGGACTGCCAGAAATTGTGGCAGTCCTCATTACTTTCAGGACTGCCACAATTACTGGCAGTCCTCATTATCTTTTATACCTACCACTTGGATAGACCTGAGTAATTTTTTCAGTGGCAAACTTGTAAATAATGAAAAACTAACACTTGAACAACCCTGAGTAAAATGTGCTGTGCCCTTATAATTTACCAATATTTATAAGATTATAGATACCATATTGCTTTGTAAATATTCATGACTGAGTCGAGTTGGATTTTCTTTTTCCAATGTCATTTCATTGGTGTTACAAACACGTATAAGATGGTTTATACAAAAATTTAAACTCCTAAAATTATATTAAATGCACTTGTTTTTATCAAATCTATCAACATCCTACCATCTTAAATAATGGGTTCATTTTTATTTTTATTGTATTTAAAGGAAAATATTTGGTTTACAACCAAACTTTTACAACTTTCTTACAATTTACACTCATTTGCTGACATGTGGACCAGACCACCACCTGGCTCATATGTCAGAAAATGGATGAGTGGTTGTAAGAAGATTGTAAATGTTTGGTTGTAACTGTAGCATTGCTCGTATTTAAAGGGCTTCTAGATAAATGATGCAATTGGAACAACTTATATGTAAAAATAAAAAATATCTTTTAGTGTGACTAATATGCAAAAACACCGATAACGTCCCGCATAGCTGAACATCTTTTCTTCTCTCCCCTCGAAAAGAGGATTCATCCTAGCCGCGTCCTCGGAATTCCCTCAAGATTCTTATTCAAAGATCCTTCTCTCTCTCTCTCTCCCCCCTCTTTTTCTTCATTCTCTCTCTCTCTCTCTCTTCTTTTTTTTCTTCATCCTCTCGCTCTCTCTCTCTCTCTCTCTCTAAAACCCTAGGTAGAAATCTCGGAGTTCTGCTCCAATGGAGGTCTCTTAACTCCTCTCAATCCCGATCTCCTCTTTCACCAATGGACGACGAGGAGGCGGAGCCGATGGAGGAGGGGATGGGGGAGAGCTCGTCCCCGCCGAGGCCGGCGGCGGCCGCGTCCTCGTCGGACATCAGGACCGCCATCTACAACCGACTGGTGGAGGACGGGAACGAGGAGGCGGTCGGGAACCCCGACTTCAAGGACCAGCTCGTGGCCCACTTCGCCCGGCTCCCGGCTAGGCGAGTATTATTAGTAGTAATAGTCTTCTTGATTCTTGTTTCTTAGAGTTTGATTTTGTTGTTTCAATTTGATTTTAGCCGCTGCTCCTAGGTTTTTCTTGATTTGAGTTCTTGGAGTGCATCGGTGATATGTAGAGTTTGCTTTAGATTTGGATCAGGACGTGGCTTAGTTATTTTCGAGGTTTTTTTTTATTTCTTTTGATTCGTTTTTGCTGCTAATTTTTTTTTTTTTCGTTCTTGTAGTCCAGTCTGGCTAGCCAATATTTTCATCTAGGGACCTAAAGCTTACTGTTAAAAATAATAATAAATTATAATCCCAATAAATATTATATATTAATACCAATGTCATAAACTATTATAATCACTAAATAATTATGTTTACATTAAAATCCTTCCAGACTTCATATTCTGAAAATAATTGTCAACGACATCCACTTGCGGTCCCGAGAGGGGGGCTGCTGCGCCCCCTCAGTTTCTGAATTTTTTTTGTTTATATAGATTGTCCGTATACCTATCTGAACATAAGAAGTAGTATCTGACTCAATAATGAAAAAAGACAATTAGGTAGCTTGCAGATCTTTCGTAACATCAAAGTATTAGACAATGTCATTAGCAGACATGTTGATTATTGAGTTCCTGCAAAGTTGGACATTGTGGTTAGGAAAAATCAACACTAGCAATTGTATTTCTCAAAAATATATACAAGCTTTTGCTTTGAGTTTCTCTTGTTCTCCATCTTCCAACTTTTGTACTTAGTTGAAATCTGATGCTGTATTGGTCATGATTGTCCAGTTATATTATATCAAGTAACTGCACCTTTTCATTTGGAGTAGCTATTTAGGTCTATCGTGCTCCTATGAGACCTTTTATCATAACATGTTCATCACTTAAATTCATACTGGACCTAAATGAGAAAAGGATCCGTCCTTTCCGTTCATATTTTTCTTTTTCTCTTGCCACATGAAAATGTTTGCGGAAGAGAGCAATAGATGCGAATGTCATTGTCTACAATCTCATCTGAGCCAATTCAATTTGTGATGCAAAAACTAGCAAAGAAGAGTAGACAAGAGAAAGTGAAGTGAAAGGAAACTTTGCATTGCACTGTATTGATAAACAAACAGCCTATAAATAGGCTAATACATAACTGAAAGCAACATGAAAGTATGCACTATCCAGGTTGAAACAAACTCCTATGACTAAGTAAACAAACTCACTAAAGACTAGGACAACCCATGTGCAAATTATTAAATTTTCTCAACAATCCCTCCCTTAAACTGATGTTCCAGACATAACATCCAGTTTAATAAGAGTTGAACTTTCAAAATGAAACATTTGAAGTACAAACACCAAGTAGCTTCCTGAGCTTCTGAAATGCAGGAAACTTGAGAGGCTTGGTTAGAATATCTGCGAGCTGGTCATCACTTCTGCAGTAAATAAGATTAATGACTCCATCTTTCGTTAGATCCCTCAAGAAATGATACTTCACATCTATATGTTTGCTTCGACCATGTAAAACTGGATTTTTGGAAAGCTTTATTGCTGAATTGTTGTCGCAAAAAAACTGAGTAGGTCCATCCTCCTTGAAATGCAACTCTTTAAGGATTTTCTTTAGCCAAATAGCTTGACAAGCACAAGCTGTTGCAGCCACATATCCAGCTTCGGTGGATGATAACGTGACAATAGGTTGCTTCTTTGATGACCATGAAACAGCTCCTGTCCCCATCATGAATACATACCCAAATGTACTTTTTCGATCATCTAAATCTCCTGCATAATCACTATCTGTAAACCCAAACAGATCTGACTTTTCTCCATTCTTGTAGAAGAGCCCAAACTCATTAGTACCTTGCAAGTAACGAAAAATCATTTTTGCAGCCAAGAGGTGAATCTCCGTAGGACATTTCATGTACCTGCTAATCACACTAACAACATGCATTATATCAGGTCTTGTTGCTGTCAAATACATTAAACTTCCTACTATTTGCTTGTAAAGAGTGCCGTCAACCTTCTTTCCTCCATTATCTTTATTTGGCTTCATACCGAACTCGGATGGAGTATTTACAGGATTACAATCCTTCATTTGAAACTTGTCCAAAATTTCTCGCACATACTTCTTTTGAGAAATAAAAATTCCAGTAGAAGACTGCACCACTTCAATGCCAAGAAAATAATGCATCATGCCAAGATCAGACATCTCAAATTCAGCCATCATAGATTTCTTAAAATTTCCAAACATGGCTGTATTATTTCCAGTGTAGATTAAATCATCTACATATAAGCAAACAATGAGCATCTTTCCTCCCTCTTCAATCTTTATAAAAAGTGTATGTTCATAAGGACATTTTTGAAATCCTTCCTTCAAAAAATAAGTTTCTATACGACTATACCAAGCCCGTGGAGCTTGTTTTAATCCATATAGAGCTTTCTTTAACTTATACACTTTATGTTCATGGCCAAGTTTCATATAACCAGGAGGTTGATCGATAAACAAATCTCCATGGAGGAAAGCTGATTTCACGTCCAACTGGAAGATAGGCCATGAGTTTTGAGCTGCCATCGCAATCACCAATCTGATTGCATCATGTCTTGCAACTGGAGCAAAGACTTCTTTACAATCAACACCAAACTTAGCTACCAGGCATGCCTTGTGTTTGTCAACCTCACCATTCTCTTTCAGCTTTGTCTTGTAAACCCACTTCACACCAATTGTCTTCTGCCCTTTTGGAAGATCACATAGCTCCCATGTATTATTTCTTTCAATGGATGTAATTTCAGCATCCATAGCCTTTCTCCATTTTGGTTCTTTGACAGCTACTTCAAAATGGTAGGATCACAATCTGAAAACAGAGCAAAATGTGTAAGTGGGTCATCACCTCGGTCAACTCCAGTTACCTCATAATTAGTCATCTATGCCGGTCTTCTTCGTACTCGTTGAGGCCTTTGTGATTCAGCTGCAAGTGGGCTTTGATCTGCTATTGGAACATTTTGAGTTTGTGATTCAGCTACAAGTAGGCTTTGATCCGCTATTGGAACATTTTGAGTGACTTCCTCTTCTCGCTCATTCTCCATAGGTTGCTCATCTTTCTCCTCATTATCAAAATCTGCTAGAATATTTTCTTTAACACCATTTTGATTCCACGACCAGGTGCCTTCTTCATCAAATACCACATCACGACTGATGACAATTTTCTTGGTGCTAGGATTGTATAGTTTATAAGCTTTTGACTTATCACTAACACCAAGAAAAATGCAATTTTCTCCCTTGTTATCTAGCTTCCTCCTCTTCTCATCTGGAATATGGGCATAGGCAACACACCCAAAAATACGGAAATGACTTACAGCAGGTTTCCTTCCGCTCCATGCTTCCTCGGGTGTCATATTTTGAACAGCAAGTGTGGGACTTCTATTCAATATATCAATGCTCCAATTAACTGCTTCAGGCCAGAAACTTTTAGGAATGCCACTTGTTGTCAAAAGACTTCGCACCATATTCATAATAGTGCGGTTCTTCCTCTCGCATACACCATTCTGCTGGGGTGTATAAGCTGCTGTAAGTTGTCTTTTGATTCCATGATTTTCACAAAAAAATGCAAATTCATGTGAGTTATATTCTCCACCGCGATCCGTGCGAAGAACTTTTATTGGGTTGCCAACTTCTTTCTCAACAAGCGCTTTATAACTTTTAAAAGCTACAAAGGTTTCAGATTTTTCTTGCAAAAAATAAATCCATATCTTACGACTATAATCATCAATGAAGGTAATTATATATCTTTTACCTCCATTAGAATGTGGTGTTATTGGCCCACAAATGTCGGAATGAACAAGCTCCAATGCTTTTTTCGCTCTCCAAGATTTTCCTTGTGGGAATTGATTACGCGGTTGTTTGCGAACAACACATTCTTCACAAACTTGAGAAGAAGCTGTAATTTGAGGAAGCCCTGTCACCATGTTATTTTGTTGTAGTGTTCTCAATCCGCCAAATTCAGATGCCCATAGCGAAAGTGCCATAGCCATGCCTCATCTTTTAATTTTGCTGAGAAGCACGAATGAGCTATGTTGTGGAGATAAAGTGGGAACATACGATTCGCCGTCATGGTAACTTGAGCAATTAAACCCAACTTTGTGTCTTGAATCCGACATACTACATCTTTGATAAAAATCTCGTATCCTTTTTCTTGTAACTGACCCATACTAAGCAAGTTGGTCTTTAACTCTGGCACAAAAAGAACATTAGCAATAGTGTGTGAAATTTCCTTTGGTTTGGATTGTTACCTTTCCTTTTCCCATAACAGAAATTGTAGAGTTGTCACCAAACTTAACGGAGCTGCGAAAGGATTCATCCAAGTCAGAAAATGCCTCCTTCTCTCCATACATATGGTTGCTGCAACCAATATCTAAATACCACATGTTTTGTTGAGTTTCTTCCTTCACGTGACACACCATCAAAACAGACACCTCTTCTTCTTTTTCTACAAAGTTAGTTTGATCTCCACTTTGTTTATTCAAACTAGTTTGACATTCTGATTTATAATGGCCATACCTATGACATCTGTAACACTCAACATTGGACTTGTCTGCTGACTTTGATCTATAAGTTGTTGAGTAGTGGCCTCCATGTCCTCTGCCTCTTCCTCGAAATTGACTCTCTTGATGATGATAATTTTGTTGTTGGTCCCCATGATCATTGTTGTTTCTGCCTCCTCTACCTCGACCTCTGCATCTTGCTCGTCCTCTATCAGCTCTGTTGGGTGTAAAGAGAATTTCTGATAAGGCCTTCAATGCTTGCTCTTCCTTTTCCTGCTGGTCAATTTTTTTTTTTCATGAACCAACAAAGAACCTTGTAATTCATCAATTGAAAGTAAACTAACATCATGAGCTTCTTCTATAGAACAGACAACAAAATTAAATTTTGGTGTCAAGGATCGAAGAATCTTCTCAACAATGAGAACATCCTCTGTCTTGTCACCATGGATCCCCATCTTGTTAACGATTGCCATCATTCTTGAAAAATAGTCTGTAACTGATTCACCTGACTTCATTCGAAGCACGTCGAACTCCGAACGAAGTGCTTGAAGCTGCTGCCTCTTAGCCCTTGCTGTACCTTGGTACTTCTTCTTTATGGAGTCCATATATGCTTGGAGGTGTCCTTGCAAAGAATGGTTTCCAAGATTGAGCGATCAATAGCTTGAAAGAGAGAATTTTTTCGCCTTGAGATCTTTCAAGAGCTGCCCTTCTAACTCCGTTCGTTGCGCATCCGTCATTGTCATGCCAACTGCTGGCTCCTTAATTCCTTCCGAGATGACTTACCAGTACTCCTTGGATCTTAGAAAGTTCTCCATTAACATGCTCCAATGATCATAGTGACCATCAAAGCGGGGAATGGCAGGTTGCACGTAATTGTTGCCGTCAGACGCCATTGATTCCTGCTACTGCAAGTAAGCTGTTGCTTCTTTCTACCTCAGGTCCAACTGGCTCTGATACCACTGATGCAAAAACTAGCAAAGAAGAGTAGACAAGAGAAAGTGAAGTGAAAGGAAACTTTGCATTGCATTGATAAACAAACAGCCTATAAATAGGCTAATACATAATTGAAAGCAACATGAAAGTAGGCACTATCCAGGTTGAAACAAACTCCTATGACTAAGTAAACAAACTCACTAAAGACTAGGACAACCCATGTGCAAATTATTAAATTTTCTCAACAATTTGACCCAGCTAGTACTCGAGATGTATATGTAACACAAACCTCCTTAAGCTGTCACAAACCTCCTTATGCGGTTTGTCTTGAATCTTGAAATCTTAAACTAATGTTTGTGACTTTGAGATGTGTAACAGAGTCAGATTTAAACGAAAATAGGCCTATCGAAACTCTTATTATAATTGATTAAGTGGTAACACATTCCTTATCCGGAGCCAACCCAATTAATGGATCACTTAACCTAACTGATAGATAAATCATATAATGTTCCTATTCGTATTAATCCATTAATTGTGTTGGTATTTTATAATGTTCATATTCATATTAATCCAGTAATAGTTTACGATATTTAGTATTAATATGTATTATATAATGTTGTTGGGATTATAAATGTGTTTAGTATAATTTATTATTTTTCGAAATTTTCACTGAAGGATGAAAGCATCCAAAATTTACTAAATTTTACGGAAAGCACAAAATTTTCCAAAATCCCCCAAAAAGCATCAGAATGCCATACCATTTGGCATTTTATAATATAAAAAAAATAAAAAAACGCCATACGGAATGGCATTTTATTTCATTCCGTTTACCCTCTATTTCTGTATCCTCTCACGCCTTATTTCAAAGAAAAAAAATTCGAAATGCATTTTATATCCCAAAATAACATATTGAATGGCATTTTTGTATTTCGAAATGCTAAACGGATTGGCATTTTATAGGCCCAAAACGCCATATTGAATGGCAATTTTGTTGGAACCGAGGGATGATAGTTGTGTTCATATTTGACACTGAGGGATGAACCTAAACTACTTGAACAATAAAATTTCATGCTTCTTCACTATCTACTATTAAAAAAATATCTGTAAAAAAAACTACCTTATTGTAAATTTCTAACTGATGGAAAAACGATCACTAATAATATTACGTAAACTAGCTAATGTGATATTATGATAAGTGGAAATAAGATGAATACTACCTCCTTGGTAAGATAATCTATCTAGCATACCTCCATGGTAGCAAATTACCGTTAAATTTGATCCATAGGATGAAGAATGAAGTTTGGAAGTAGACTCTGGAAGTAACCGAGGAAGAGACGGTGGATGACAATCCTTGATTCTGACTACCTGAATTGAATGGATCTCTTCTTCTAGAATTCTTCTCCTGTCCGCGGGAGAAAATAGACTAAACTTATGAATGTGGGAAGAAAAATGTAGTGTAGGATGAAAGTATATGTGTGAAAGTATACATAGATGGCCAAAATATTAATGTTAGCTTCCTATAAAAAAGGGCTACTTATTCTTCTATAAAAAAAAAACTCGACCTGTCGACTCAATCACTGTATAACGTATACTAAATCCTTTTTTTTTTCAAAGCTACTATATAGGTGTAACGCCAACAATTCTTATATTTTTTTAATTGGAAGAAAATGCCAAACTTATTGGCATTCAATATGGCGTTTTACTCACATAAAATGCCAAACTTCTTGGCATTTTCGTTTTTTTATTTAGTTCAGGAGACAGAAGTTACGGGTTACGGAGAGTTAACGGGAGGAAGTAATATGTCATTCCATATGGCTTTTTTTATTTTTTATTTTTTTATTATTATGGAACGACATATGGTATGGCGTTTTGATGCTTTTTTTGGAATTTTGAGAAACTTTGTGCTTTTTGTGAAATTTTGTAAAATTTTGATGCTTTCATTGAAAATTTTCGATTATTTTTTAATAGTATGTGTTGTGCCCCCTAGATAAAAGTTTTGGCTACGTCACTGACGACATACAATACGTCCCTTTCAATGTACGTCACCAAACAATCTTTCATCATCTCATTTCCCAATCGGTTACGACATACAATACGCGCCACCTAGGCGGTCGATACATTTTGAACATTTTTTACTCTTTTACCACTGTATTTTGCATAATATGCATATTTTAAGGGTGTTCCATGCATAACTAAGTTGTAGGACGAATATTTATAAAGTTTTAGTTTTGTAAAAGTGAACCATAGGCTCATAGTGCTTACAAAACCTTTTTGGAAAAAATATCTTGTTAGGTATTGCTCCGCCTAGACGTCCGCCTATGCCGCCAACCTCCCTTGGCCGTCTACTCCACCGCTGACCGAAAAGCGGTGCGGGGAGAGACCGCATACCGTCTAGGCGCCGCCTAGACGACCGCCATTTAGAACACTGACTGCTATTAGTGTTGTATGCATGTGTGAGTTTGACTGTTTGAGATGTGGGGTTTTCAGTGTTCACTTTACACCCCTACGGATAATAACAAATAATTACCCAATTCCAACTACAATAAATGCTAATGATCTCAAAAATAGATTTACTTTCAAATATTTTATACTATTTTAAAGTGAATTTGTCATGCAAGTATACATTTAGAAAGTGAAAAAAAAATCATAGGCAAAACTCGCGTGATAATGTTAGTACAAACGGTTATGTTGCCTAAATCTTTGTTTTGTCATATATAATGTAATGTCTGTTGGCGGGTATTTACTATTTAAGGTGTGGAATTTACTATTTAAGATGTGGATGATCTAATAATAATAAGCAGCCTTTTTTATTTTATGACACTGTCTAACTACCATGTAAAGTTAAAACTGGGGAAGGCATTTGGACAAATTAGTTAATCGTTGTCGGAACTATTGATGTGGAAGTGGAATAAGCAGTGATGATCTAAACGACAGTGGAGGTTGACAGACAGACAAATGGATGGATGGACAGCAGTAAGAGTTAGATTTTTCTTTTCTTCTTTTTCTTATTATTCTCTTCTGGAAACATACGAAGGTGAGGGTGTCCAAAACCAATAGCCTCCAGAGTAGAGAGTAGAAGACGGAGAGGAAGAAAGAGAGAAAAACGTTGAAGAAGCAAACAATCAATCTTCCGAATGCTGCTACTTGACGATGGAGGAAGAGGAGAAGATGGAGGAGGAGGAGAATAGGAGGATGCTGGTGATAATGTCCAAAACCAATAGCCTTCAGAGTAGAGAGTAGAAGACGGAGAGGAAGAAAGGGAGAAAAACGTTGAAGAAGCAAACAATCAATCTTCCGAATGCTGCTACTTGACGATGGAGGAAGAGGAGAAGATGGAGGAGGAGGAGAATAGGAGGATGCTGGTGATAATGTGCATCTACAGGGCATGCAGGAGCATAATTGGTTATATTCGCTCTTGATTTCTTTCTTTATTTTGAATAATTGCTTCTTGATTTTCTAGGTTTCTTTTGATTTCTATCATTCCACTCAGAGGAGTTACATTATCCAAGTTCCTGTGATTTTTGATACTTTTTGGACGTGGATTCGTTTTTTTTTTTTTGGAATTTTTTATTCCCTCCCCCCCCCCCCCCCCCCAGAGTAACACAGCTTTGGTTTGGTTCTTGATTTCTTTTCTTTTCTGGAGTGATTACTCCTTGATTCAAGGCAAAGTGTTTTAATTAGGCTGTTTATTTTTATTCCATGGCTGCACCTGCATATATAGTCCCCAGATTTTACTGCGCATGATAGTTCTCATATACAACGTTGCACTGACACAAACACGAGGTTTTGGCTTGTCTTAGTGTCTGTGTTGTGTCCAGTATGAAGCGACTGACTCAGACACGGCAACAATCTTCTCGAGTCTCCATCATTCTTAAGTTCGTACATATTTTGCTGAAATTGGCTGTATGCAGTTATATTGTCGATGTGAACGTTGATAGAGCAGAAGATGTTTTGCTACATCAGAAGATTCTTGCAGAAGCCAAGGACCCAACAAAGCGCCCGGTCTTCCATGTCCGTTTCATGAAGGTACCAATTTACTGTTTATTTGAATTATGTATTTGATTTGTTGAAAGGAAGTTTTTGAAGAAATAGTTGTCACTAAGTTATTGTGCAGTCTATAAGATCTTAATTTGCAATGTCAATATGCACACAAGCACAAAAGCCATATGAAAAGCACAACTAAAACAAGAACTGAAACAAGAAGGAAGCTACCTGAGTATATTCTTCCATTCAGATCTATTAGGGGTAATCTCCTTTTTTATTGAAAGAAGTCTGTCATAAACAAAAGGAGAAAAATCTCAGATTGTCCAAATAACAAAGCGGCTGTCATTAAAATTTTCTAAGGGTGACTGCACTATATCTGCTTATGCAAACATTTTCGTGTCATCATAGTGATTTTCCTCTTAAAACTCATGCATTATCTTGTTTGCTTATTGGCATTACCTACTTGTTATTGACTATGAATTTCTCTCTAAGTTTGAGTATGTAAATTTGGATGTGGGAGAGGACACCAAGGAGAAGGAAGATAAAGAACGTGATGACGAGGTCCTTTCTGTAAGGTATGCTTTTCTACCTTCCTAACTAGTTTTAATGCTCAAAAAACATATGAATATCAATTTACAAATGGACATTTTTTGTTTTTATGAATATATATGTTTCTTGACCACGATCAATCTGCTCTCCCATTTTGCACAAAATATTAAATTCTCCGTCTCTAATATTGTGCATGTTCATTTGTATTTGAATGATGTCCAAGATTCTGTTTGTTGTTTAGTATTTGTGTTAGAATCCATGTTCATGGTTGTCTATTCTTTACACAATTGTTCCATCTCTCTCTCTATCTCTCAAGCACATGCACACATGCATGTATTCACAGTGTACAATATGCCTATTATCATCTTCAACGTTTTCCCCCAACCAAGAGGCCACTGAAATCATAGTGCTATCCATCACTTAATGTGAATCACTCTTATTGTTTTCTTACATTCATCTCTATTCCTTTGTCCTTATCTTGTTCTCTGTAAGTGAAACGAACTCTGTTGGCCTCTCTTTCTATACATGTCTCAGAAGCACCGACTTCTACTGCCTCCTCTACCCTATCCTTGTCTTGTACACCGACCATCCGAGATGCCCTCCTCGATTTGCATCACCATGGCACACTGATCCTTACCTCTGGCACTACTGTTGTATGGTGAATTTGGTGGTAGGAGTGCGCCCTTTGAGGCAGACTCGATCATGAATGTCTAACGTGAGAATTTATCTCCCACAAGAATATCTAAATGGGCACTTGATCAAGCAAAGGCGGTTGCATCTGACTATGGGAGCTGCATGCTGAAAGGAGGTAAATTACATGAGGTATAAGGGGATGGGGCGACAATAGATGCAGGATATGGCAGAGCAAAGTGAGGGAGGTACACGGTTCGTGCATTTGATTGAGCTATGATGCGGAGGGTGATTCTGGTGAATCACCTACTCAGAAAAATAGAGAGATGAATGAGTTTATGGTTGATGTGTAGAAATCTCAAGTTTAACTTATTAAACTTACTTAGGAAGTTAGTCCTGGTTTTGGATTGCAGCTGCTTTTCAAAAACCAGCAGCAGAAGCTGCTTTTGAAAGAAGCCTCCCACCTGCTTTCAAAAGCTTCCCCAGAGGGCCCAAAATTGAACCAGTTTTTTTTAATAAGCTTCTCTTGTCAAACAGCTTCGAGTCTTCTGTCCATCTTATGAGGGATGGATCTGATGGTTTTGAGGTCTAACCGCTGTTTTTTTCTTCAGGGGAGAGAATCATAATCCCACACATAACTTGAGTCAAACCTTGGGTCTACAGACTGCATACTTGTTGCAGATATACCATTAAGTCAACATGCCTTCTGAAGTAATAAATTCCGAATATTTGTTGAATCGGACCTTAACCCAACTCAGATTCCAAATCACTCTAGATTGAGTTCGCCTCGAAGTAGGCTCGATTGTCCTAGAATCCCAACCAAAGGTTGGCTTCCTAAATTGTCAGTGAACCTTGATCCTTGTATAAATATTAAGTACGCTACGCCTTCCTCTCTACCCCAGAACCCTTGGATTAATTCACAATTCCTCTACTCTAACCCATGCCCATGCATAATCATATTTCTACTACAATAACCAATCAGGTATCGTACTCGGAGATTTTTAGTGAAGTCTCACAAAAAGTAGTGGAGTTGTTGAGCTTGTCTAGAGAAAGTAAGCAGTTACATTTTCTTTTCCCAGTTATGAAATTTCTGGTGCGAGTATGATGAACTTGTTATTATTTTCTCAAACTTTTTAAGACTTTTCCTTGGAATACCCGTGGAAGTTCATCCCGATTAAGATACTATATTTAGCTACAAGATGCAACTATAGCCTCCTATGCTGTTGTCCTGGCGGCCTGACCCATTTCAGGTAATGTACACTCTTGCAAAGACCACACAGGCAGGTCTAGGCTCCACAATAATGAATAATAAATAGTTATTTTTGAAAGACAAATGAATGATCGGTTAATGGACAATAATAATCAGTTTATTTGAATATCTGCTAGTTGATTTGATTACTGATCCCTAGTTTGTTTTGTCGTTTTAGTTTCTATCATGACTTGTAGCAACTTGATGTTTAAATCTATGCGATATTTTGTCATTGTGGCTATGTGGTTTTATACTCCTTTTTATTGTTCTCACCATTTTATATTTATAATTATTTTCAAAAACATAAAATGCTTAATCCTGTCTAGTCTCTTAGGCACCCTGCCTCCTCCTATCTGCTTCTTACGTCCTCTTTTTTTCCACAACGTGGAGTAGATTGCAGGTTCATGACAAATGTAATTTGTGGTGCTGGGAATGTGCTTAATGTTAAAAACTTAAAATAACTATTTTGGATGTGATTGACTTTACTAATAAAGTTATTCTGTTGAGGTGCAGGCATGATGTGGCACATATCCCGATTCACGAGATAATTTTTTCTACTCTTGATAAACCTAAGCTACTTAGCCAGGTAGGAGTAGAATATTGTCATGATCTTTCGTGTTCATTGATCACAGATGAATAATTTGATTTGACATTCTATTAGATAATCAATGGTTTTATGTTGTTGTTTACCAATGATAAGCCACACACATACACAGTATGTGTGTGTGTGTGTGTGTGTCTTCAGTTATAAACCTTTATAATTAAATCTTCATACTATGTTTTTCTTTCTATTTCTTTCATACTTCTGGACATTTATTTTGTACCAACATTAGCAATGGGCATTTCATTTGGCTTATTATCATGATCTGCCGAAGGAACATGATAATATAAGTTAAAGAACTATTATAGCATGAAGGGTTGTAAGAAAATGTGTTTGATCCTACAAAAGTTAAAAAAACTGTTCTATGAACCCTCATTGGAAAATTTTCATTTGTCAACGTTATTGAGTCCTTGCATTATGGCATGTACGGTTGGATAAAATATGAATTAATACAACTATTAAAACATGTTTTTGGGACACCATCCTCTACATGTTATTGTAAGAATATCCAGTTTACAGCTCTCAAGTCGTCTAGGTTACCTTATCGTGCCTGACTTGCACTTCACATCGTTTCGATCCTGCTATATACCTCACTTGCTCTCTGTGGTCAATCCTTCCTAGGAAGAAGTAACCTGTTTGCTCCCAAAAGTAGAGACTTCCGACTTAAACCAATGCTATACCTTTACATTTGGCCTGACATTCAAACACTCAGTGCATACAGGTCTTGGTGGTTCAGTTCTTGTTTAGCGTCTATGCAACAGTAGGATTAGTTCTTGTTTAGCGTGTGCACTCTTCATAGAAAGATATCTGTTGATTCTGTTCTATAATTTCCCAGATAAAGTGTTCTCCATATTATCCAAAGCCCTGGTTGCATCCTTACTCAAACAGAGTAGATTTAGGAATTAGATTCATAAAACCAACCCCAAAAGTTTTGGATAAAGGCTTTCTTGTGGCTGTTCATTCCCACAAATTGGATGTCGTAGCATGACAAGATATATAATGGCTCTGTTATTTATGGTTTTCCTTTGGGTGGGAGAGAGAACACAGAAAAGGGGTGGGTGTTAGTCTATTGGATGGCTTTGGCGATGTCAAGACCTATCATACTTATCTCTATTTTTTGGATTGGATGGGCCATGTAAGTGGGTATATTTATCCTCATGCGAGAGTGGGATCTCATGCTACATACATGCACAAGTAGTAAGATCAGTAAATCTAGCTTTTGAATGTTACTCCTATTTGAAACAGTAATCTTCTTGAGATGCTGGTCTTGTGGATCTATGGGACAACTTTTGATCTGATAGGATGACAGGGCTGATTGCATAAACGAGTCCGATAAGATTAACCCTATAACTTACTTCATTGATTTTTGCTGGGAATGCAGACTGAAGTTCTTTAGTCATGCCCCTTGTGTGTCTTATTTTATTGACATTGGAACTTGGAACTACACGGATTATGCATTTAAGATAATGGAAGACCATTAGGTCAGACATACAAGTTGTACATGTGGTATATGTTGTCAAGGTATCCTTGCTATTCATAGAAAATTGGAGACGTAAGGACGAAGTCCTTAGTATACAGCGTGTGAGTGTTTGGTCGGTTTGTAATTTTTGTAAATAATCAATGATACAGAACTGGACTGAACTAAAATACATGTTGGTGCTTTTATAGATAATATGACATCTTTACTATGTTTTTATTTCCAAAACCTTTCTATGCATGGATCTTTGCAATATTAACTGCTCTAATGTTTATTTGGTAACCTCAATTACCTTCTGCTTCATTCCCCTCCTCCCCCCCCCCCCCCCCCCCCCCCCCCCCAAAAAAAAAAAACCCAACCCCCTCTTTTCTGTAGAATAATTGCCTTTACTGTTTAGATTTCATTTATCTTATAATTAGGAAACTTCCGAGTATTTTGTGTTACCTTTTCTATTTATTAATTAAGAGTAATGGGCTTCTAATTGTGATATATCTTTCTAGCTGTCTGCTTTGCTGTCAGATATAGGACTAAACATCCGCGAAGCTCATGTTTTCTCAACAACAGATGGCTTTTCTTTGGATGTGTTTGTTGTCGATGGATGGACTGTTGAGGTAGGATTCCTTTGTAACATGACATAGTGACGATTTAAGATTTGTATCATTGTAACATGAGACAACATGTCTCAACATCTCAGGAAAATGTTTGAATTGTTACATAGCCAGCTTTGGTACCAGATGGATGAGTATATAAAGAAATGTTTTGCTGATAAATGTTATTGGGAGAAAAACATAACTTCTATATGGAAAAGTAGGAATGCTGTGAAAACAACAGCTAATAGTTTAGTATATTTATAGTTCGTTTGTTGCTTTTATCTTTGAGTTAAGTTCTAAATCATAGTATACATTAACTTTGGGCAAAGCTCCATTGCATGCTTTCATTACATGCCCTGTTTAGAATCTTTTAACAATTGATCGGATCATATGCTGATTACTGGATCATTTGCTTATCATTGGCAAATAATAATAAATTTTGGAAAGGGAAGAATAGGAAAAAAGAAGAAGAAAATATCAACAGTAATCATACAGATAACAACATATAAATTCAACAGAAGCAACGACATCTGAACAATAACAAGAATCAACATATATAGACAATAGCAGTAACATGTATGTTCATTACCTCGAGGGCATTTCAAGAGAAATAGCAACAGAAATGCAATAGCAGCGACAACAAAGTAACAGAAACATAATAGAAAGAGAAAATAAGACAGAGAAGCAGAAGCTGAAGATAGATAGTTAGGGATAAGGGTTTAGATATTTATAAGAGGATAATAGAGACGAAAAAACAGTTAAATGGTTTTGTTACTGATTGGGTTATGGGGTTGCACCAAAAGCTTTCCTTGTTAACCCAATCTGTACACTATTAAGGTCCACTTTGGATTGCAGTTAGTTTCATCCGGGACTCCATTTGGTGCCAAACGCAATTAGTGAAGTAAACATGTTCCATTCTGGTTGGATTTTTTTCATACGAGCCATTCATTTTGGAGCTCAAATAGGCATTTCCGAAACGCTAGCCCAACGAGCTTTCCGGATATGGGCATTTGAGCAAACGGGACGAAACACAACTGCAATCCAAACTAGCCCTAAGTGATGCTTTACAGATAGCCGGACTGGTTAATTGAAATCATACCGATCAACTAGATCTTGTACAAGAATTCCTGAATGGTAGTGGTTAGAAGCCTCTGTCCTCTAGTCGGTCTTTAAATCCTTTTTTAAGAACACGAACGAAATGGTACTATGAAATTGAACATAACCCTTCTAGCCTCCATTTTTTGTTGCTTTTGCATTACATATTTGTAATCTATTGTAATTACATACATATCTATATTGTGTAAACAATTATAATCAAACCTAAGCTAAAGGTATGGCTGGCAATGTCTCACGCGTGCCTCTTAAGGTTTCTTTCCTTCTAGTGATTTACATCGTCTTTAGTTAGTTGTTAAGACCTTAGCTTACATTTCCTTTTTCCAGAGAGAATAATAATAAATTACTGGAAAGGTAGTATAATAGGAAATTACCAACCCTAATGATCTTCTTGCATTTGAAAGGGTGTTGTATGTATAGGTTCCTTAATTATGTCTATTTCGACATAGGTCCCAAAAGTCTCACTATTCACAAACATGTGACTTATAATCTGTATGGTCCCCCTAACTTATATTGTCTTTCCACATAGGCCTACCTTGTGGGAGTATTTATAACAAGAGCTTTATATGATATGAGTGGTATGGCAAATAAAAACCTATATAGAAATAGGCACAGTTTAAAAGACCTCTATGCTTAGCCAGGTAGCTGTGAGCAATTTTCTATAAGACCAGTTGTCTCGTAGGTAAGCTAACTTAATGGACATGCAATTTAAGCTCGCACAACCAAAGGAGCAGCTACTTAGTTCCTTTAGATAAGTTAGAATCAAGACAAATAGGCACGACCTTATGTTGCATAGATACGGACACTATACAAGTATGGGATACATACATTTTCAAATAAGTACAAAGGTAGTTACCTATTTGCATATGTTCTTGGCCCCCTCATCATTATACAATTTAAACTTCTGATATGGACACAAGTACGGACATGATACAGATACGGACTTCTACAATTTAAACTTCTGAAAAGATATGTGCATATATGTTCTTGGCCCCCCTCATTATTCAACCCCTTAATCATAGAAATTCCTACATGGTGATGACACTGAGACATTTTCGGGTTATATTTTGCATAGCAGTATACTGTACACATACCACATCTAATGCCACTTTCCTGTAAAAAAGTAGTGTCATCCTCGATTAAGGGCCTTTTTTATTTTATTTCTTTGACAACCAATATCCTTGTCCAACTTTTGCTGACATTGCAATGGGGTGATCAGGATACAGATGGTTTACATCTAAAGATTGAGACAACAATTGCCAGAAGTGAGGTATGACATTAAATTTTCTTGCCTTGTTGGAAAGCATAATATTGTGTCTTTTCTAAAGAAGTACGAGCTAGTTTCTTTACTATGCATTTGAGGTGTTGAAGATGAGGATTTTTTTTTAGATGTGTCAACTCTCATAATATAGTTGAATCAAAGAAATCACCATTATGTAGTTTTGGAATATGATTATATAATACAACAACAAAGTTAAGCTTTTATCACAAAATTTTGGGGTCAACTATTTGAATCTTTTCTTCCATTCAGCACTGTTAAGGGCCATTTCCTCTGTAACATTAAGATATTATTTGTGTTTTCAAAGGATCACTTCAGTTTTCTTCCCAATATGGTCTTGTAGGCACTATCACCCCAAATGCAGTGGTCTTACAAATTGATGACATGATATATCACATTCCTAGAGTGAGCAATAATTTATTTCATTCGATAAATGTCTTGGTTATTATGGTGTGCAGCAGTAGTTTATCTTTTCATTCTACTGATGTAAATATCTATTTCCACTATCACAATCAGCAAATATCCATTATTGCTAGTTTTTCAAAGCATTTATTGGAAAAGAAGAGAATATTTGTGTGTCTTGAGAGAGAGAGAGAAGGGGGGGGGGGGGGGAGGGTTGGATTCTACAACTCAATTGGAGGGACACTTTTGCAGGAAATTGGGTATTTGAAAGTTTGGGATTCGGCTACATTCTATGCTATACAAATGACTTGGTAGAAAATAACTCTATCCTTATGGCAATATCTTGTTGATAACTTAATATCTTATGCATGGACTTGTTTTTTTAATTCATCATGCTGACATCCATATAAGTCCCCCAATATGACCATCTCCTATGGACTTATTAACTAAACATTTTCATGTCTGTATTCCTCTTGTACCTTTTGAATCAATATATTTTTAGTTTCATGCTATTCCTGCCTTGGACCTTGTTGAAAGAGAAAGAATTAACTGGGCATACTTTATTTTTTGTTCGGGTACATAAATATAGGATGAGTGAGTTTGTCATAGTACACTATTAGATGTGGGACTAACTAAAGGATACTGCATAAAAGCACCATCTCTAGCACTCCATTGTGTTACATAAAGCAGAAAACAATAGTAGAAGTCAACATTATAGTAGATGCAACATCACCAAAAGAATACCATCACACGCACAAGCAACAATAGGAGAAGACAATCAAAAGTGGTTTTGATTCACGTAGTCAGAAGAAGCAAATAAGAAGCGTGGTCGACACACGGTCGAAGAAAAGAGCATCAAAAGTAGGCCACATTAGCAGAGGTCACAACAACAACAAAGCATTTACACCATCAGCAGAGGTCGACAACAAGGAGAAGACAATCGGAAGTGGTTTGATTCACCTGCAGAAGAAGCAAATAATTAAGTCTGGTCGACACAAAGCATAAGAAAAGAGCATCAAGAGTAGACAACATTAGCAAGGTCACAACAACAAGAAAGCCTTCACAACATCAGCAAAGGTCGCCACACGATAATCTAAGAGAGTAAGCAGTCGTAGTCATGGTTGTAGATGTCGGGTGACATGTTCAACATGTTGGTTTCATATGTCAAATGACAATTTTGCAAAGAAGAAAATAAGAAAATATTTTATGTCGTTTTACATTATGTAGGCCGACATGATATATATTTTAAATGTCAGTCAACATTGGAGTTAATCGTGATATTTTGAAGGTTTTTGAGATAATTGGATGCGTTACTTAGACTCTTAAATTACTTGTGTTAAATTACCAAGACTTCTAAGATAATTTTTATTTATTGGTACTTATTATCTTAGACTCATTTTACTTGATACAGCATATTAATGTTAGTAGTTTTGTACTTATAGTTGTTAGTTTTAGTACATTTAGATAGAACATTTAGTATGTGCGTGTATATTACTTTGACTAAGGGGCGGATCTATGAATTTTTTCTTAGAAGTTTGTTTAGAAAAACTAAGTAGTAAGTATATTGACTATTGTTCTCTAAGCTTTGTATGGGGCGGGGCGCTAGGCGGGGTGGTGGGGTCTAAATAGCGGGACGGGGTCAATGAGCTCTAACATTACCCTCCATAGTTGATAGCTTCCCTCTCATGGGACCACCGGCACCAGTTGCATTCACTCAAAGACAATCATTAATTTCAAAGTAGCGATTCACTAAAGACAAAGAGAGCTTATTGGGTCAATCTCTACAACTTTACTTGGATGGAGATAGTCTCCCATATGCATAATGTAAATTGTGTCTCATGCCAAAAACTCAAATTAATTAATAGAAGTAGATCTTTGCATTTCATAGTCTCAATATTCATTGTATGTTACTAAATGCTAGAAGAAAAAGCAAATTAATAAGCATAGTCTCATAGATCAATAAAATAGAAAAAGAACAAAACAAGATTGACATACCTTTGAGTCTAGTTGGTGTTGAACTTGATGACTTGTTATCTTGAAGATGAAGTGATGAACTTGATGAGACATGAGAAACTTGTAATTAAGTTTTAGTTTTTAAACATAATTTTTTTTTACTTAAGTCCATGGCCATTGATTTTTAAATTTTTGAGTCTCTAGCATATTACATAATTATACTCGAGTCCCTGGCCTCGTCCATTTGTAATTCCTTAGTAACAACTAACAAGTTCAACTGATTTAAAAAGAAAAATGTCCAGCCCTGGGTGGATCTTTCCGGCGCCAAAGGTGTTTTGGGCTGCCAAAACACATGAGCGGACATCCTATATAAAAAAAGGGCCATGGCACCAAAGGGCAGCACCTTTAACAACATAGTCTCTAAGAGTCTTCCTATATTGTAAAAGTTATGCATAATTACACCATTATCAATATTGTTAAATACATCATTTGCATATCTAACTGATGGAATCTATATCTATTCTATCTTCAACAATTAAACAAGAGGGAAATTTGATGTTAAAGAGAAGACTAAGTTGTGATTGTGGCAGGAGCCAACTTCAAGGTCCGGAATAATCTAAAAGCTAATAGCTTCACCCTAATCGATATCAGCGTCGTCTCATTGTGCAAGGTCTAAGTCAATTGCAATTGTATAGATTGCAGCAGAAAGACAACTAGACAATGTTTTACTTGTATAGAATATGAAAAAGAAAATTTAGGAGACATGAGCAGACTAAAAAACAGAATTTAAAATGAAAAGAAGATGAAACTTACTTTAACTTGTTTCTGGTCTATGAAGTTTGGAAGAAATTGGAGAGAAATTTGTTGCTTAGGGTGGTTGATTATTTTATGAAGGCAGACCCAGAGTATGTATAGATAAAAATGTTATTTTTATATGTACATATTTTCTAATTGTGATAAGAAGCGGTAAAAGGGAACTTCCTATGAATAATCCAATGTCATCATCCATGAAAATGAATTTAGGAGTGAAACTGAGGGTATATTTGAAATTTTGTTGGTGCAAATCCTTATTTTGTATTAAACAGTTATTCATAGACATGGGCTCCGCTGGTTGGGCAAATTGGAATATTGGTGGGCACAACGTGGGCAGTGTATGATTTTCTTGATTTTGTACATATGTTCCGTAATGAAAATTTGGAAGTCAGCAGGGGCACCTGTCCGTGGATCCGCCCCTGCTTAGACTCTTAAATTACTTGTGTTAAATTATTTTAACTGTTAAATTGCCGAGACTTCTAAATCAATTTTTAGAATTTTTACTTTTTGTCTTACTTAGTTTCATATTACTTGATACATCATATTAATATTAGTCGTTCCCATTTGTACTTATTGTTAGTTTTAGTACATTTTGAATATATATATATATATATATATATATATATATATATATATATATATATATATATATATATATATATATATGCTACCACCATTTATTAATGAAAGGAATAATACCTACCCACCAAACTAGCCTTCTAGGCTTCATTTGCAAGGCATTAGATCTTGCTCATAGCTAACTTTATGAGAAATTTGGCACCAACACAAGGGTCGATGTGAGGTTGACATCGCTCACGAAAACATTGTCAAATCTTTTGGGAGCTTTTTTATGCTCCATAGTTGAACCGATATCTTTTAAAGGTATTATAATTTATAGACTCTTTATATTCTCTTTATATTCTTGAAGACAAAACCAATGCTTATTAACCAATCTTTTGGTTAAGTGACATTAGAATGACTTACGAATCCTGCCTAGACGTAGGATTCAGTCTTGTCATTGATGTAAAAAGTGGAAAATATTAAGTGGGATTCAAATGAAATCCTGAATTCCAGTTATACAACATGGACAGATTGTTGTCCTATTACCTCTAATTGGAAGTATGGCTAATGAAACATGCCCTTGATGTAAAACATGCCCTTGACAAAAGTTTAGAAGGTCTGTAGCCTGAAACTTGTGGAATACCTCTGCCTTGCAAGCCTTAATTCTCCACTAGCCTAAGATCAGATGAGCCTACAATGCCGTACTACAGATGATCGTAAATACAAAATATTCTTAGAATCAAACATTGAAGAACCATAACTATACTTCAGGAATCTATAGAATTTATTACTTATTTAAATATGGTCTGCTAGGTTGCTGAATCTATTGATGAAGGGAATTGTGATCCATTCTACACTGGCTTTCTGAGAATTTGTAGGGGTCGTGGTCCAGCTCATCCCATTCTTCAGCTGCAAAAAAGATACTGGCTGTGCAACCAATAATTGGTGACTTGGAAATTGATATAAGACTGTTGAAGATGGGAGAGAATATTGCATCTGGATCTTGTGGAGACCTGTGAGTCATACAATTTTGGAACTCCGGAAATTCATGATATAGTTCTTGAAACTCCAAACGACCTTATATAGCATTCATGTGAAGGTACCATGGAAGTTACAATGGGCAGGAGGTTGCTATTAAAGTTTTAAGATCTGCGCATCTAAATGGACCTTCAATTGAAGAATTCGCTCAAGAAGTACGGATTTTAAGGTAAGTAACAATTGCATCAATCACCAAAATTTCTTTCACATTTTATCCAGTAAAATCCTCTGTTTAATAGTGACTTGGTGTCCTCCATACTTTAGTAAACCCTTCTTTCTTTGGTCCATCTCTTTTAAGTAATGACGTGGGTTCCTCCATACTTCAGTGAATTATGGCAAATGATTGTTTTGGTCAGAATTCCTTATTTTGTTGGATGAATTCATTGTTTTCTAATGTAGAAAGTAATTGTGGCCTGTCTTGATGTGGCCTTTAGGGAAGTTCAACACAGGAATGTAGTTCGTTTTGTTGGTGCATGCACAAAACCTCCACAATTCTGCATATTAACAGGTAATAGTTTTTAAGTTATAAAAAATGTTGAAAACATCAAGAGTCCAGTATATAAACTATGCTTCTAGATTTGCTGTTATATTTTTGAGAATCTTATATGCTGCTACAGATCATAAAATAGGATAACTATTAAGATCTAAAAAATGTTGAAAACATCAAGAGTCCAGCATATAAACTGTGCTTCTTGATTTACTGTTATATTTTTTAGCATCTTATATGATGCTACAGATCATAAAATAGGATAACTGTCTAATTTTGTTTATGTTGTTAGTTTATCTAAAGTTTTAAGGAAAGTCCAGGAGCGTTCTTATTTTGTTTTAAGTCCTACAAATATTGAGAATATCAAACAGCAGTTAAGCTTCTTTATTTGCTGTTATACTTTTTAAGCATCTTCTATGATGCTACAGATCATAAAATAGTTTAACTATGTCTTATTATGTTTCTGTTGTTAGTTTATCTGAAAGTTTTAAGGAAAAGCAAAGAGATTTTTTTGTGTTGTTTCAAGACATGCTAGTAGTGTTGAAAACATCAAACAGTAGCACCAGTATATAATTATGCATCTTGATTTGTTGTTGTGTTTTTAGCACCTTATATAATGCTACAGTTCATAAAATAGGATAAGTGTGTTAGTTATATTCTGTTAATTTATCTTGGACTTTAGGGATAATCAGAGGTGCTTGCACTTCTTTAAGGGACCATTCATTATCCAGATGAATTTCTAGCTCAGAGTAATGATCAGGTTTATATAATTTATAGTAGATACTTTGAATTGAACGTATTACACATCACATTGTGCTTGTTAATGCCAAGACTTTTTGATCAGCAATGAATTAGAACATAATGCTTCTGCAAGGCTCAGCTTCACTGAGACTGTTGCCAATATAAAATCAGTTAAGACTGATCCGAAGAACTGCTTATCCATGAAGTCCCACAACTTTTAAAACTTTTTCAACTTATTTGAGGATTTTTTTTACCATAAAACTTTATGGTGATCAAGGATATTATAGACCACGGCCGAACAATTGTTTCTTGGATAAAAGTAGTTTCCTGAAGTTTCACCTTTCCACGTCTTTAATTTTCCTGCCTATAAGTATGATTCTTTTTTCTCAATGTTTTAGATTCCATTGTTTTAGGTTGTTTACTGATTTTGTACCATTCCATCTTACTGCTAATTTCACTCCACGTAGACTACCATGTAGACAGAATTCTTTTTCTTGCAGAATACATGCCCAGGGGAAGTCTCTATGACTTGTTGCGTAGGAGAGACAAAAACCTGGAAGTTTCTTTGTTACTGAAATTTGCACTTGATGTATGCAACGGAATGGATTATCTCCACCAAAACAACATCATTCATAGGGATCTAAAGACAGCTAACTTGCTAATGGACAACAACAATGTAAGTATAGAGATATTGTTGCATTTTTTCGTACAAAACAAAAGACTAATAGCAAGTTTCAACTTAACCAAAAATCTTTTAAGTACATCTTTTAATGTTTTGTATAAAAGAAAGTTTGGGTGGCTCACCATCATAGAGTGACTCCCCTTGTATGACAAAGAATCATTTGACAATAGGAGGAAACAGGAGCATACCTTTAGTATTAGTAGGTTAGAGTTCCAAAAAATATGTTATTAAAAATACACCTATAGAAATGGAAATGTGAAAAATACAAGAGTAGAAATATTTGTTGTTAATACAAACTTGTTGCAAAGAAAAACGAAAAAAAAGAAGCAAAGATGGCCATGTATATGAACATTTCTAAAGTGTATTTAACTACAAGCTTTATGAGTTCTAAAGTCTAGTGAGTTGTATGCTCTATTGACTCCTGTCACTTGACTATATTTACAGAATTAACATGTTAGCATAAAGAAGGATTTTATGACAAGAATCAAATATATAATTGACAGGTCACTAAACATGTTTTGATTGACATGTATTGAATATATGAGAAAATTATATTAATAATTTCTCGTTGTTTCATATATGGTTTTTGTTAGTGCTTACACAAGGACGGCCCTTAACAGAACGGAATGAAAGAAAATGTTTCAAACAGCCGACCCCAAGAATTTGGGAGAAAGGATTTGTTGTTTTAGGTTCTTTCATATATTTACTTTTTTATCTTTACTAGTATATTCTTTGAGCATTATAACAGACATTGAGGAAATATATGGAATATAAATAATGTTGCGGATTACTTGTATTGTAGAATGGTTTTGCCGAATGACTTAGACAGCCCAAAAAATGTGTTCAAGGCATTTTTAGAACTTTTACCTCAAAATTTGTTTTACTTATTGTCTTTTGTTTTAAATGAACTCTAAAAATACGGGGGAAAATACATTAATTTTTTGGGTTCTTGGCATAGTTTTCCTATGTGCCATCACCAGATAAACTTTTCCTAACTTTGATATGAATTCACAAATGTTTCCCAATTTTAAAATATGGATCCAGTGCACTTTTTATTATTTATCTGTGAATCTAACAACATCATTCTTTTGAGTTTGTTGGTCATTAAGGTTGTGAAAGTGGCGGACTTTGGTGTAGCTCGGTTTCAAAATCAAGCGGGAGTCATGACAGCCGAAACTGGAACATACAGATGGATGGCACCTGAGGTTAATTTTTTTAATTCTTTATGCACTTATTCAGCATCTATTTACGGTTATTAGAACCTAACAAGGTGGAATATATAATGATGAAGTACTTCTGAGATCCATTCTGTGCCTTGTGACTTATTAGTTATTTTGTTGTCTTTTGTAAAAGTTTGACCTATGACATTCCACGACATTGAAACTTGTTACAATGGAATTTGCACTTGAGTAGCATAACCATGACCTGGTTTGTCTTCTAACCGGTGTTTGTAAGGTTTGTGAAATTTGAATTCCCCTATGCTTGTGGCGTTTCATTTGAATTTTTGCTAGAGACCATCATGACTCCCTCAAGCTTCTACAGTGTTTCTGTCTGTTACCATTATTTAGTATGCCTCCCATCATTATTTTTGCTAGAGACCATCATGACTCCCTCAAGCTTCTACAGTGTTTCTGTCTGTTACCATTATTTAGTATGCATTTTTAACTTAATAGAGTTAGTAATAATAACTAAGATTCTGTTACTTAATGAAAGTTCTCATTGGAGAAGTTGACTGGGTGATGAAGTATGTCAAATATGACTTTAAAAAGACCGACAAGGGGAACCAATGTGAATAATCGAGAAGGGTTGTGACACTAAACGTTTCCATGGTGTTATTGGACAAATGTTGCCAGAAGGGTGGTGTTGAATCGGCGTGAGATCACAACAACCAGGGGTGACGAAGATCACATCCAGACGGTGACATTTCGATTAATACCATGATAGAGCTGCTGCAGAAGGGATTTTCACTTGTGTCATTACACAAGGGGATTGGAAGTTCAATGGATCAGTGTGGGACCACCTCTCCCGGGTTGAGAAGCAGTGGGGACCATGTCACAATGATAGTTAGAGCTGGTTTGTTGAATAGGGCCACATCAAATAGGAGAACAAAGAGCACAACATGAATAAGGGCATCATCAAACATTGAAATAAAGAACATGAATAATGACAAGTAAAGAGTACGCTCAGTCAAATGTCTACTTTGTGTTCTCCTCAATGATCTTTTATCTTCCTAGGATGGACATTTGGACAGGGGTCTCTCTGATGATAAGACTTGAAGTGGTTGACGTATGTCCAGTCCATGACTTGATAGCTTCTAGCTGTTGCGAGCTCGTGACTTACCGGCAGGAGTTATCAGTTCCAATTTTGTTGGATATTTATGCTTGGTTTTATGGTACTCTCCTTTTGTAATTGGGACTTGTTTCATTAGTATCTTTATTGAAACACGTGCGGGTTGATTCCCACCATTTTATTTCAAAAAGGAAAATATAAATAACTCGCAGTGTATTTAGTTAAGATGTCAATGTTTTGTTGATAGATGCAGTGATATGAAATATCTGCTCAGGTCTGAAACATCTGCAAGTGCCTTAGTTTCATATACCAATCTGCTCATGAAGTGAGTGACATGAAACATTTTCTCAGGTCTAAAACATCTGCAAGTAAAATTGTTTAATTCTATATTGCTAGTTTCATGTACCATATAAGTAGCCTAACAACTGCAAGTGCATAGGTTCAAAACTTCAAATTAAAATGTAGTGAATTCTGAAATTAGTAACAACACGTAAAGATTTTAATTGTGTAAAAAATGTTATCATTTGGTTCAGAAATGGCTATGCGTGTGTGCAGTTTGTAATTTTGTTTACATACGAAGATGTCAAAAGATTGTTGAAATCTTGCTTTGTTTTGCTTCTAATATGGTGTCATTGTGAAGGTTATTAATCATCAAGCTTATGATCAAAAAGCAGATGTATTCAGCTTTGCAATTGTGCTTTGGGAGTTAGCAACATCAAAGGTATAATTCGACTATGCACCTCTTTCATCTTTTAATCGGATTAGCTAGGTTGATTGATTTTTGTTGGCGATAACTTGTGTTTGCAGCTTCCATATGAAAAAAAGACACCTTTGCAAGCTGCAGTGGGAGTAAGACAGGTTTGTACCTGTTACTACAGGAATCAACCTTCTGTGTGCAATTAAGAAACGTATTCTTGTGAAAATTGGTTCTTATAAATAATCAATCGAGAGATTTTTTTAATAATCGTAATCAAACCAAGAGAAATTGCATGATGCTTGAGCTTCAATAGTCGGGACTCTTTAGACTTGTCAGCATTCCGATTTAAGGTCACTGCCCCAGCTCACTTTACATGAGCAGTGTGTCAAGGACCAAAGCAATCATCTGAAATTATGTTGCGAAACAGTCTTGATTAATGACTGGGCAACAAGCTTAAGAAGAGATTGCATGGACTTGGACATTCAGAAGTAATTGACATTGGCATCCTGCTGACTTGTTTTACATGGTTTCTCGATAAGTCTCTGTAGGCATTCATTTATTGTGTGCTTGGTGTTAGGCTTCATTTGGATAGATATCTTCCTCTTGGAACTGAATGTTAGACTAATTCGTGCAAAGGATTAGTTCCTTTAGTTTCCAATTACTTATTTTTTCTGCTTGATTGTTATGCTTTTCTTCGTTTTACTTTGCATGTGTGCATCAGGGTGATCGTCCAGAACTTCCAGAGAACACACACCCTAAATTGCTAGCTCTGATGCAGAGGTGTTGGGAGGCAGATCCCACGCTTCGCCCTTCCTTTTCTGAGATAGGAATCGAACTTGAGGAGCTACTGAAAGAAGTTCAGGTACTAACCCGACACATATCCTGTAACTGAGAAACAAACATGTACATCCCATCTGCGTGAAGCTTGCCTAACTGTACCAGAACACATCACGAGCTAAACTAGCATTTTATTGAGTAGTTCCAGATGCTAATGTCAATTGCTTGCATTACTGTTCTGGCAGGGCAGTGAGGGAACGAGTCAGCAGGATGGGAGATCCCGTGTAAAACAGGAGCTAGATGAGTAACTAACTATTCGTCAACAAGTCCACGTCTTAGTTATAAAGCATTTTTTTCTTCACTTCTCAAAGTTTCATCACTCGTCTTCGATGGGGTTTTTATGTATAGAAGATTATGCTAGTTGATGCATCACCGATTGGAAGGAGGAAAAAAAAAATAAGGAAAAAGAAAAACCACACTACCACTGAGGATTAGCCTGCGGCCCAAAGACATTTTCGTCATTAGAGCGAGTTTTGTACACATCTACATATAGTAACCTTGATATCGAAAAATTGAGCAAAATGTATTTTAGTATAGGCAGGTAGAAGTTGTAAATTGACTGATTGGCTAATCATTTTACATGTAATATAGGGTGCCTCTGTTGTACTAGACTACTGACTTAGTCGCGCTTATTTGTATTGCATTCTAGGACTTTTCCTGTTATCTGTTGAACAATGAAGAATAGGTTCAATTGAGATTGAAATGCCATCACTTGCTCTAGTGTTATTACCGGAGCACTGGCAGCCAAACTTTGTTTGGACTGTTTACTAATTACGTTCATGAGGAGTCTGGAATATTGATGACTGAAGGAAATGAGATAAAACACTTCTGATTACATAATTCACTGAACTGTTACATTGAAATACTTCCTACAAACACCGACACGTGCATGCATGCAAAAGATATAATGGAGAAAGAAAATGTTGCTTATAACAAGCATGCACCAAACTTTTGCAGAAACTAGAGACAAACATATTGCTGATAGTACGTGCTACTAAACTTATACAAGTCTAGTAGCCATGCATACCCTCTTATTGAACGAACGCCTTGACAAGCATTGCACATTGTATATATCATGTGTGCACTTTCAAAGCATGAAGACCCTCAGAAACTACCACCGGCTTCAATACATAGTATCTCTAGCTAGTGATGTGGTGGTGGTGGTGCATGCACGGGCATGTAATGGTACGGCGGCGGTGGCGAGTGAGTGGGAGGCGTAGCTGTGGGCGGTGGGGGTGGATGAGAAGTATATGTTTTCGGTGGCGGAGCAGGATGCGCATTGGGTGGCGATGCATGACTTGGCGTCGGTGGTGGTGGTGCATGCACGGGCGTGTAATGGTACGGCGGCGGAGGCGGTGAGTGAGTGGGAGGCGCAGCCGTGGGCGGTGGGGGTGGATGAGAAGTATATGTTTTCGGTGGTGGAGCAGGATGCGCATGGGGTGGCGATGCATGACTTGGCGGTGGTGGTGTGTGCACGGGCATGTAATGGTACGGCGGCGGAGGTTGCGAGTGAGTGGGTGGCGCAGCTGTTTCGTGCACGGGCGGTGGGGGTGGATGAGAAGTGTATGTTTTTGGCGGTGGAGCAGGATGCGCATGGGGTGGCGATGCATGACTTGGTGGTGGCGGAAAGGGATGGCGGTGGTGGTGGTGCATAGTTGGCGGTGGTGAGTGATGCATACTTGGTGGTGGCGAGTGAGTGGGAGGCGTAGCCGTGGGCGGTGGGGGTGGATGAGAAGTGTATGTTTTCGGCGGTGGAGCATGACTTGGTGGTGGTGGCAAGGGATGGCGGTGGTGGTGGTGGTGGTGATGGTGGTGATGCATACTTGGTGGTGGTGGTAAGTGATGCATACTTGGTGGTGGTGAGTGATGATGATGGACTACAGGATGATGTGGTCTTGGTGGTGGTGAGTGTTCATAACGAGGGGGATTGGCTGCATGATGATGAGTACTTGGTGCAGGTGGAGGAATGTTGTGTGGTGCATCATGCTTTGGTGGTGGTGGTGCAATCCCAGGGTGGTGGTGGTGGGGAGCAAGCGGCGGAGGAGCCAAAGGAGGATGAGAATAAGCAACGGTCGACTTGAAGGAAAATATTGCTACGAGGAGAGCAAGGAAGAACGGCATCACTACAAGGCTAGGCTTAGGCATCGTATAGTAAGTAATGTGAAGGGATGGAGGAGGGAGTGAGTGAGTGATTTTGATGATCTTTGTGTAGGTCTTGTTGCCTTTATATAGAGTGAGCTAGAGAGATTGCTTTGTTTATTTTAATTTTCTAGGCTAGTGTGCAACAACCCTAGCCTAGGTCGTGTCACACACATGACTAGTACTGGTGGTCAAAAGTTGAGGGCCTGATAGTATTAGCTTATATCTACCTAGCTAGCTAAGCGCTTAGATCCATGCATGTTTGGTCATTTGGGGAAGGACTTATCTACGTACCTTGGGGGTGGTTGAAGATCATAAACATGCATGAGCCTAAGATGCGGTTCTTATTTAGACTAATGCATATATGCTACTTAGTACAACATTTGAAAGGAAGAAAAAAAAAAAAGGAAGAAGAAGTATTTCTATATATTAGATACAAACTTGTGTACATCTTGATTCTTTCCATATTATGTATTATCGGAGTTTTGTGGCACTGACGGTCTGCTTGAAAATGACATTTTTATCGAATTTGGAAGATTTTTGAATCGAACATATATGAAGTGTTTCAAAAATTCTTGTTTGGTAATTTCATCCTAGCAATCATTCTCATAATTTACCATCTTCATCCAGACGATCATTCTTATAAATTATATTTGGTTATTGTCGAAGTCGAACACTGTATGATATACATTCTAGATATCTCCAAGAATCATGTATCCTTATTTAATTATTGTCGAAGTCGAACACTATATGATGCACAATCGATCGGATTACACATAACTGATCATATCGGATACTCTAAAAATATCTGATAATTGTTATCCCAATAATTGTCAAGCAGACCATGAATTAAAGATTTATTTTCTTTTAACAACTAATATTTGCCTCTTTTGTTCTTATGCTTTGACCGTTCTTCCTCCTTTGATTTTGACAATTTTATTCTCTTTACCTGCTCCACTTGCACAAGATTGAGCAGCGTCTAACACGGAGCAAATTGAGGATTACAACTTTCTTCTCTTCCCTGTTTAATTTCTTCTTTATATTGTTGAAATTTATGTGATCATAATCATTTCACATACTGTTGTTGCTGTTTACTCTTCCCTCCATTAACCTTATAAATGTCATTTCAATATATAGTTAAATAAATTTCATATTTTATTAAAATGTGTAGGTTAAATGTATCAAAATTCCGCGGTAGGCCGAACGCCTAACTGTCGGCCGAACGTTCAATTGTCAGTGGGGAGTTGAATTTCTATACCAATAAAGTCCCCTCCACTGTACCGAAATTTTACATTTGTGCCGAGAGTTTAGAAACTAAACTAGGGTGTGTTTGATTGCAATGTGGAAAATACGTAGAAAAGAAATTAATTTCATGGAATTATTTTTCTAGGAAAAAAATTCCATGGAATCTTAAAATTTTTCATGGAAAACTTAATTTGGTTGTTTGATTGTCATTATTTTCCACGAAAAATAGTTATTTTCCATGGAAAATGATATTTTCCTATGGGTTAGACAAGTTTCATTTTCCACCATTTTAGAAGAAAATATGGAAAATGATAGTTTTTTGGAAAATAATTCCATGAAAAATATAACCTATCAAACACTACAATTGGTGGAAAATTTGTGGTGGAAATATTTTCCATGGAAAAAAAGCTCAATCAAACACAGCCTAAATATTTGTATTAATTCAGTAAATGTCATAGTTATAACAGCAGCTGCTATATATTGTTTTCTCTCTTTGTGATATCTGTCTTCAATCTAAAAAGACGGTTTATTTTGCCATTCTCCAATCTAAAAATTTGCTCATGATCAATTAGATTGAGAAGCTATATAATTTGGAGAGTGATATTATAAGTTCTTGTATAATCTATACTACTGTGTAATAAAAAAAAAATTAGGCTTCACCGTAAAGAAAAATGTTACAAAAATGACTTATCTATGTTTACTAAATAAAATTGTTCATTAAATTTTGCATGAGTAGTTAGAAAAAAATTAAAAAAAAATTATTATTTGCTCTTCTAAATAGCATAAAATACGTACAAAGTACGTGCATATATCCTAATTTATTTTAATGGTGAATTTTGTATGTATCTAACGAGTTCGACTAAAGAAACTCAAATTAAGAACTTAACATATGGATATAACATGTGTATTTAACTAATATTGAAAGTTTTTTTTTTTCCTCCCTTAGTTCCTTGAAAAAGTTAAAAGAATATGAAATGCATGTAATCCAACGTTTTCCATGAAGTTGGGTTGTCCACTAGAGCTAGTCTCTTGGCCTTTATTGTAGCTCGATCCTGGAGGATCTTTTGTCCACGACCTCGATCTTTTGTGGGATAATATTGAGTCTAGGGTTTGTCCCAAGTATACAAAGAAGGTTGTCCAAACCTTAGACTTTTCTGGCCCTTTGATTGATACGTTTTGGATGTCTGACATGTCCAAGTACAATATTTTTATTTTAGAAAAATGTGTTATTAATATGAACAAATAAATAAAAATATTAGTTTACTACCGACCAATTATACCGACGCATACCCCTAACCACTATCATTTGGTGGAGCGATGTTCCGTTACGTTCACCGATAGATAGATGCTTTTATTCATACTTCATATCACAAATTTGATAGTCGCACTTTGGAGACCTTGGTTTCAACAATCCTATATTCATGTTTCCAAGTTGCTGCGAATTTCAAATATGGTTAACTACAAATCATGTCCTACACCGGTCATATTTCGGATGTTATTGACTCTTGACCTGATATTCCGTGTTTTTAGTCAATCAATTATGCCAGTCTATGAATCAATCACGCACGGCACATCTTCAAGCATCTCTTCTTCTTTTTTTCCTATATGAAAGATACAATTTGTTGGAAACAAAACACGAAAATTGTTCTTTTAAATAAATTATATAAAAAACTTCAAAAATATCAAGAATGACGCAGAAAACTAAATTGCAAAAATCACACAAGAGCCAAAACGCAATCACGTCAATTTTGACGTGGAAAATCCTTCCTAACGAAAATCACTTGATGGTCGGAGTCTAACACTGAAAAACCTTTGCTAGTAGAATAAGAAGATACAAACTCCTTCTCGCCGATCCAAATCGGGTCACATAAACTCCGAAAAACAAGAGACGATGAGAAAAATTATCTGAAACTATCTCTCCTTCAGAATAGCCCACAACTCGCTTTCTCTCTCCAAAAGTTGTAAGCTTTGATCTCTCTCTTTGGTAGATTTGATCACCGTTTTTAGGATTAGAAAGTACATATATATACCCCTAAAATCCACAACAAATCTAGACCGTTGATGGACCCAATGGTGCATATAAAACATTGAAACTCATGTGCAGTCCAACAAAACCGAATTCTAACCGAATTCGGTCAGCCTGGCTGGACTCGAACAGAATTCGGTCGCATCAGCCTAGGCCACATAGTTATGTTTTGATATGATATAATTCGGACTGAACTCGGTACTGACCGAACTCGAACCGAATTAATTCGATCTGGTCTTTACATAACTCCGCATTCAACTCCCTTAACTTTTTTGACACATGGATGACACTCGTTGCACTCTGAGATATTCTTCATATAGGTTGTAAATCCTACCCAACTCCAACACGATTTTAGAAGGACTTTCTCATATGCTAACCTTTGTGCTTTTCGAATGCCAACTGAGATGGTGATCCAGACGATGGACATTTTACCATTGGGATATGCATCTTTTTGAGACCAAATTTTATTTCATCATTGGGATATGCATCTTTTTTAGACCAAATTCTATTTCTTGGGCTATTAAGAAACATTTAACCATATTTTGGTCTAGGTTGCATTAATAAAAGAAACAAATTTTTTCTTTATAGTCTCGATCCAAGTTCGTTTAGGACTACCCGTAATTCCAAGATCCTTTAACTAGTACCTTATCGTTCCTCCTAGCCATTGTATATATTTGGCAGAATGTTACACATGTCCAAGCTACATAAAATGCATTTCTCACATACTCACATATTGTCCACAATTCTTATCGCTCCACCTTTCGACAAATATAATTATTCCGTATCTTTCGGTTTAGTATTTGTTCGTCCACCTCAACATTTTCATCTCGGCTAAGTTTAATTTCTAGACATGAACTATTTGTCTCCTTCTTTTTATCGTGCAATACTTAAATCCATGAGTAATACTATGTCTACAACCCTCCTACAACCAAGGGGTTACAACCGTCCATGTGACCAACCTCCATTAGAGGGGAAAGGGGAGAGGTGGGACAGAGTTGGACCATGTTAACAAGGGGTAGAGTAGGTTATGAGAAGGTTGTAAAGATTTGGTTGTAAACTTAGCATTATTCTAAATCCATATATAGCATCGCTGGACAATAGATTTATATTATTTTGTAGGAAAATGCTTTATGTACCTCCAAAATGTACCTCTTTCATGTCCCTCCGCCACGTGGCCCTCTCCTATTGGCTTATGTCTTCCTCCCAACTCTCCTCCTATTTGCTTGGGCCAATAAGGCGGTGCCATGTGGCGAAGGGACATGAAAGAGATACATTTTGGAAGTACATATAGCATTACTCTATTTTGTAAGTACGGATACTCTCTACAATTCTTGCCTTTTTTTAACATATGACATACGAAGAAGTCAACATAAATTAGTTGTCCCATTACTCTTTTGTTTCAAGAATTATAATCACGATATAATTCTATGTTGATCCTAAATTTTGGATTGTTGTTGTTATTATAATTTCGTATCTTTCCTTTAATTAGATCGAGTTAGTTCTTCTCGTATTGATTCAAGCAAATTTAACTCGAAACCTAAAAAATTTACTTCTATGAATCGAAATTACGACCCCTAAAAGTCGACAACAACGATAGCATCGTACAATTCTTTTTCTTTTAGAATGACAATAAATTGAAATTATATATATATATATATATTAAATTGAATTATTTGGGAAAGATTTATTCGGTCGCCATTTGCTTTTCCTTACCCTTTCTCTTTCCCCAAAGAATTGAAAGCTAAAACGTACAAAGGTTCCGTTCCGTTCTGTGGACTATAATTAATTAGCGCTTTTTATTGGGTGGGGTGGGCATCCTTATTCGGCTCCCACCCGTACACATTTGGGTTTTATTGGGCCAGGTGGGCTTTTTTATTTGCTTGGTGCACCCGATGTGGACCGGACCGGACCGGACTAGGGATGTAAACGAACCGGACATACACGGACAGTCATTGTTCAAGTTCGGTCCGAAAATAAAATGATTCGGATCGAACAGACACGGACAGTTTACTGTTTGAGTTCGGACCTGACAGACACGGACAGTCACTATTTGTTAATTCAATCGGACGGTCTGCGAACAAATTCGAACGATCATAAATATATGATAACCTTGGATATCATAATATATATATATATCTGTTGGTAGCAGATCACATAGGTTGGTTAACATACATGCATAATATATGGTAGCAGACTCACATAGGTTGGTTAACATACATGCATAATATAATAACTTAACTCGTTGTCACACATTAATTCCATATGTTGCTCGGCTGGTCACGTTCAATAATGCAATTTTCGATTAGTTTAGGTATCGCCGAAAAAATCTTCGTACACGTATTAAAGTAATTAGATTTACCAATCAGAAATGCTATATCAATTTGATTTGAGCCATTGTAAACCAAGTAGGTATTACTAGCCATACTTTGTAGCGCCCCGCTTTCGATAGGCGACGGAACTTCATAATATGCTAGCGCCGAGTCAGATCGACCGGGAACTTAGATGGCCATCTGACTCGATCGCTAAGCTTGGTAAACGTTAACGCCTTGCGGCATCGATTCAATTCGATTCGGACGGAAGATACGAGAATCGATCCAACTAATGGAACGACTTCTGTTGGAACAAGTCCTAGATGCAGCGGGCTGCGTCTCGGCGCGCGAGCTCTCTATAAGAGTCCCTTCGACGGGACCGGACCGCTGTATGGTTTTCTTGGAGCTTTGCCGCTGGGCTTGATTGAAGTGCTTTCGCGTCGTTTTCAAGGATACAATTACAAATTTCGATGCAAGGGGAAAAGAAGAAAATCTAACAAAGTGTTGATGCATTGCAGGAGCTCGCGTAACTAAGGATTGACGTTGCGTAGCGCTTCGACGACCTGCACGAAGCCAAGTAATCGGTGGGTGATTCGGCCTTCTTTTCTATTCTGTCCCGCAAACTTATTCCTTGCTTCGAATCCATTCAAATCGAACGATGCCAAGTTAATTGCATGCCAATCCACTAAGTCAAGAACTCGGGAAAAATGTATCGATTTACAAATACAAGTTTTTCATATAAACCAAAAAGTTTAAGGTTTACAGAAAAAGATAGACTATTTCAAGTGCTGCAAAATATTATGAAACGTTGAACATGGGTTTTGATGCCTCGGACAATTTGGTGCCTACGGGACGCTAAATCGAGTGTATGGCTTCGGGGAAAATGAATCGATGCATAAGTTGCCATAAATGATAATGTCGTTGAATACTGTCCGCGCTATACAAAACGGTTTGCATGCATTAAACTGTTCGCACATAGGCATGGTCATGGACAGCTTGTGCACAAGTTCGATTCCTCGAAACGGTATCCGGGGCATCGGAACCGATTCGACCTAGGGAGAATAATTTATCGTGCTTCGGCGCGATGCATGCGGGACCTTCAGTAAGGCTTGCAACCTAGGCTGAAAGGGTAGCGTCGCATGCCAACTTCGATTAAGTCCCTCGTGGTGCGTAGCACCAATGACCGCATATAAGATAGTTTCATGCTCATCTATTGTCTTATGCAGGGTAAATATTATCTATGTTTTCATGCAGGGACGAGCACGGCCGTGGTAAGAAATATGATAAACTGCGATGTTATGTTGTATGCTTAATACTCAAAGACGGCTATCGAATATGAACTGAATTCATTTAGTTCTAATAGAAAGACAACTCTAAAGCATGCCTATCCTAACAATCAGAGTCGGTTTAGACGAGTTGGTTCGTCTCGTCCACTTAGCAAGTATGCTAATCCCCTCCCCCAATTTCCCCAGGTGCGGCGGGCGCTCCAACCTAAAACGAAGCTGAAGTGCGGAGAGGCATTTTGAAGCTCTTCCTATACTGAAGTATTTTGAAGCCAATTCAAGTCGACGGCTTATGTATAAAGGGGCGAATGTATGGGACGGCAAGCGTAGTTCAGACAACTTGTCGAATGTATTCTCTTTATGTTTTCAATCAATGTAGCCGCAACGGCATCCAATGTAATTACGACTTGCACTTCGTTGCAAGCTATGAATGAAAAGCATTTCTATCTTCCTATACTGCGTCTTAAATTCTGATGTGATTTGTGAAGTTTCAACTTGGCGTATTTATATCAAAAGATAACCGTTTGAGAACTTATCATCTTGCCTTGCACGAGCGCAACTCCAGGCTCGTGCGGCATCACGCCTTAGCGAGGACGATCGAATCGGCAAAATTAACATCGGGGACGAACGTTGCCGACTCGGGGCGTGACAAATTGGTATCAGAGCACAGTTATGTTTCCTCGGATTTTCGAAATACGTTTCATTGTTGGAATGTCCGTTGCGATGGCTTGATTGAATGTTTGTCGGCATGCTGCGTGAAATACGAGTTCCATACAGGTAAGCCCGTAGATATTTTGAAAAATACTAACGGGTTTACACTGTTTGTAGGAATGACTAAGCGAGATAAGAAAATCGTCGGCCCAACAACCCAAACTGTAGATAGTACGTCGAGCACAAAAAGCACCGAGCCTAGCGAGACGACTATGCAGAAGATGCTACAGTTGATGGAACTGCAGCAGCAGCAGCTTCAGACACAATTCAAAGCTCAATTTGAGGTGCAACAAAGACAGATGAATGCCCTGACTCAGATAGTGAGCAGAATGGCGGGCAATAGCAAGATGACGGACGAAGAGCCCGAGGATAAGCAAGGTGATCAAGAAGAAGACGAGGAGGAAGATGGCTCCCCGCAAATGATGAACTCTCCTTCCATGTTCAAAGTGAAGGAGTTTCGCAAAATGAACCCGCCAAAGTTCAACGGCCGAGCAGAGCCCGACGTAATAGTAGGATGGCTCACAGAGATAGAGGACTTGTTCGATCTCCTCTGCATCGAAAGGTCCCAGAGGGTGGCCTGTGCGGCGTTGCAGTTACAACTACGAGCACATGACTGGTGGGCGGCGAAGAAACAAGGGATCTGTGAAGCCGATTCCAACAAAAAGATCTCTTGGGAAATGTTCAAGACGGCCTTCCTTGAGCAGTACGTTCCTCGCGCCATCCGCCGACAGAAGGCGGATGAGTTCATGATGTTGAAACAAGAGAATATGAGTGTCGAAGATTATGATGCAAGCTTCTCGAAACTTGCAAAATTTGCTGGCGCCTTCCTGCCCAACAAAGAAGAATGGTGCGAGCGTTTTCAGCAAGGCCTCAACGAAGAACTGCGTAGGGACGTCATGAACCAACGGTGCCAAACTTATCGTAAATCCTACGAAGCCGCACTTGATAGCGAGCAAATCTTTGGCCGTATGTCACAAAGGGCCGTGCCTTTCGTTCGCAACAACTTCAACAAGCGTCCTAACGACGCCGGGGGATCGGGAGTATCAAAACGTCCAAACACAATTGATAACCGAGGCCATGGCGGACCACACTGCTATAGATGCGGTAAGAACGGGCATCGAGATCCCGATTGTAAACTGATAACATGTTTCAAGTGTGGCGAGCTAGGCCACGTAGCAACGTTTTGCCCGCTGAGAGTCCAGAATCAACATAACCCACCGAGGAACATTCCGAATGCGCCTAAAGCACCGACACTGTATGGCGCAAATACGGTGCCCGTCAACCAACAGAACCAACGCCATGGGGCTCAAGGCCGAGTTTATGCATTAACTCGGGACGAGGCGTACGCGTCCGATACGGTTGTAACAGGTATATTACTCTACAAAGATATACCTGCTCGAGTATTATTCGATTCGGGTGCGACGCATAGCTTTATATCTACTGATTTTGCGAAAGAAAATAAAATCACCATGCAATCACTAGATATGAACATTAGCGTTAGCACTCCGTCGGGAGTCGATATGCCTGCAAACTTTATTTGTAGGGATGGCCACATTTGCGTCGGGGGGAGATATCTATCCTTGGATGCCGTAGTGCTAGACATAAAAGATTACGACATAATCCTGGGCATGGATTGGTTGGGCGCTTGTCGTGCAACGATCGAGTGCGCGGAGAAGAGAGTAGTGTTTCGTCTCTCTGGCGAGACGGAGTTCTCATATTCGTGCGGTACGGCCTCGAAGACGGCGATGATGGTATCGGCAATCTCGGCAAGGCATATGCTGCGTTCCGGCTGCGCGGGATACTTGGCATCAGTTCGAGACACGCGGACGGATAATACAAACACAATGCAGACTGATGTTGTGGCAGACTTTCCCGACGTTTTTCCTGACGAGATGCCCGGGATGCCGCCGGATCGAGAAATTGAATTCAGCATCGACACCTTTCCGGATACGCGGCCGATATCAAAGGCGCCTTACCGAATGGCTCCAGCAGAACTGAAGGAGCTGAAGGTGCAATTACAAGAGTTGCTAGACCGTGGATTTATTCGCCCTAGCGTCTCTCCGTGGGGAGCTCCCGTATTGTTCGTGAAGAAGAAAGATGGGTCGTTGCGGCTATGCATCGACTATCGGGAACTCAACAAGGCGACCGTACGAAACAAGTATCCTTTGCCGCGAATCGACGACTTGTTTGACCAACTGCAAGGCGCGACAATATTTTCAAAAATCGATCTTCGTTCAGGCTATCATCAGTTGAAGATCAAGTCCGACGACATATCGAAGTCTGCCTTCCGCACTCGATATGGTCATTACGAATTCCTCGTCATGCCGTTCGGTTTGACGAATGCCCCGGCCGCTTTCATGGATCTGATGAACCGAGTCTTCCGACCTCAAATAGATAAATTTGTAGTCGTATTCATCGACGATATCCTTGTCTACTCAAAGAATCGGGAAGAGCACGCGGAACATTTGAAGACGGTACTGCAGATTCTGCGTGAAAACAAACTATACGCCAAGCAAAGTAAGTGCGAGTTCTGGATGAGTAGCATGACATTTCTCGGGCACGTAATCTCTGCCGAAGGTGTCGCGGTGGACCCAAAGAAGATTGATGCGGTGGTGGATTGGAAACGACCTGCCTCGGCTAGCGACATTCGGAGCTTCCTGGGCTTAGCGGGCTACTATCGTAGATTCGTGCGAAGCTTCTCAAAACTAGGGTCGCCTCTGACTCGCCTCACCCAGAAGGGAGTAGAATTCGAATGGAGCAACGACTGTGAATCCAGCTTTCAAGAGTTGAAGCAACGGCTCGTCTCAGCTCCAATCCTTGCACTTCCAGACGGTCCCGAAGGCTTTCAGATATTCAGCGACGCGTCGGGAACTGGCCTCGGGTGCGTACTCATGCAGAGAGACAAAGTCATCTCCTACGCTTCACGGCAGTTGAAGCAGCACGAGAAAAATTACCCAACGCACGACTTAGAATTGGCGGCGATCGTCTTTGCATTCAAGTTATGGCGGCACTATCTCTATGGTGTAGCATGCAGAATCTACACAGATCATAAAAGCCTGAAGTACTTGTTCACGCAACGGGAACTCAACTTACGACGGCGACGATGGCTCGAACTCATAAAAGATTACGAGCTAACGATCGAGTACACGCCGGACAAGGGAAACATGGTGACCGACGCACTCAGCAGAATGTTTATGGGAACACTGGCCATAAACAAGGAAATACGGCGAGACCTTGAAGCGATGGGTATCGAACTCGGAATTGAGTATCGACACCTACACCTAGCTCAACTGAAGTTAGGATCGAGCCTGCTTAGCAAGATAAAGACCGCACAGGAGGACGACTCATTCCTGAAGAAGATGTGCGAGCTGATTTCAACGGGAAGGGCGACTGACTTTGCGGAAGACGGAGACGGGACGATGCGACTAAAGTGAAGGCTCTGCATTCCTGAAACTGCCGAACTCAGAAAAGAAATTCTGACGGAGGCGCATTATGCAAAGTACTCGTTACATCCTGGAAGCACCAAGATGTACAAGGACTTGCGCACAAACTTTTGGTGGCACGGCATGAAAAAGGACGTGGCTACGTTCGTATCGCAATGCATGGCGTGTCAGCAAGTGAAGGCGGAACACCAAAGGCCAGGCGGCGAGCTGCAGAACATCGCCATTCCCGAGTGAAAGTGGGACAATATCTCGATGGATTTTATTGTGGGATTTCCGAAGACGCCGCGGGAGAATGACGCAATTTGGGTCATTGTTGATAGATTGACCAAGTCGGCTCACTTCATCGCAATTAAAGTAGGATGGAGCGTCGATCGGTTAGCACAAATCTACGTCGATGAGATTGTTCGACTGCACGGGGTGCCGGCCTCAATAATTTCGGACAGAGACGGGAGATTCCTATCGCATTTCTGGACGAGCCTCCAAGCGGCGATGGGAACCAAACTGAACTTTAGTTCGGCGTACCATCCCCAAACAGACGGACAGACGAAGAGGGTGAATCAAATCCTAGAAGACATGCTGCGTCTGTGTGCGATCGACCTAAAGACTAGTTGGGATACGTATTTGCCGCTTGCGGAGTTTGCGTATAACAACAGTTATCAGTCGAGTATTCAGATGGCTCCATACGAAGCGCTCTACGGGAGGAAGTGCCGTTCGCCGATATGCTGGGATGACGTCGGAGAGCGACAAGTGCTGAGACCGGAACTGGTGGAGCAGGCCGTCGAAAAGGTCCGCCTGATTCGAGATAGACTCCGCATCGCGCAAAGTCGACAAAAGAGCTACGCAGATCTTCGTCGACGACCACTAGAGTTCTTGGCCGGGGACCATATGTTTCTGAAAGTAACACCCATGTGCGGAGTGATGCGGTTCGGCGTTAAAGGCAAATTGAGCCCGAGATTTGTAGGCCCCTTCGAGATCATTGAGCGAGTTGCGACGGTTGCTTATCGGATCGCGCTACCTCCTGCCTTAGCCGATGTGCACGATGTTTTCCATGTTTCACAACTTCGAAAATACGTGCACGATCCAAGTCATGTGGTTAGCTTCGATCAGTTGGAGCTACGTACTGACTTGTCTTACTCGGAGGAGCCTATTCAAATTTTGGACCGCAAGGAAAAGGTGCTACGAAATCGGTCAATGTCCTTGGTCCGCGTGCTTTGGCGGAACCATACAGTCGAGGAGTCGACGTGGGAGATGGAGGCGGAGATGAAGGAGAAGTACCCTGCGTTGTTCGTCTAAATTAAGGTCCGACCCTTGTTCTTAAGTTTCGGGACGAAACTTTTTCTTAGTGGTATATTATGTAGCGCCCCGCTTTCGATAGGCGACGGAACTTCATAATATGCTAGCGCCGAGTCAGATCGGCCGGGAACTTAGATGGCCATCTGACTCGATCGCTAAGCTTGGTAAACGTTAACGTCTTGCGGCATCGATTCAATTCGATTTGGACGGAAGATACGAGAATCGATCCAACTAATGGAACGACTTCTGTTGGAACAAGTCCTAGATGCAGCGGGCTGCGTCTCGGCGCGCGAGCTCTCTATAAGAGTCCCTTCGACGGGACCGGACCGCTGTATGGTTTTCTTGGAGCTTTGCCGCTGGGCTTGATTGAAGTGCTTTCGCGTCGTTTTCAAGGATGCAATTACAAATTTCGATGCAAGGGGAAAAGAAGGAAATCTAACAAAGTGTTGATGCATTGCAGGAGCTCACGTAACTAAGGATTGACGTTGCGTAGCGCTTCGACGACCTGCACGAAGCCAAGTAATCGGTGGGTGATTCGGCCTTCTTTTCTATTCTGTCCCGTAAACTTATTCCTTGCTTCGAATGTAAAAAATTGATTACTTCAATGTAAAAAATTGATTACTTGCTTTGATTGATGGAATCACTTTTTCCTCTAATTTTTTTCTATTAGAAATCATTTTACTTTCCTCCTCGATTCATTTTGCACTCAAACATATGAAAGTAACAACTTTTCTTTTCCAACCCGATAATTCTGTGAACCAAACGAGGCCTAAAATTATTAACAAGTTGATATGCTTGAGTTAGTCTAAGTTAAATGATTATATATACAAACAAAAAATAGAAGGAAATAATTTGACACTGCAAATTGAACCCACACGTTTAAGATAATAACCCTAATCTAGGATCTTAGACCAACTCAGCCATCTCAACTTATTAATACATTTAGTTTGTTATTAAATACATCATCTCATAACTTAAAACAATGACAATGTAGGAATTTACAAAATTTGCCAAAGTAATTTACGATTTTCAAGTTTAATCAAAATTTCCCAATACACCAATAACATTAGCAAATTTCATTAACTCTGAAATTTTGCAAATTACTTTTACAAATTGTATCACATCCCCTAATTTCTCTAAGCTTTTTCTTCCTCTCCCATTAATTTTCTCTACTCCTATCTCTCCGTTGAAAGTTTTATGTTCTACTTTTGGAAAATTAATACGGATTATTTAGTAATAGAGGCTCATATAACAGTTAATATTAGAATTTGTGTCTCAAAAATAACCTATGTTAGAATTTGAATTTCCAAATTATTGTACACGTAGACAAATAAATAGTAAATTAGAAATCTAAATTTTAATATCAATTATTTTTTAGACCAAAATTTTAATTTTAACTATTATACTTAGATCAAAAGGCGGTCACTAAACAGGCCCGGCCCTGGCGCAGGGCAGGCTGGGCCACCGCCCAGGGCCCAAATGGAAATGGGGGCACCAGTTTATTTTCTATTCTTTGTTGACTACAGCCCTGGGCCCAAATGGATGGGGGTAATAATTAAAGCTGGACCCATACCTCTGGAAGGCAGGAGCCAAAGACAGGAAAAAAAATGGTTGTTTCAATAAACAGAAGTCGGAAGGGGATATTAATTATGTTCTCGATCTAAACAGAAGAAGATTTTGAGAGAAGAATAAAGATTTTGAGAGAAGAAGAATCGATTCGTCTTCCATATTTCTATTTATTCTTTTCATATATATCTATTCAAGGCAGTCAGTTCGGAAAGTCGCTGGTCGGATGGTAGCGAGTCTAGCGACACTAGAGAAGCGCATGAAGATCATCGGAGCACTGCTTCCTTTTCTTCGAGGAGCTCGGCAAGCAAGACCAGTGCTCCAGTGCGTCTCGAGGTTTGTTATCTCTATTCTTAAAAATTGGAAAAGAAGAAGAAAACAATGTTCCTGAACTTTTCTATACCTTTTTCTGTTTGAGGAAATGTGTCAGAGAGACTTGAATAGAAGTTTTAGTAGTATACTATTGAATTTGATGACACTTGAACATGAAAAAGAAAAGAAAATTAAAAATTGGAAAATGATGCATAGAACTGCATTACAATATATCCATGACTAGAGTGATCCGGAGTGCCTGTGCTCTGTGTTTTTCTTTGACATTACATTCTTGTCATATTTCAATTTCTTAATGGTTCAAGTGGTCTTTAATTTTTACGTTTTGCTTGGAATTTGTATTTTAGTGAAGACATATTACACTACCAGAATAAGTCGTTTTAGCGACGCCTAAAGACGTCGCTAAAACGACAATTTTCGTCGCTAAAAATATTTAGCGACGAAATTACCGACGTTTTGGGCTGGTCGCGAAAATGTAAGTTGCTGATCTTCAAAACGTTGCCAAACGTCACAAGTACCGACGTGTACCGACGTATATATACGTCGGTATATTACCGACGTCTACCGTCGTGTCGTCGTTGTATTAGCGACGTGTTTGACGTCGCTACGCGTCGGCAACTTTACCGACGATTACCGTCGTGTCGTCGGTGGTTTAGTGACGTGTTCAAAGTCGCTACACGTCGGTAAAATCCTAGAAATTCCTGGGATGATTACCGACGTACACCGACGTTTACCGACGTCCTCCGACGTATAACGACGTCGGTATACGTCGGTAACCTGGAAAATATTGCAGATTTACCGACGTTTACCGACGCAAACTTACGTCGGTGGACGTCGGTAAACGTCGCTAAATCTGTAAAAAAAATAAAATACAGAATGTCCATTTCTCCCTGCAGTTTAAAAAGATAACCATTTCTCACTGTAGAATAGGATCCAAACAATCACAGAATGTCCATTTCTCGCTGTACACAGGTTTCAGTCCCTATAACCAAGTCTACAACAATCACACAATGTCCAGTTCTCAGAATGTCCATTTCTCACTGTACACAGATTTCAGTCCCTATAACCAAGTCTACAACAATATCACTTCACAATACGAAGCATTGTCGACTACTTTCCGACGATACTAATCCGAAATGGTATATAATAATCCAACACGGCCGATACCTATCGGATATGACCGATACCAAATCGATAAGGCCAATATGAATCCTAGCTATACGGCCGATACATATCGGATAGGACGATACCAATTCGCTAAGACCAATACCAACCGATACGGCCCATACCAAAACGATAGATCGATACTAATCCGATACGGTCAATACTTATAAGTACCTACGGTCTAGGAGGTTGATCCGCTAGTACATCCATGTACGATCAACGAAGTAACGATCCATTTCAATTTGGTTGTAAAAATCTGTATCGTAAGACAAACTAAACATAATCAGTTCTATTTCACATGCTTAATTGCCAAGTATGGGAACGAATGGCTCAGAACACAATCCAAAATTCATTCTAGCATACATTAGTGTGAATCATCTATGTTCTGTACATATGGTGTAGTATATGTTCTTATCGTATCTAGTATCTGAAGGATATAACAGAATCAAGATGAACTCACATAATGTAATACTAAGACATCATCTACTACTATATAAGATATAGTGATAGGTTGTCGTATCATCATTGCCGAGGGATGAGGGTCGGAGGACGTCGGTAAACGTCGCTAAATCTGCAAAAAAAATAAAAAAATAAAATACAGAATGTCCATTTCTCCCTGCAGTTTAAAAAGATAACCATTTCTTATTATAGAATAGGATCCAAACAATGACAGAATGTCCATTTCTCGCTGTACACAGGTTTCAGTCCCTATAACCAAGTCTACAACAATCACACAATGTCCATTCTCAGAATATCTATTTCACATGCTGTAGGAGCCAAGTATGGGAACGAATGGCTCAGAACACAATCCAAAATTCATTCTAGCATACATTAGTGTGAATCATCTATGTTCTGTACATATGGTGTAGTATATGTTCTTATCGTATCTAGTATCTGAAGAATGTAACAGAATTAAGATGAACTCACATAATGTAATACTAAGACATCATCTACTACTATATAAGATATAGTGATAGGTTGTCGTATCATTATTGCCGAGGGATGAGGGTCGGGGGACAAATACCGGTCGAGTGAGCCAAAGGCATGCAGCCACTTCCCTTCCTCCATTCACCCTCTCCCTCTCTCACGCTATCAATGTCACAACTTTTCCACCTCAAGTTCTGATCAAGCATCTTCCTTCTCCTCTCCTCCACCATGGCTCTGGACCCATCTGCTCCTCCCTACTTTCCTTCTTCTTATTTGACTCTCTCAGCCACATATGATATCCACCTCAAGTGTAGAGTCGGGGGAGAAGAAGTGGGCAGGAAGAGGAGGGGGAAGCAGCACAGCCGGCGGCATGACCCGGAGGAAGTACAGAGGTTTTCTTCAAATCCGTAGGAGAACTATAAGGATATATCTTTTCACAACATGTCACCTTGTCAAAGACCCTTAATGTGAATATCATGTTACCGCGGTGTCGGAAGACTAACATGTCATAATTTTCTAAGCCGTGTGTTTTGACATAATCCTCCAAACGAAGCAGCACAGCCGGCGGCATGACCCGGAGGAAGTACAGAGGTTTTCTTCAAATCCGTAGGAGAACTATAAGGATATATCTTTTCACAACATATCACCTTGTCAAAGACCCTTAATGTGAATATCATGTTACCGCGGTGTCGGAAGGCTAACATGTCATAATTTTCTAAGCCATGTGTTTTGACATAATCCTCCAAACTCTAGGAAAGAGTTTGGAGGATTATGTCAAAACACACGGCTTAAAAAATTATGACATGTTAGTCTTCCAACACCGCGGTAACATAATATTCACATTAAGGGTCTTTGACAAGGTGACATGTTGTGAAAAGATATATCCTTATAGTTCTTCTACGGATTTGAAGAAAACCTCTGTACTTCCTCCGGGTCATGCCGTCGGCTGTGCTGCTTCCGTCGGAAGACATGTTAGTCTTTCGACACCGTGGTAACATGATATTCACATTAAGGGTCTTTGACAAGGTGACATGTTGTGAAAAGATATATCCTTATAGTTCTCCTACGGATTTGAAAAAAACCTCTGTACTTCCTCCGGGTCATGCCGCCAGCTGTGCTGCTTTCCCCTCCTCTTTCTGCCCACTTCTTCTCCCCCGACTCTACACTTGAGGTAGATATCATATGTGGCTGAAAGAGTCAAATAAGAAGAAGGGAAGTAGGGAGGAGCAGATGGGTCCAGAGCTATGGTGGAGGAGAGGAGCAGATGGGTCCAGAGCTATGGTGGAGGAGAGGAGAAGGAAGATGCTTGATCAGCATTGTCTTCTGGATCGTCCTCATCAAGGCATAACGGGCTGCTCAGCGTGCCCAGCTTCTTCAACTTCTCGCTGGCTGCAGAGTCGAAATGGGAACGGATCCTCTTTGCCGGCCCGGAGCTCTGACTCGCACTCGTCGAAATGGGAACGAGTCTTCCTCCTCCTCCTCCTCCTCCTCGGAGTAATCGTTGAAAGAGTCGAATGAGTCGGCGGTGATAGCAGATGATTGCAAGACAAGGAGCAAAAAGACAGGCGAAGAAGAGGACGATACGAGTCGAATGGAAGATTCGAGTGGCAATGTAGGCACCGAGAAGTTGGATAGCGTCACAGACGAGGAGGCTCGAGTACAAGGCGGCAATGATGTTTATGTGAAGAAGAGGTACGAAATTTCTTTTCTTATGACCCGCGTCAGAGGAGGAGAGAAAACCTGTAGCGCGGCGACGGGTGCGAGTCAGAGCTCCGGACCGGCAAAGAGGACCCGTTCCCATTTCGACTCTGCAGCCAGCGAGAAGTTGAAGAAGCTGGACACGCTGAGCAACCCGTTATGCCTTGATGAGGACGATCCGGAAGACAAGACTGATTCAGTTTTGCCTTCCTTGGATGGTATTGATTCTGTAGATCCGTGTATAAAAGAGGAAGAGATTGGGAGTAGAGTGGACCCGGAGGGAAATGAGAGATTGGAAGCTGGGTCAATATCCAAGAAGCGAAAGAGAGTCGAGGATTCTGATAGATTGTCGTATCATCATTGCCGAGGGATGAGGGTCGGAGGACAGTCAACTTTATCTACGGCTATATAGTTTCTGCCTCGCCAGTCGAATGACTGCAGGGACTATGTCCTGATCACCATGTCGTACCGTATATTAATGCAAATAGAGCTGGAGACAAAATACAGAAACCAAAATACAAAATACAGAATCCAATCCCTGGGTTCGTCGAAAATACAAAACACAGTTCTAATTCATATGTATTTTAAGTGTGAGAACGGATGGCTCAGAACACAACCCAAGATTCATTCTAGCATACATTAGTGTGAATCATCTATGTTCTGTACATATGGTGTAGTATATGTTCTTATCGTATCTAGTATCTGAAGAATGTAACAGAATCAAGATGAACTCACATAATGTAATACTAAGACATCATCTACTACTATATAAGATATAGTGATAGGTTATCGTATCATCATTGCCGAGGGATGAGGGTCGAAGGACAGTCAACTTTATCTACGGCTACATAGTTTCTGCCTCGCCAGTCGAATGACTGCAGGGACTATGTCCTGATCACCATGTCGTACCGTAGATTAATGCAAATGGAGCTGGAGCTGGAGCCAAAATACAGAAACCAAAATACAAAATACAGAATCTAAAATACAAAATACAAAATATAAAATACAAAATACAAAATACAAAATATAGAAACCAAAATACAAAATACAGAAACCAAAATACAAAATACAGAATCCAATCCCTGGGTTCGCCGAAAATACAAAACACAGTTCTAATTCATTTGTATTTTAAGTGTGAGAACGGATGGCTCAGAACACAACCCAACCGGAGAGGATACTCTGAGAGATCCATCTGAGTAGGACGTATACTCTGAGAGATCACCTTTACAAGAATGATATCAGTAGTAGAATTGAGTGTTGGAGGAGATATTATCAGAGTATACGTCCTACTCAGATGGGTCTCTCACCGTTACTATTTTTTTCTGACGACATGGTGGATGTGCTCCGTCAACAGATTCTTGCTCCGAGCCAAAACTTTGTCCCGGAGCTCAAGTGGACATCCTTCGTGTAGAGCTCGAGTGAGAGGTTCCTGACAGCATGGTGGTCTCCTTTGTTAAAGTATCCGTGCTCGTCCCACAACCATGTGGGATGAGCACGGATACTTTGACAAAGGAGACCACCATGCTGTCAGGAACCTCTCACTCGAGCTCTACACGAAGGATGTCCACTTGAGCTCCGGGGCAAAGTTTTGGCTCGGAGCAAGAATCTGTTGAGGGAGCACATCCACCATGCCGTCAGAAAAAAATAGTAACGGTGAGAGACCCATCTGAGTAGGACGTATACTCTGATAATATTGTTTTCCATAAATAAATTCACTTTATTTATTTTGTATCTGAGAAAATTACAACTGTAGGAATCTAATCTAGAAGACGATTACTTTATCCTTTGGACGATGCGATGAAGAAAACTCGAACTTCGAAGAACTTGGACAGCAACTGGGCAATCTCTCTGTTCTCTCTCTGAAAAATGACCTGTAGTGTCTGATGAAGATGAAGAAACTCTTTTTTATAGAGTTCAGGATAACTGTCCTTAAGCATACGCTCAGGTAGTTACTTGACGTGTGCATAACTGCAGGGACGCGTGGCGAATTCTGATGGAGACACATTAGCGTGCGGTTGAAAGTAGTGGAGCATGTTCAGGAGAGATTGATGGCATGAAGGCCACATTGCATAACTTCTGAATAAATGGGTAACTGAGTACAGGACACGTGAGAACGCGTGTTGACTGTACGTTAAAAATCATCCTGGATACAACTGCTGTAGAGTCATACGCTAGCTTTTGAAGAGGAGTCATACGCTGATTTGGACAGCGTAGTGCCATAGGAAATTCATACGCTCACTTTATGGGCAAGGAGTCGTATGGAGATCATACGCTCGCTTGGTTAGCAAGGAATCATGTGAGGTCCATACGCTCACTTGGCTGGATGAAGAAGGAGTCATGTGAGGTCGATATGCTCACTGGAGAAGTGGCCACGTGGCTATCATCAATCTTCTTTGGTACACCATATCTTCCCATAACTGACAAAATCTTTTCGAGCGTCGTGACTGCAGATTTGACGGCTGACAGACTGTCAAAACTGACAGTAATGATGGCTTTTGTATTTATGAAGGCTGCTGAGTTGTCCTCGTAAAAGACAAAACCGACTCTTCGAAAACCTATACGATGGTTACTTTTCTCGTGACAGCTGTCTTTGCACGAAAGATGAAGTGTCAGATTCATTCCTCATTTAAACATATGCTGTGCTGTCACTTCAGTAAATAATAAAATATTTACTGAGCGTATGGCTTTTGAATGAGCATACAACTCTGAACTGAACATATGGCTCTTAACTGAGCGTATAGCCTTGAGCGTATGACTTCTGTTTTGAGCGTATGGCTTCAACTGACATCTGTCTTTAAGCGTATGGATGAAAATGACAGCGTGTCATAATTTTCCACATCCTACAAGACCCCCTTCAAAGTTTTCGAACTTTATGAGTTTCAAAAGTTCGAAATTACTTTGAACAGAAAGTGGGAATGAGTCCTGACATGCTGGCATGAGTTCATTAAATGTCATGATGACTCTTCATTTTTCGAGATTGATTGAATCTGATGGAAGAATATGAACAGCCAGCAAGCTCTATTATATAAACCGAGAGAATTCAATTTTTGACTTTCATCTTTTAAAACCATGACTCCAAAGGAAGCCGCTGAAGAAGAAGCAATGAGGCTGGCTGCCTGTCAGTTCTTGGTGCGGTCAGGAAAGGATGTATTCAATTCTTTTGCTAATTATGTATGCGGTCCTTGTCCCAAGTACGAAAGGGATACCAGTGATCTTCCTTGATGATGTATTTCTTGAAGAATTTGTCTCAAATAAACTCTGTTTAAGGAAACTTTGTTTATGATGTATCCTTCCTGCTTTATATTATTTTACCTTTATTCACTGATCTTTAGACTCAGAAATCAAAAGGACAAGATATCATTTTCATAGAATATGGTACATACTGAGATAGAAAATTCAGAGGTGATATGGACATGATTTCCTATACAAGATCTTTATTAAATCCACTGGGAATCTAATAAGACAAAATATCAAATTCTCTGGGAAAATGATACATGGTAGAATATCAGTTTCCGCTGGGGATAACGACATCGAAATAGCTTTTGTAGAGAAGAATAAATTTTTGATTTTACACTTGCTGGGGAGTAATGAAAATATTATATATATTGATGAAATTTATACATAATATTTCTTTAAGAATTTGTCATTGATAGGCATCATCGTGACTTTCCCGTCCATAGAGGCAAGCTGATATGCTCCATTAGAGAAGACTTTGTTTACTACGAATGGGCCTTCCCATTTTGCGTCAAATTTGCCTTTGCTCATATGTGTCATGGTCATCGGACGTCTGACAGTAAGGACCAATTCTCCCTTCTGATATGTTCTGACTTTGACTTTCCGATTAAAAGCTTTTGAGATTCGGGCTTGATATAGCTCGATATTTTGTTGCGCATACAATCGCTTTTCATCTAGAGCTTCCAGCTCTTGAAGTCGAAGTCGATCATTATTCTCTGTTGTAAATTCATTGGAGATTGCAACTCTCAAAGAAGGAATTTGTATCTCGAGGGGAAGAACAGCTTCACACCCATATACCAAAGAGAAAGGTGTACATCCGGTCGCATTGCGAACTGTGGTGCGATAAGCCCATAAACATTCACCAAGCTTCTCACTCCAGTTACGTTTATTGGAAGAAACGAACTTTTTCAAGAGTTTGATGATTGTTTTGTTGAAAGCTTCTGCTAGTCCATTGGCTGCTGGATTATATGCTGTAGAAGCCAGATTATTAATCCGATGATCATCACAGAATCGAGTAAATTTCTGGCTGACGAACTGTGGTCCATTATCATGGATAATACGTCGAGGAACACCAAATCGATAGATGACATGATGTTTGACAAAGTTGATAACATTAGAAGTCTTGACTTCAGATAACGGGATTGCTTCAGCCCATTTAGAAAAGTAATCAGTTATTGCTAGAATAAACCGATGTCCTTTTGATGATGGTGGATTGACAGGACCGATGACGTCCATGCCCCAAGCTTCAAAGGGCCATGATGCCGCTGTTGGGTGTAAGAACTCCGATGGTTGATGGATAAAGTCTACATGAATTTGACAGGCTTTACATTTCCGAGCATATTGAATGGTATCAGCTACCATCGTGGGCCAATAATAACCCATACGTCGGATACGATCTTGAAGTTTTGGACCTGGCTGGTGAGCTCCGCAGACGCCATCATGTGCTTCATGGATTATCTGTTGTGCTTCTTCACCAGCGATGCATCGAAGGAGAAGACCATCATAGGCTCAACGATATAGTGTCTTCGTAGTATAATTATAATAGAATCTGAGAGACCGGCACCGGATAGATGCTGCTTCACTCGGGTTATCAGGAAGTATGTCATACAACACAAAGTCCAGAAACGGACGTCTCCAGTCTTCAGTTACGGTGTCTATTTTGTTAGAAAAGACATATTCCATAGTAGAATCGGAAGAAGACAAGGACACTTTGTCAAACTTTAATTCAGCATCAAAGTTGAGAGAATCTTCGTCTGGATTATGGGGAAAAGCCAAAGCCAGATTATTTTCAACGCAGAATAGTTCTCGGTTATAAACCACTATCACTTGCTGACGTCTGATTGGTATGGCTAATACAGCAGCAAGATTAGCCAAAGCATCAGCTTCTGCATTATAGGCTCGTCGAACATGTTCAATAAAGAAACCTTCAAAGGAGGAGGCCATAGAGAGTGCTGTTCGATGATAAGGTATCAAATCTTGATGACGAACTTCATACGTTCCTCTGATCTGATTGATGATAAGCTTAGAGTCTCCATAAACTTCTAAATATTGAACATCCAGATATTTAGCGAGTTGAAGACCAATGAGCAACGCATTGTATTCTGTAACATTATTTGAACATGATTGATCCAGAGAATAAGCCCTATGAATAGTTAATCCCTCTGGGGATACAAGAACAATTCCAACTCCGGCGACAATATCGCCGTTAGGACCTATTCTAGATGCTCCAACAAAGAATAGACGCCATGTAGGAACTTCTTCAGAAACCATATTTGAATCCAGAACTTCATCGGGAATCTCATCATATAATTTAGAATCTTCTGGGACTGCATGAGCTGCTAGAAAATCAGCAAGAGCCTGTCCTTTAACCGACTTCTGAGGAATATAATGCATGTCGTATTGGGCTAACAAGATTCCCCAATTAGCAAGTCTAGAGTTGAGAATACCGGGTTTCTTCATCATAATCCTGAGTGGATTCACTCTAGAAATGACGTGAATCGTCTGACCGATAATATAATGTCGCATTTTCTGAACAGCAAACATTAATGCTAGGCATTCTTTCTCGATTGGAGAATAACGCGGTTCAGCGCCTGTCATTGTACGACTGAGATAATAAATGGCCTATTCATGACCATCTTTATTTTTTTGGGCGAGTAATGCACCAAGAGAATGATCTATAGCTCGAACATATAGGAGAAATGGTATTCCCGAGACGGAAGGTACCAAAACTGGAGGGTTCATGAGGTATTGTTTGATGTCGTCAAATGCTTTTTGACATTCTTCGTTCCAGATGAAAGATACACCTTTCTTCAGAAGTTTGTGGAATGGTCTGCACCGTCCTGATAAGTTAGAAATGAATCTCCTGATATAAGCAATCCTCCCTTAAAATCCTCGTAGCTCTTTTAAGGTGCGTGGAGGACGCATCTCTTGGATGGCTTTGATCTTCTCGGGATCCACGTGTATACCTTTAGCGGTAATGACGAAGCCGAGAAATTTGCCACTAGAGACGCCTAGGAAGGACTTAGTAGGGTTCATTTTAAGTTGATGCTGACGCATTAAATCAAATATAGTCTTCAAATCTTGGATATGATCCTCCTTTCGTCGACTTTTGACTGCAATATCATCAACATAGCATTCGACTATTTTTCGGAGATGTTCACAGAATATAGTGCTCATTGCTCGTTGATATGTTGCTCCTGTATTTTTGAGACCAAACGGTATTACTGTATAACAATATGTACCGATCGGTGTTCTGAAAGAAGTATGTCTCTCGTCATCTGGAAACATCTTGATTTGATTATACCCCGAATACCCATCCATGAATGACATTCGTTCGAAACCACATGTGTTATCAATCATTACATCTGTAATTGGAAGAGGAAACTCGTCTTTAGGACAAGCAGCATTGAGATCACGAAAGTCTATACAGACTCGGATCTTGCCGGTCTTCTTGAGGATAGGAACGATATTAGCCACCCATTCAGGATGTTGTTCCTCTCTGATAAATCCGAAAGCCATAAGCTTGTTGACTTCAGCTTCAATTGCATCCATAATGTCTGGACGAAATCGTCGCTGTTGCTGTTTGACCGGTTTAGCATTTGGCATAATATTAAGCTTGTGCATTGCGATCTTCAGATCTAGTCCTGGCATATCCTCGTAGCTCCAGGCGAAGACATCGATGTAATCACGAATAAGCTTGATCATATCTTGCTTATCTGTTTCTGAAAGACTTTCACTGATGAATATTGGTTTAGGGGAACCTTCTTCACCAACATCAATTTGGATCAGTTTATCTTCAGTAGGAGGTTCCCTCTGTTCGAACCTGAATTCCCATTGATTATCTAATCTTTGAGCCCACTGTTCTGATTCAGGTGATATTTCAAAATCATCCTCATCTTCACCATTTTCTTGTGGGCCATCAACAGAGACCATATTGATGGATAGAATAGAGCGATGAAGATCGCCAACACTCGTATCAGAATCCCAAGAAAGGGAATCAGAAGACTCAGATCGTTCATCTTCAGATTGTTCGTCTTTATTGAATTTTGACTCTTCATGAACTATGTTGATAAAAGGGGTGGGAGCAATGTAACCTAAACCACATTTTGTCCTTCCGTATTTTAATGGAGGAATTCGAACAGGCATTCTTCTTCCTTTTCCATTAAGACTGGTTCTGAAATCATAACCCATATTCTTGATGATATTTTTGGATTGCTGACTGTAGCGACGTAGCTGTAATCTTCCAGTATCGTCATTTATATCATCCTCCTCCAGATTAGGAGGATTCTGAGGTCCTTTATAGAAAAATATTGGATTTTCTCCCTTCTTTCGACTGGGGACCACAAAGTATGATTTCTGTATAGAGTCTAATGATACGTCTGTATGAAGAGCTTGAACAACCCCTATAGTTTGTGGCTCTAAGCTATCTAGCAATTGTAAATAACTTTGTACATAACTACAAACATCAATATACTGCAAAGGAGATGCTTCATTAATACTAGATGCTGTATTTACAACAGAAGGCTGAGCCTTATCAGACTTAGTCAGATTAATGACAAAGGGGGAAGAAGAAGAACAGTTAGAATTTTTGTTTCGATTAAGATCGATAACAAAAGGCTCAGAAGAGGTGAGCTCCCTTGAAGAAGACCGTGGATAAGTAATGCGTCCACTGACTGGAATGACTAGAGTATCTGATCTAGCCTGAGAAGATGGAGGGGGAGTTATGCGTCCACTGACAGGAATGATCAACGAACTTTGTGAAGCTTGGGAAGATGGTACAGTAGTGCGTCCACTGACAGGAATTATCAGTGAGCCTTGGGCGGATGATGAAGTAGTACGTCCACTGACCGGAATTATCAGTGAGCCTTCTTCAGATGTTTTAACAGACTGTGGAGGAGTAATACGTCCTTTTACAGGAATAATAAAGGTGTCAACTTTGGATGTCTCATCTTCATTATCCATAGCTTGCAAGACTTTCGAGTATTCATCTTTATACATGCGAGCGTCATTGAAGTAAGCTTCGACTCCTTTGAATGGGTAAAGATCTGCCACTTCTTTTTGAACCTCTCCATTATCATCAACATATTTGAAGCACTGATGAAGAGTTGAAGGAACAATATTATGTTCATGCAAGAAAGGTCTCCCCAATAGAGCATTATACGAGCAACCATGATTGTCGATGATGTAAAAAGTAACCTTAGTACGAAGATCGCCTATTTGAAATTTAAGGCGAATCTTGCCTAAAGGCTCACTTTTTCCTTGATTGAATCCCAAGATGGTAGTGATAGTACTGGAAAGACTATGCACAGGTATCTTCAATGCATCTAACATAGCCTTTGGCATAATACTGAGAGCGGATCCTGGATCAATCAGTAAACGATCAACCTTCATAGAATCAATATATCCTGTATGATATAAAGGACGATCATGTCGATTATCCTCTAGCAGCATATCGTCCTGCGTAAAGGTAATGTTTGGAATAAATTCCAATACATTATGGCTGTGAGAGACAGGTTCTGTTTCCAACTTCTTGAGGAGAGTTAAGCAAGTTTCTGCTTGTAACAGTGCTTCACTCAAAGTTTCTCGAGTCTCTTTAGAGAGACGTAAGAGTTCGAAGATTGACAATTTAGCTGGTGTATTGGCTAGTTGAGCCAATATATCAAAATTATAAGGCTTTTCAAGTCCTGTAGGGGATGATTTCTTCAATGGTTTGTCGAAGCGGACTTGTTGTTTGCTCTTGTCAGCTGTTGTTGGTTTAGATGGAACTGTCTCGACAGGAACATTTGAAGGTTCTTCAGTAGAGACTGGTGTTGGGGCTGTAGCCAGAGGGACATCAGAGGTTTCTCCAGAAGTGTCAGCATAATCTTTGAGATATATTTTTCCTGACCGAGTTCCAGCATGAACTTCAACTTCAGATTCTGGTTCAGGATGTATCGAAACCATGTTACAATTTTTCATCTTGCTTTTGGTTCTTTTATGCTTGATAAGAGCTTCGTCCCAGAAGTCGAGACCAACACGAGATTGATTATGTCTCATAGTGAGGGCAAAAGGTGCTCGGAGTCCTTTGCCTGAGTTCAGACCAGGAGCAGTGGCTAGATCATAGCCCATCTTTGCCATTAATTCACGAGATTGTGAACTATATAGATGGAATGCAGGCTTGTACTTATCTTCAAATTGAGGTACAGTTTTTACCTCAGTAGGGAGTGAATTTCCTGCCAAGATGAAAATAGAGGTTAAAAAATCGGGTGTAGTACTAGAAGTCACATTGAATGACTTAATTTTCCCGAGTTTCTTTTTAGATGAAGGAGTCTTCCGAGGAGAAGAGGAAGGTGTCTCAAACTCTGTCTTTAAGTCTGGGTGGATCCACATGATTTCTTCCTTCTTAGTTGTGACAGGAACAAGTCCTTCATTCTGTGCTGGTGGGATATTCACCACCTCGAGAGTTGCTTTGGGAATAGGAACAATCCCACTTTCCACCATTAAAGGAGGGAAATCACCAAACTGCATTGAAATCACATTTGTTGTGACTGTCTTGTCTTTGGGTGTTAGTGTCACAGCTCCTGATTTAATCATCTTCTGGATCTTTCCTTTTAATACATAGCAAGACCGGATTGTGTGACCCATCATTCTATGGTATGGACAGTATTTTGGATGATCTGTTTTATTGGCTTCATCAGGCTTTTTAATTTCTGGCAATTGTATTTTATTACCTTTGAGCAAGCATTCAAAGATACCCTGAACATCGTCATCATCGAAAGAATATTCTTCTTTCGGCCGAGGAGATCTCTGTTGTTGATTTGTTGGAGCTGAAGTAGCTTGGGTAGTCTTTACTTCTTGACTACTGCTTTGGAGGTTGACTTCAAGAGCTTCTTTCCCTTTGCGATTGTTGGGTCGAGTACTATTGCTAGCACTCTGATTTGATTCTTTGGGAGCCATTTGTACCCCCAGACCTTTGAAGGTCTCAGCACTGACTTCGGCAGCTTTGGCACTGACGATGAATGAAGGCCAATCTTGGAACTGAGTGGACCCTGTCCACATGCTGATAATTGGTAAGAGGTTCGACTTGCAAGTGTCGATCGTAACAGCATCGGGAGTTCCAATAGGCATTTTGAGGGCTTCTCTTCTGAATCTCTCAATGAATTCTTCAGTGGTCTCATTATTCTTCTGTTTGATTCTTATGAGGGCCGACATGGTCATGTCGTTGAGCCCTTCATAGAATCGTTCAAGAAACATTTGCTTGAAACCGGCAAATGAGGTAATGCACCCATCAGGGAGACTTCTATACCATTCATAAGCCGTTCCTTTGAGACATCCAATGAACACCCGAGTAAGGAGGGCGTCACTTGGTTGCAGTTGATCAGTCATTACTTCAAAATGATTAATGAACTGACTTGGGGAGGTTGTCCCATCATAGAAAGAGATGGTCGGAGGTTTGTATTTTGGTGGATACGATACCTGCTTCCATTCTATCGGGTAAGGTTGCTTGATACCTAACCTTTGCAAACCATCCTTCTGTTTGAATGCCTCGAATTGAGTTCGGAGATTCCTTAACTCTTCAGAAACAATTCCAGAAGATTGGGGAGTTGCAACTTGTTGAGTGTAATTAGGAGGAGGGACTGCAGCATATGTACCACCCCCAGCTCCAGACTGACTTGGAGTGGGTTGTTCAGGAACATTAGATTGTACCCCCGGAATAGTAGAGGGTTCCGGGTTTGGAACAACAGGAGTATTTAATATAACTGGAGGAGCTGTCTGTTGGACTTGCTGAGTTTGATGCTGAGCTTGCATAAGAGTGTGCATAGCATTCAAGTATCTGCCATAGCTCGCAATTGTTGTTCTAAAGAAGAAATCCTCTGTTCATGAGCCTCATTGCTAGTCGAAGGTTCATGATCACCTTCTGCCATGTAAGTGGTAATCATTCGAGGGATAGACGATGAAATAGTTTGCTCTGAATCATCGCTGTAAGAATCAGTATATTTCTCGGGACTGTTTACAGGAGTTAATGCCGGAAAGTTGGACTCTCCAAGAAAATCTTCCGTGATCTCCGGATTATTACTTGGATGAGAAGAAGAAGAGATTCTGGCCAAGGCTCCGGTCCTGGATCGGGTGCCAAGATAAACACCATCTTCAGAATCTGATATAGCGTCAGACCGGATTCTACTCCCAATATTTCTGGAGGTCATGTTGACAAAAGCATAAAGAGGTTCATCTTCATCTGATGTTGGTTCATATTGAATCCGTTCGAAAATAGACCGTCTTTTCGGTGAACAACAACATTGGATGACAACCCGAGGTTGGAAGTCACAACCATGCTTTTCATGGTGAATATGGGCAATGTCATAGCCAGATGGAGTGTCGATTCTCCGTTTGTTTTGTAAATATTCCCGGAGATCTGTAGGGATAGATTGGGAAGTACTGGAAGATAGTTTATGTGTAGAAACTTGTCTTTTGTTCTTCTGTCTTCTTGGTTCTTGAGTGTATAGAGACCGATTAATTTGAGCCACATAGTTCCTGGCATATTCAACATCAGGGTCTAGTACACTTGTCTCAATTTGATAAGACTTTTTAATACCAGAAGCATAACTGTGGTGATTTTGATTAAGCTTGTTACGAAGATCCGTGGGAGATATGACTTTGGTATCAGTCTTGGATACTTGTAACTTGCCTTTCTCAGATCGAGAAATTTTGAGAGAAGGGAGATGAGTATTATTCTGACTAGGAGTCGGTAATAATCCATCTTTAGAGGAATTAGCCAAAAGGCGTTTTCCTTTGTTTGAGCTAGTAAAAGTACTAGTCAAATTAACTCCAGAGGTAAAGACCTCAGAAGTAGAGGAATCGACTAAAGAGTCTTTCTCCTTGGTTGGCACAAGATGAGCAAGTTGTGGGGGAATCATTTGTAGGTTCTGTGAAAGAGAACCCCCAGTCTGATTTTGAGAATCAGTCAAAGAACTGTATCTGTCAGCATACGCCGACTTCTTGTTAGCATATGCTGGCTTTTGCTTAGCGTACGCTGCCTTCTTGTTGGCATACACTAGTCTTTGCTCAGTGTACGCTGCCTTCTTGGTAGCATACGCTGGCTTTTGCTTAGCGTACGCTGACTTTACCGCATGCTGCCCTCTGACTGCTGTACGCACAGAGTCATCAATGGCTAAAGAGCCGACTGCTGTCGTAAGAGCAGAAGGAGAAGGGACTTTGACATGTCCAGAGATAGTTTTCCTTGGACACACTGACTTGGTTAAAGAACCAATTTTGTCAGCGTGACTAGGGGAAACCATTGTTACTGTGTTCAGGGAAGCAGAAGTGTGCTTTGTTGAAGTTGAAGATATGTTCTTGTCAACGTGAGAAGTGACAGGAACATCTCGGGCTGTCGAAGAAGACTTGGGGACATAGACAGAGCGTCCCGTCTTCTTGGCAGCAGGAAGAGCGGAGGAAGCAGTTCGGCCCTCCTTCGCCTTGAGCATTTCTTCGTAAGCAGATTGGTCGAATTGTACGACCATCGTCTTCTTCGTCGAGCCGATCGACGAAGTATCGCATTGAGTTGTTGCTATCTCGTTGGAGGAGACAGCTTTCCCCAGCAGAGTCGCCAATTTGTTTTCCATAAATAAATTCACTTTATTTATTTTGTATCTGAGAAAATTACAACTGTAGGAATCTAATCTAGAAGACGATTACTTTATCCCTTGGACGATGCGATGAAGAAAACTCGAACTTCGAAGAACTTAGACAGCAACTGGGCAATCTCTCTGTTCTCTCTCTGAAAAATGACCTGTAGTGTCTGATGAAGATGAAGAAACTCTTTTTTATAGAGTTCAGGATAACTGTCCTTAAGCATACGCTCAGGTAGTTACTTGACGTGTGCATAACTGCAGGGACGCGTGGCGAATTCTGATGGAGACACATTAGCGTGCGGTTGAAAGTAGTGGAGCATGTTCAGGAGAGATTGATGGCATGAAGGCCACATTGCATAACTTCTGAATAAATGGGTAACTGAGTACAGGACACGTGAGAACGTGTGTTGACTGTACGTTGAAAATCATCCTGGATACAACTGTTGTAGAGTCATACGCTAGCTTTTGAAGAGGAGTCATACGCTGATTTGGACAGCGTAGTGCCATAGGAAATCCATACGCTCACTTTATGGGCAAGGAGTCGTATGGAGATCATACGCTCGCTTGGTTAGCAAGGAATCATGTGAGGTCCATACGCTCACTTGGCTGGGTGAAGAAGGAGTCATGTGAGGTCGATACGCTCACTAGAGAAGTGGCCACGTGGCTATCATCAATCTTCTTTGGTACACCATATCTTCCCATAACTGACAAAATCTTCTCGAGCGTCGTGACTGCGGATTTGACGGCTGACAGACTGTCAAAACTGACAGTAATGATGGCTTTTGTATTTATGAAGGCTGCTGAGTTGTCCTCGTAAAAGACAAAACCGACTCTTCGAAAACCTATACGACGGTTACTTTTCTCGTGACAGCTGTCTTTGCATGAAAGATGAAGTGTCAGATTCATTCCTCATTTAAACATATGCTGTGCTGTCACTTCAGTAAATAATAAAATATTTACTGAGCGTATGGCTTTTGAATGAGCGTACAACTCTGAACTGAACATATGGCTCTTAACTGAGCGTATAGCCTTGAGCGTATGACTTCTATTTTGAGCGTATGGCTTCAACTGACATCTGTCTTTAAGCGTATGGATGAAAATGACAGCGTGTCATAATTTTCCACATCCTACAAATATCTCCTCCAACACTCAATCCCACTACTGATATCATTCTTGTAAAGGTGATCTCTCAGAGTATACGTCCTACTCAGATGGATCTCTCAGAGTATCTTCTCTGGTTGGTTGTCGTATCATCATTGCCGAGGGATGAGGGTCGGAGGACAGTCAACTTTATCTACGGATACATAGTTTCTGCCTCGCCAGTCAAATGGCTGCAGGGACTATGTCCTGATCACCATGTCATAGTCCAATACAATCCAGAGATTGACACAATACTAATTCATATATGTAGTCCAATACAAATAGTCTAATACAAAAACAACCCAATACAAATAGTCCAATACAAATAAGTACTAATAGCTAATGAGAACCACGCAGCTCACGCAAACGCTCAGTGATACGATCACGCAACCACCTCGAAAAAGCGAGATCTTTGGCGTGAGGAGAGATGTCGTCCCTTGCAAGTGTTGCACGAATAGAACTCCCGGTCTCACTAGCTACCGGTGCTGGATGAATAGAACTTCCGGTCTCACTAGCAACCGGTGCCACTTCCTCCTTAACTGTAGGAGGAGCCACCTCAGCATTTACTGTTTTCCTCAAACGACGTGCCGCTCCTCGGGTCATGGGTGCCATCTGGTAAGATCGATAGTCACAAATAATATAATTGTAACATAAGCAAGCTAACTAAAAGAACCATCATGTAATTTGAGTACATTTTCGAAAGCAGATAAAGTATAAAAAATTCGATTTTTTGCCAAGTGTGAGAACGGATGGCTCAGAACACAACCCAAGATTCATTCTAGTATACATTAGTGTGAATCATCTATGTTCAGTACATATGGTATAGTATATGTTCTTATCGTATATAGTATCTGAAGAATGTAACAGAATCAAGATGAACTCACATAATGTAATACTAAGACATCATCTACTACTATATAAGATATAGTGATAGGTTGTCGTATCATCATTGCCGAGGGATGAGGGTCGGATGACAGTCAACTTTATCTACGGCTACATAGTTTCTGCCTCGCCAGTCGAATGGCTGCAGGGACTATGTCCTGATCACCATGTCGTACCGTAGATTAATGCAAATGGAGCTGGAGCTGGAGCTGGAGCCAAAATACAGTTGGTACTAACCTCAATAGAATAAACACTCTCACAACTCAAAATACTAACACATGCTCACGCCTTACTCTTGTGACACTCCCTTTCAAACACAAACACACACCTATATGTTTCCTTACACATATTGCCATGTTACCTGTAAAAATAGAAAACCTTTGTTGTCTAAAATAAGACACAATTCTACAAAGAGAACCATACTGTAGAACTCACACTTTAAGACAATAGATGAAGGAAGACTTGTATGGAGGATCGTCTACTTTATTCATGGAGTTGTCATAGGGTGTTGAGCGATGTCATTTTATTATTTTCTTCTTCTTCTTCTTAGGATTTTTGAGTATTGGATCTTGAGACATATATAGCTAGAACTTATGAAGAATGGAGTACCATACTTCAATAAATAGATGTTGACTAATTGGTTCATATACTTCAACAATAAAGAGAACTAGGGGTTTAGTGAAATTTTATTAATCTTCCTATACTCCAGTCACTACCAAAATAAGTCATATCAGCGACGTAATTAGCGACGCCAACATAAAACGTCGCCAATATTTTTGGTTTTAGCGACGCCAAATTTAAGCGTCACAATACGTCACTGGTAGCGACATACAGCGACATATTACGACTACCTATAGTCTAATAAAAACCAACGTCATTGATTTGTCGAAAAACGTCGCTAGTTTTATCATTTCAGCGACGTTTAGCGTCGCAAAGGTTATAACGTCGCCGAATATTAAACCAATACCGACGCTTTGCGACGTATTTCGGGCGTCGCTAATTTCTGCTAAATAGGGTTTCTTCGGTTCCACTTTTCATTTCTCCCTCTCCCCAAATTTTTTGTTCCCGCCCCTCTTCCCCCGACCTCGACGACAGCCCGACCCCCTTCCCTCCGGCGCCGCTCATCCTCCTCCTCCATCGCGAGCTCCTTCTCCTCCCTCCGGCGAGCCCCTTCTTCTCCTCCTCCTCCACCGCGAGCCCCTTCTCTTCCTCCACCGTGAGATCCTCCTCCTCCACCACCGCGAGGAGACTGAAGGTAAACCCTAACCCTAATTGAGGTGTTTTTCGTATCCAAAATGGACACGGAGACACATGACGACCATATGTTCATTGATACAGTGTGTTCGTGAGGTTTTGGACACTTTGTGTCCATTTGTTGGACACGTGGACACCCGCAAGCATGCATATATATATATTTCACCTCTGTACACTTAATCCCCTCCTCCTCCACCACCAAACTTGTCCTCCTCCTCCTCTTCCACCACCGTAAGGAGACTGAAGGTAAACTCTAACCCTAATTGAGGTGTTTTTCGTGTCCAAAATGGACACGGAGACACGTTACGACCATGTGTTCACTGATACAGTGTGTTCGTGAGATTTTGGACACTTTGTGTCCATTTGTTGGACACGTGGACACCCCCAAGCATGCATATATATGTATTTTACCTCTGTACACTTAATCCCCTAGATACACTTGTGTATTTTCGTATTAATTTGGATTTGCATATTGGGTTTGGATTTCGATATAGTGTTTGATACATTATTTCACCTTGCAACATTCCTACACTTATTTTAGACAAGTATATGAACCAATTAGTCAACATCTATTTGTTGAAGTATGGTACTCCATTCTTCGTAAGTTCTAGCTATATATGTCTCAAGATCCAATACTCGAAAATCCCAAGAAGAAGAAGAAAAAAAGAATAAAATGACATCGCTCAACACCCTATGACAACTCTTTGTAGAATTGTGTTAAAGTGTGAGTTCTACAGTATGAGTTCTACAGTATGGTTCTCTTTGTAGAATAAAATAACATTGCTCAACCCTATCGATCCTCCATACAAGTCTTCCTTCATCTATTATCTTAAAGTGTGAGTTCTACAGTATGGTTCTCTTTGTACAATTGTGTCTTATTTTAGACAACAAGGGTTTCCTATTTTTATAGGTAACATGGCAACATGTGTAAGGGAACATATAGGTGTGTGTTTGTGTTTGAAAGGGAGTGTCACAAGAGTAAGGCGTGAGCATGTGTTAGTATTTTGAGCTGTGAGAGTGTTTGTTCTATTGAGGTTAATACCAACTGGCAAGTTAGGTTAAAAGAACCTGGAAACTATGGTGTGGTTGTATACATCATGTATATGTATGTGTGTGTCTAGTGGAAGAAAGGGGGAGGGTTAACTAGTACCAGGTATTTGGAGAGGAGGGAGAGTTTATACTAGGCCACATGCTGAGGCATAATTATGGTGGTGCTTGGATTAACTACTCTGAGGCTCCGGACGAGAGGAAGGCCTTCTGGTTTGCGTGCTTCAATGTTAAAATATATTTGCTTTTAACATGAATCATATAATTTTTGTATATTATATATAACTGATAAATATTTGGTTTGCGCTCTTCTAGGATATGTTTTTCTATCCACCGCACCGGGCCGAGCTTATTGAGGGGATGTTTCCTGCCATCGCTGCCAAGCTGATCCGCGACTCTATCAATGATCAGAAGGATCGTGATCGTGCGGGAAAGCCGATCCAAGGTTGGATCACCCCTGATCAATGGAATGCGATGAAGGCTCGATTCGAGGAGCCAAAGTACAAGGAGAAGTCGGAGAAGGCCAAGGCGGCTAGGCAACATGCCTCGAAGTGGTGCGGTGGGTCGATTCCGATGACAGAACATTTTCGTCGTCTGGTATGTCTTCCTCTTTTAGAAATATTATTTTAATACAAAACCGATAAATTATTACTAAGATAATATATTTAATTACAGGTAAGGAAGGTCGGTAATGCCGACATGGTGACCGTCTTCCTGGCCACCCATCGTCACGGCACTGACCTTATTGACGAGAGGGCCGAGCAGACTTATGTAAGTATTGCAATACGTTATCTTAATTTAATACTTCGTGTCAATTTTAATATAACTTAGTAAATATGATGCAAATAAATACGTTATCTTAATTTAATACTTCGTTATCTTAATTTAATACGTCAGCATCATCATGACTTTATTTTGACGGCTACTGCCACGTAGCCACTCAACCAACCGCATGCGCCTCTACGGCCATGCGTCCAAATCAGCATGCGCCTCAAAAGCCATGCGCCCCAGGCTGCTCTCTGAAAGACAGAAGGAAAGTCGCCTGCATGCGCCTCAAAAGCCATGCGCCCCAAATGGTTTGTAACTCCTAAAGGTTATGAGCCGCAGCCTCCTCCTGCGCCCAATCCAAGGCGCAGCTCACCAGATCACTCCTCTCCACCAAATCCGAGATCTTCGAACCATGAGTCGACGACACGTGTCTTTTGACTCAACTCGTCCAAGATTTCAGCAACGGAAAGATCTTCTCTCTGCTACGTGCCGGCTCACAACAGCAGTATGAAGAGTTCTCCCCCTCGATCAGGGCGCAGCATCCGTGCGCCTCCATCAGCAACCTCTACGTGGCGTCCCCACACCGGCGCATCCTGCATGCGCGCATGAGCAGCCAGCCTGCAAAACTATAAATAGAAGGATTATCTCCTTCACACAGGGAGACTCACAACACAGAGAGAATCCACAACAGAGAATCACCGGAGAGGCAGTTCTAGACACTCAACGTCTTCCTCCTCTCAGCAAGCTCCAGCACCCAGAGCAATCAACACCTTCAGAGAACCGATAACCGTCGTCAGCCGGTCAACGGAGTCAACGCATTACCACTCGCTCCATTGGCACTAAGGACCCAGCTTAAACAAAAGTGTACTCCTAGGACTACATCTAAGTCCTATATTGTATCACTGTTCTGTTTGTATTAAAATTTCAATCAAAACAATTTTAATGGCAAACAAGCTGGCGACTCTGCTGGGGACTTCTTTCTCCTCTACCGAGAAAGTCGTGTCACAGGCCGACGACGTGAAGGTGGGCTCCTCCCACAAGACGCTGGTAGTGCGCCTCAATCAACAGGCGTACGAGGAGTTCATTTCTGAAGGAAGTGCGAGTCCTTCGAAGCGGCTGTCGAAGCCGAAGAAGACCCGCGTAGTCTGGGTGCGCAAAGTCGACGCCTCGGGCACCACCGTTGAAGGGGATGCGCCCGTCCAGCCTTCCCTTCCTGCTGACGTCCTCAGCAGTCAAGGTGCGCCCGCTGATGCAGCGCATCTCTCGGGGAAGCGTGTGGCTGACCACGTTCCCCAGCCATCTTCCTCTCAGGCGAGGAAGATACGTCGACGGAGCAGGGACGCAGCCAATGCCCCGTGCATCACTTCTGATGCGCCACAAAGAGCCTCTGTCTTTGACAGACTCACTCGCTGTAATGGCGATGAGAATTTGGATGCTGAGTACTATGCGCCCCAGCGGGCTGGTACGAAGAAATCTAAGGCGGCACGGGCCATGCGCCACAAACGTGCTATGCCAGCAGCCGGCCAGAGGCACGCGCTTACAATCACGCGCGCTGCTGATGGCAAGCTGTACAAGGTTGACTCAAGTGCTTCTGCACCGACAACGAGTCGACCTTCAAAGTCCTCATCTCGCTTGGGCGCATTCACTGCGTGCACAACCAAGCCGAGAGAGGCAAACTCAGTGGTCTTGAACTCCCGCGCCTCCTCTGGTTGTGCATTTGAGGTCCGTTCAAGTCACTTCAAATGCTGTGGTTCCCCCACTACTGATCGTGATGCCTGCTTGGTATTAGATCAGGGGGCGCAGCACTCACCCGACCACCCCGGCGCTTGGCCCTGCCATGCGCCTGAGAGGGGTGTGAGGGTAGCACTTTCCTCCAACGACCTGCGCAACGTGATCACTCACAAGCGCCGGTCAGGAGAGTTGACCAACAAGCACGATGCGCCTCTCACGGGGCACACTTGTGCAGTGGTCACATCAACTGCTGTTGCAAGATGGCAGTACCGCCAAAGCAGTCGGTCTTCCAACGGCTACAATCATCGACACCCCTCCGACATCGCCTTGGGACGAAGGTGTCAGCAGAAGAGGAGCTAAAGGTTGCTTCATGCACCGTGATCTCCAACTCCTCATCTGTCCGGAAGACGACTGCCAATTCCTCGTCTTCATCCAAAAGCCAGCCGAGGAAAACCAAGGCAGCTGTCTCGACCTCTGGAGTGTTCGAAGGCACTCGGTCGAGGAAGAAGTTCTTGGAGGAAGCTGGAGGTAGCCAGACCCTTGTCGAGCCTCCTTCCGAAGACGAAGATGTCCAAAGCACAGCTGCGGCGGATCTTCATCAAGGCGAAGATGGCCTCCCTGAAGCCCCTCAAAATGACGATGTCCTCCAGGACACCGCCGGGGGTAGTGCTGGAAATGAAGAGGCCCTTCAAGACAGAGCTGAGGGCAGTCAGGCCCTTGCAGATGCGCCTGTCGAAGACGAACTCCAGAATGTGGCTGGGGGTGGCCAAACACCAGGAGAAGTGACTCCCCCACATGAGAGCGAGGCTGAGAGCGAAGCCTCAACTAATCCATCCACTTTCGGCCGTGTCATGACAGTATACATGACCGGGGGTGATCTTGAGACTGATGCGCCGCCACAGGACATTGTCCAGCGCATAGACTCGCTAGAGGGAGGACTCAAAACCCTCTCTGCCTCAATGCAAGCACTGACTCAAGCAGTGTTTGAGATGCGGTCGGCCTTGATCAGGACACCTTCAAATGGTCCCGACCCAGGAGCCAATGGAGAGTCGAGTGTGCCCCTCCAACGGACACCCTCAGACACAGAAGCACCCCGGACGTCGGAGCCCTCAAACGCTCCACTCCAGGTGGTACCTCCTTCCCCGACTCCTAGCTCCACGGAGGACGTGGTCGAAATGATCAAAGATCTGCGGGAGCGCTTCGAGTCCAAGAACAGGCAGGAGGAGCGCCAGAAGATGGGCATTCCCCAGCCTTATCCCCTTGAGTGGAACAAGGTGGTTTATCCCCCAAAGTATAAACCACAAACACTCACGCCGTATGACGGGAAGGACTCTCCACGACGGTACCTGATGTACTTCCAGTCGCAGACAGGGCATCTTCCGAAGGAGGACGCGCTCCTCACCAGCATCTTTGTTGGGGCCCTGAAAGGGGTGGCATATGACTGGTACTGCAGCCTCCCCGATAATTCCATATCGTCCTTCGACGACCTGACACGCCTCTTCCTCGACCGCTTCTACGACGGTGGGAAGGACATGACGATGGCGTCTCTCATTGAGATACGCCAGAAGGACAAGGAAACGGTTCGGGCATTCATCGAACGCTTCCGTCAGGCCTGCTTCAGGCTACCTCCAGGCATGCCAGAGCATGCGCTTCTCTCCGCTTGCAGTATGAACATGCTGCCTGCAGTAAAGCTCTGGCTTAACTCTACTCCCCCTCCCGACTGGAGCTCCCTAATCATTGAAGCTGAAGCTGCAGAGAAGAAGGCGGCCAATGCACGTCTTCTGGGTGTTAGCTTCCCCGCCTTTGACGATAAGGGGAAAAAGTCCGCAATCAACAACTCCGGACGAGAAACAAAGGGGAAACAGGCATGGACTGTTAATGCCTCGAAGGGCGCATCTGCGCCTACTCAAAAGCCTCCACTGGCACCGAGACCTAAGGAGGTTTATTCATTCAATGATGACGACACCCTGCAACTCTTTGAGATACTGAAGCAGGGTGACAAGATCAAGCTTCCGGACCCGAAGCGGCCCGATGAAGTCGAGAAAGTGGACAACCCGAGGTACTGTCACTACCATCGATTTGTCGGACACCCGACCAAGGACTGCTACGTCCTCAAAAATTACATCCAGCGCATGATCAATGCGAATGTAATCTCCGTCGACTACGAAGAGAAGACGGTGTCAGCTAATGTGGTGTCACTTCAGTTCGGCACCTTGCCGCCGACTACCACACAAGATGGCGTCGTCCCCATCCCTAAGGCGACAATGGAGGTGGTGAACTTGCCACCCACCCGTGACAATGTGAGTGGACTTGTCCCACTCACCACATCTCGAGGAGAGGTCCTCTGGGTTCACCCCGACCTCGTCTCCGAGGTAACTCAACCGGAGGTACGCCCTACCTCCAAAGCAAAAGGCAGGAAGATCAAGTCTTGCCGCACGGTCTCTTCTTCAACGGAAGAGGCGCTTCCTGTGCAGACGCGTGCACAACAGAACTCCCAGCCCGGTGAAGCTGCCGCCGAAGTGGTGCCTCCTGGCACCATCCCTGAGGAGGGTCCATCCAAGCCCTCAGCAGCCAATAAACAAAAGCAAGTGGAGGCCCGTTTCGACAGACCTCTGCGGAAAGAAAATGCTTCGGGGCTAGCCAAGCCCCACAATTTTGACATTCTGGCACAACTGGCCAGTACTCCTGCACGCTTGTCTTTGTTCGAGCACCTGCGTCTCTCCAAGGACTCCCGAGAAGCTCTCTGCGAAGCTCTGAAGGATGCCGAATCCTTTCTCCACCTGCGTCTCTCCAAGGACTCCCGAGAAGCTCTCTGCGAAGCTCTGAAGGATGCCGAATCCTTTCTCAGTCAAATCAAGCAGCTTGAAGACCTCCCAACTACTTGTGCACACTGTCATTGTGCGGATGAAGTTATCCCAAACATAACTTTCACCCAACAAGACATGCTGCTCAAGCATCACCGACATAACCGACCATTGTATTACACAGGGTACATCGGTTCGGTAAAGGTGAGCAGGATTCAGATCGATCCGGGGTCTTCCCTAAGCATCATTCCAAAGGCGCTGCTATCAAAGCTGGGGATCCCAATGTACCGGCTGGCGCCTTCCAATACGACCATCAGTGGCTTCAACGCTAGCAAGAGCGAGCCACTGGGCAAGATCCGGCTGAAGTGTCACATCGGCAGCCTCAAAACTGAGGTGACTTGTTATATGGTGGATGCCGAGGTCAACTACAACATCTTACTCGGACGACCATGGTTACATGAGTATATGGTGGTGCCCTCCATGCTCCACCAATGCATGAAATATGTATCCACCAACGGCGTCATCCGGACGGAGTTTGCAGATATCGATCCCTTCAAAGGGATTGAGGCCTACTTCACCGATTCCGACTTGTACAAGCCACTTGACGAGGAGGAAGCCAACGACGCCGATGATGAAGCAGAGACGGCAACAGAGCCGGACTTGGAGCCCGAAATGACTCCCGACGCCCCCTTGAAAATTCGATTGAAGGGCAAGCCTCCCCAGAAGGCGCCTCCAATGAGCATCAAGCTATCAGGGAAAGCACCGACTCACGAAGCTCCCCTGAAGATACGCCTCAAGGGAAAGCCACCTCAAACAGCGGCTCCCCTGGTGGTAAAATTACAAGGGAAGGCGCCACTCATCGGAGGCGCAACCGAGGCACCTCTCAAGGTGCGTCTTAAAGACAAGCCGCCGCAGTCATCCAAAATGCCGGAGAGGGCTCACATAACCCTCGCAGACCCCAAAGTCAGAGCGGTGGAGGACTCTCCTGATCCGGCCCCAGTGCTTACAGATGAGGAGCTTGGCGAATATATCTCTGCTGATGTAGACGCACCCTCCTTAGACAATGTAATCCCACGGGATAAAATCTCGTACTTTATCAATAATAGAGTGTCTCGTCTGAAGCATCGACGTGGGATTCCGATACCAGTATCGGATCAGTCTTCAGGAAAGTGCTGTCAGCTAACATGACATCGGCGTAACCTCAGAAAGATGAAGGCGAAGACCAACCGCCGGAACCCTTCGAAGAGGAACCCTGGGCTCAACGCCTAGGAGAACAATGGGAGTCTCGTTTTGAGTTACGAGAACCTCCCACCGAAGACGAAGTCGAGCAGATCGACCTCGGGGATGGGTCTTCTTCTAAACCCATCTTTATCAGCAAAAGCTTGGAAGGAGAAGACCGAGAATCTTTAGTCCAACTGGCTAAAGAGTATATTGACGTCTTCGCCTGGAGCTACGAAGACATGCCGGGTCTCGATCCACAGATCGTGATGCATAGGTTGAACATCTTACCAGATGCCAAACCTATCAAACAACAACAGCGACGCTTCCGCTCGGACATCATGAATGCCATCGATCAGGAGGTGGACAAGCTCTTGACCAGTGGCTTCATCCGTGAGGAACAACACCCGGACTGGGTAGCCAACGTCGTCCCTGTCACCAAGAAGAACGGGAAGATACGAGTCTGTATCGACTTCAGGGATCTCAACTCTGCTTGCCCGAAGGATGAATTCCCGCTCCCAATCACCGATGTAATGATCGACAACACACGTGGCTTTGAACGCATGTCCTTCATGGACGGGTATTCAGGCTACAATCAAATCAAAATGTTCCCCGATGACGCAAAACACACGTCATTCAGGACTCCGAAAGGTGTTTTCTGCTACACAGTAATGCCCTTCGGCTTGAAGAATGCCGGTGCAACATACCAACGAGCGATGAGTACCATCTTCCGTCAACATCTTCGCAAGACAGTTGAGTGTTATGTTGACGACATCGCAGTCAAGAGCCGCCTCAAAAGAGATCACCTACAGGACCTGAGGACGGTCTTTGATCTCATGCGGGCACATCAACTCAAAATGAACCCCGCTAAATCCTTCCTGGGGGTTTCTAGCGGCAAATTCCTGGGCTTTGTCATCACGGCAAAAGGCATTCATGTCGATCCCGAGAAGACTAAAGCCATCCTCAACATGGACCCTCCGAAGAACCTTCGAGAACTTCGGGGCTTACAGGGACGTCTGGCATACATCCGGAGGTTCATAGCAAACCTCTCCGGTAAATGTCAACCCTTTACTCAGCTCATGAAGAAGGGAGTCTCTTACGTCTGGACAGAGGAGTGCCAAAAGGCTTTCGACGACATCAAGGCTTACTTGACAAGCCCGCCAGTCCTAGTGGCACCTGTCGCCGGCAAACCATTCCTCCTCTACGTCCGTGCCATGGATCATTCCCTCGGCGCTTTACTGGCTCAAAACAGCGATGCAGGCTACGAGCAGGCAATCTACTACCTCAGTCGAACACTCATCGGGGCCGAACACCGGTACAACCCCGTTGAAAAGGAGTGCTTGGCTTTGGTGTTTGCCATTCAGAAGACTCGTCATTACGTCTCGGGCCAGACAATTCACGTCATCTCCCGAGTCAATCCACTCAGAGTTCTCATGACGAAGCCAGGGTCATTAAACTCCCGGCTGGCTACATGGGCGATCCTACTAACGCCATACAACATGGTGTTTGTCCCGCAGAAGGCGGTCAAGGGTCAGGCTCTGGCTAACTTTTTAGCTGCACACCCCATCCCAGAATCTTCAAAACTCTATGAAGACATCCCGGATGAAGTCCAAGAATCAAACGTCACTAAAGGAAGCCTCGTTTGGCGGATGTTCTTCGATGGCGCTTCAAGAACGGGCCCCAACGGCCAAATCATCGCAGGAGTAGGGGTAGTCTTGGTCTCCCCCGATCAGCTGGTCATCCAGCGCGCATACTCTCTTTCGAAGCCGTGCTCCAACAATGTTGCTGAGTACAACGCACTCGTCATGGGACTCCAGCTAGCATAACAGCTGGGGGTGGATCATCTGGAAGCCTACGGCGACTCGAAACTCGTCGTAAACCAGATTCGGGGGCAATACGAGGTTCGCCATGAAGATTTGATCCCTTACCATGAAGTTACATTGAACATCATTTCAACCTTCACTGGGTTCTTCATCGAACATGTACCCCGTCTACAAAACTTGGAGGCTGACGCTCTGGCTGGCCTCGCAGCCTCATTGGCCGCGCCCCTTGGGACTCAACACTATGTCACGGTAACTGGCCGAGACTTGATTTGTTCCAGAAACAACCTATGTTTGCAAATGGCTCACGCCGTGCCGACAAACACCGATGTTAATGTCCGAGACTGGAGATTCCCGTTCATCGACTTCGCCGTCTACGGAATCCTTCCGGAAGACCCGAAGGAAGCCGTCTCAGTCAGGAGACGCTCTCTTCGATTCTACTACGATACAGCCACTAAAACGCTGTACCGACGCTCCTTCGACGGGCTTCTCCTTCGATGCCTATCTAACGAAGAAGCGGCCGAAGCTCTTCGAGAAGCTCATGACGGAACTTGCGGAGCTCACCAACCAGGTCCTAAGTTGCAAGATCGACTGTGACGTATGGGCTACTACTGGCCAACCATGGCCGCCGACGCAGTGGAATATGCTAAGAAGTGCCATGTATGCCAACTTCATGCAGACTTCATACATACACCGTCTGAACCTCTACATCCTACAGTCGCCTCCTGGCCATTCGAAGCCTGGGGCATGGACATTGTAGGACCAATCACCCCTCCTTCATCAAGAGGACATCGTTTCATCCTGGCCATCACCGATTACTTCTCCAAATGGGCGGAAGCAGTCCCACTAGCGGAAGTAAAAAGCTCCAGGGTGGTCAGCTTTATCAAACACCATGTCATTTACCGTTTCGGAGTACCCAGGCGAATCATTCATGACAATGGTCCCCAGTTCATCAGCCACATTTTTAGCAGGTTCTGTGACAAGAATCGCATTCAAAACGTGGCCTCAACCGCCTACAATCCGGCAGCAAACGGATTGGCCGAGGCGTTCAACAAAACTATCGTCAGGCTGCTCAAAAAGGTCGTGTCATCCAACAAATGCGACTGGGACGAAAAGCTCGGCGAATGTCTTTGGGCCTACCGCACAACGGTACGGACCCCAACAGGCAACACACCATTCTCCCTGGTCTACGGGAGCGAAGCGGTACTGCCTCTTGAGATCCAGATCCCCTCACTCCGAGTAGCGATCACAAACAAACTCACAGAAGAAGACAATCAACGTCGTCGTCTGCGAAAACTGGAGGCACTTGACGAAAAGCGTCTCCTAGCTCAACAACGCATCGAACTTTACCAAGCCCGTATATCACAGGCTTTCAACAAGAAGGTCAAGCAAAGAACTTTCCAAGTTGGCGACCTGGTTTTAGCAGTCAGAAGGCCAATGGTGTTAACTCACAAGACACCAAGGAAGTTCGAGCCCAAATGGGAAGGACCCTTCATCATTGAGACGGTATACTCAAACGGTGCTTACCGCCTCGCCAAACCCAATGGGGACTTGTTCATGATGCCCATCAACGGCAAGTTCCTAAAGAAGTACTATTCTTGACATCCTCCAAGACATGTATTTCCCTAAACAACCTCTTTTCACAAAATCAAACGCTTCCAGAACCCAGCTGTTCCGTGGCATCCTTCCGTAGAAAGATAACCACGTCCACATTACCTCTGAGTTGTCTCTCTACATCCTACAAAGCGGAACATTACATTTCGTGAGCTTACGCTATCCTTCATGTTTACCACGTCCACATTACCTCTGAGTAAACATCCCGTACAAACAACTCCTGTGTTGTCGTACATTGATCGCAGAACTTCCACATCCACATTACCTCTGAGTTGTTCAGCGTATCCCCCAGGATCATTCCTACCACGTCCATAAATACCTCTGAGTAGGAAGATTCTATCATTTGAACCTAATGATTGCCATGTCCATATTACCTCTGAGCAAACATGTTGGTTTCTTCAAACTTATTATCTGTACCTAAAAACCAAGGTGCGCAAAAGATAATAGGTCCACATAAATCATCTAGTTCATGAGATCAAAAATGAACACATCACAAAAAAAAGAGATAGTGTATTTCTTTATTTTTCAAAAAAGGGAGTACAGAAATACGCTATTTCCCCAGCAAGAGTTACAAAAACACATAAAAAGAAGAGAAACTACAGTCCCCGATCCTCTCCAGGGTGGGATGAGAGCTCTTTGACTCGACGTCTCAGGTCGGCAGTGCGAGTTTCCACAGTCGCCTGGACTCGGAGCTCGGCTTCTTGACGCATTAATCCGACAGCCTCAGCGGAAGTTTTACTCTCATACTTCTCATCAAGCTGTCGTCGCTGCTGAGCCAAAGCAAGGGTCCGCTGAGTAAGAGTCGTTTTCTCTTGCTTGAATGCCACGTGTTCAGCCAGGACACGATCAGCTTCTAGTTGAAGTTGGGCCCGCTGGTCTTCAAGACGGCGCATCTGAGCATCAACCTCTGCGATGTTAGCATCCACCGTAGCCCGCTTCTCCGTCGTCTTCTTCATAGATTGAGACAACTGCTCCGCCGCAGTCTCAGTCCCAGCCACTTCACGCTCCCAACTGCTCACATCGGCTCGATGGGAAGCCTCGATTTCAGCAATCAACTTCCCTATCTCTGCATCTATCAAGACAGAGAGGTCATTTCGTTGGATGCGCTGCAGTTCCGCGAGCCGCTCGTCCAGCTCAATCACCGAAACCTCCAGAATTTCGGCCATATGGTCATGGCCTTGGTGAACGCGGATCAGCTCGATACAAGGCATTGCCAAAGCTTTTGCTGTCGCAAAGCTCCCCTTGGCATCCATCACTGCAGATACACCTTTCTCCAGCATTTTGTACACTCCCTCGACGAGGAACTTCACATACTCGTCGGCATCCGCCAGCACCTGCGGCATCATAGCAGGAGTTGGGGGAGCTACTACAGTTTGCGGACCGGAGGAAGATCCGCCAACCTCGATCTGAGAGGTTTGAACCTCGGCAGCAATAGGCTCTTCATCAACAGGGGCCAGACTGCTAGCCCGAGGAGCCGAAGGAACAGAAAGAGCCAGCACATGCGTCGTGATAGTACCCCAAGTGGAAGGAGCAACAGAGGGTTCCACACCCTTATCCTTCTCAAGCCCGGAGAAATCACCGACGTCGACGGCCACCTCTTCTACCCCCGACGTTCTATCAGCATCAGCTACCTCCCCCGGCAAAACGGAGAGATCAACATTTATCTCCTGGCCAGCCCCAGGAGACAAGACCGGCAGAAGGGTCTCATTCTTCTCAAGACCCTCTACAGGGACAAAATCTGTCGCTACCGCCTGATCGGTAGCCATCTCTATGTCCATGGTTGAAGCCAAGGAAGGATTTGGCAATGATTCAGCCGACCTCCCTTCATCATGACAAGAAGGGGAATCAACCCTCTCCTCTATCCTCACTGCTTCTGCTGCCCCCGCAACAGACTCCTGCAGCTCCGGAGCGATGTCATCGGAAGATGATAAACTCCATTCCTCTTCATCACCAGGAAGCTGCGCACTTGCTAAACCTTCGATATGTGAAGCCTCCGCTGTGGCCTTCGTCACCTCGGAAGCTGCTGCACCCTCAGGTTCCCTCCTGACATAACCCGGGGATACCGGAACCTCCACGATGACAGTATCCTCTGGATCTTCCTCCATGAGGGACATCATTGTCGGCGGGATACGCACTCCAGACGAGCTCGCCATCTCTTCTCGCCTACTCCCACCCGACTTTGGGGTACGAGGTTTTCTTTTTAGCGGCTCCTACAAAAGAAGATGGGGCCTCGTAAGTGGCGGAACCAAAATCAGATTTAGTAGGATGTCCTTACCTCTTCGGACGCCGAATCCGATGACACCGTCAGTAATGATGCCTTCTTTTGCTTTTTCGACACAAGAGATTCAGTCCCTGTATCTGCACATCGTTTCGATCGATCGCCCGAGGGTTCTGCTTGTGATGCGGAGGGGGCACTCCGTTGACCCACCCCTGACGGACGATGCGGCCGGGCCTTCACTGGCGTATCCCCAGTCGCTGCTAACTGGGTGCCTGCGATAAGGCTGGTCTCCCTGTCATATCCGAAGGGCGGGGCAGCCATAACACAGTAAAATTTGGCGGCCGAGTAAAGAATGGGCGGCCGCGGATCGGGGACGGGCAACGTAAAACGAGCTCCGGTACATCCGGCATTATAGTAATGCCAAGCTCGTGCACCATCCAACAAACTTCCAACATACCCCAGGGTAATACTGGGGTTATCCAACATCATCTGAGCATAACCAAATTGCCGCGCAAAGCGGCTCGGCAAGTACGGTTCCAGGTAGCACTGATTTCTGTTCCGGTACACCAGATGGGACGGCCGGATACTTTGCAACCAGCGGAATCCCCATTGAGGCAGAGTGGTGGTACCTTCGCCCAGGTCCCTTAAATCCTCGTTGGCCTCAAAACCCAAATAGATGGGACCAACTTTGGTGATCTCCCAACCCTGAAGACGGGATAAAACCTTTCTACAAACCGGGACACCAGTATGCGACCAGCTCCTCCGATGGAAACGACGAAGGAATGCATCTCCAGCCTTATAATCTCCTTCCGAGCCTGGGCTCATCACACTGGGATGATGCAGAATCAGCCATCCCATCAAATAGTGAAACGGCAGTTCGGCGCGCGAGAAGTTATTTTTTCTGCCTCTATCATGAATCACATTTCCAGCAAACTCTCGCAAACCTCGCTGCAGGTTACATACCATTACGGGGAGGAGAGCCAAGCGCCGGCCGAAGACCAATTTTACGACTGGCAGGATTAAGTTTCGAGTCACCCTCTCGACGGCACCGGATCAACCTGCGAACACGCAATCCCGGAGCCATATCATCAGATAGGCGACCAAAATCGCCTTGGATGACATTGGATAAGCAAGGTGCCAGAAGCAGCTGTAGGAGCGTGCATCTGACTGCTGGTCTTCATTTCCTCGGGGATTCTTCTCCCCTAACGTGCTCATTTCGGACAGCACCTCGCTACGAGAGAGCGCCGGCGGAGTAGAAAACTTCGAAGAATCCTCTTTGTCTTGTCTAAAGACATAATCTCTCCAAGCGGTCACATGGGGCTGCGACCCGCTTTTATCCCTTCTCTGCACATAGTAATGATGACTCGCCACTTCCTTGAAGACGGTCGTCATCTCATCAGCTCTGTCCCCCAGGACCTGAAGTTCCTCATTGGTTGGAAAGTACTCTTCATAGGGCTCCGACCCCCAAGGGAGTTTAGACACCTCATACATCTCATGAAGTGCGAGCCCTAACTCCCCTACCGGAGTAAAGAAGGTCCCGGTATGAATATCAAACATCTCCAGGAGTGCGAGGAACATGTGCCTATTAAGGTCAACACCCGCCTGGGTAGCACGGATCGCGGCAGTCAACCCGATCTCTCGGAGCTCAGTCCGAAATCGCGACAAGATCCAGAGCGTCAGTTTATCCCATTTGGAGACGTAATGGCACCAACCCTCCATCCGAAACTCTCCTGTCGGGTAGGAGCGTTCCATCAAAAACATACGATGTGTAAAAGTCGAAGCACTATAAGCAAGCGTATCAATGGGTACATCACTGTAGAGGCTCCCAGGACGTAAAGTCTGCCAAGTGTAAGAAGACCCAGACCGTACAACGGTCAAAGCATCCCTTTGGTCGGAAGTAGAATCAATTTGGATGACACCAGTCACCGCTCCCCCCTGAGAAGGGGTAAGCTCCCAAGACATCCTCCTCTGGGAAACAAGGCGACAGAAGGACGTCAAAGGCCACTGACGTTCAAGTTGCTTAACAGTCATATGCACTCCATTCGCAGTAAAGAACCAGTCCTCCTTGACCTTCAGCACTGACGAGTCAGTAGAAGTGAGACGGTCTCCAAACAGGAACTCAGGCTTCAGGAAGGTCACTTTATCAGATGTGGAAGATTTAATGACTCCACGCTCCATCATCCGTTTGAGGAACCAATACTGCTGTTCACAGATTAGGGTCATTCTCTCAGGAGGCTGATCCAGCATAAGAGCATCTTGAGCAGGGTTTATCACTTCCTCGTTATGCTCTACTCCCATTTGGTTGAAGGCAGAGAAAACTTCACTCAAAAGCGGGATTGCCATCGACACTAGCAAAAGATCAGAAAAAGTCAGAAGAGAACACACAATGTGTCTAAAGGAGAAAACTGCGGCGCATCATCAGGGATTGAACCCATGCGCATGGCCTCGGCGCATCATCAGGGTTTGAACCCATGCGTGTCAGCAGTATAGCCTCGGCGCATCACCAGGGTTTAAACCCATGCGCGTCGGCGGGCAAAGACCGCGGCACATCATTAAAGACTCAAGGCCTATGTGCGTTGGCGTACGGACAATGAGACTTACCAACCACCTCCGGCCGAACTTCGACAGGCCGACGGGGAACGACAGCCGCCGCAACTTCCGCGGACTCCTTCGCTTTCTCCTTCCCCTTGCTGGCAGCACCGCGAGGAGTCTTGGGAGCCATTCTCTCGAGGAAGGAGAAGTTAGGATTTTGAAGAAGAAACTCTAAAAAAAGCAGAGGCACAGAGAAGAAGAACCCTTTCTCTCTCCAACTCTTACCTATTTATAGGGCTTGGTCGCACGCGTGAACAGATGACGTGTGATCTCAGCCGTCACCTCGGGTTCTGTGCAAGGATAGCAGCAAATAAAACCAAAAGATCATCATTAATCTTTTCGGTTACCGAGGCACCATCATCATTAACTGAGAAGAGCATGCGCCCGAACAGGCATGCGCCCAGAAATCATGCGCCCTGACCTCCATGCTTCTTATTCAAAGTATTCCAAAACTTATTCAAAAGTTTTGAAAACTTTGAAGGGGGTCTTGTAGAAGCATGGAATTTCACAACCAGAAAGCCCATGCGCCAAACACTACATGCGCTAGAACTCAGACGAAGAACTTCACAGCAAGATCAATAAAGATAGACATTCGAAAGAAGACTTTTTTTGATATACAGAAGTCTATTACATGTCTAAGAAAAGGTTGTACAAAGGAGAATTTCTACAAAAGAAAGATCCTAAGTCTACAGCCAGCGGCTACCACGCGCCTCCAGATAAGCGCAGCAGCCACCATGCGCCATCAGTCAGGCGCAGCAGACATCATGCGCCTCCAACCAGGCGCATCCCACCATATCTTCAGCAGCTCAGTCATGTGCATCCAGCTCAGTTATGTGCATCCCTTCAGCAGCCCAGTTATGTGCCGCTCTTCCAGCCAGGCTCACCTGATAAGTGCTTCGTCAAGCAAAGCATTTAACCCTCTGGCTGGAACCAAGAAAGAGAAGAGCACCGTAAATGCTGTGGCCAGGGGAGGCTTCAAAAGAGCCTCCAAAGGCGAAGGAAGATCGTGATCGAAACCGCGGCTAAAGGAGCAGCTTTCAACACAACCAAAGTGGGCAAACCCCACTTTGAAGGAAGATAGAGCCTAGCACCGCCATTCCGATCTACGGCTCTTCCGGAATAACGGAGACAAGGCCCGAGCATCCCTATCTTTGGATGCAACAGGCACCTTCCGCCTGCCTCGGAAGCCCTCGACTCCGTCTTTTGGATGTAACAGTCACCTTCAAGTGTATCGAAGACAATACAGCGTCTCATCTTCACCCTCGGGAGCACTTCGTCAACAGAATGCACCCGCATGTTTAAGTTCATGTTGGAAGTACGTGAGGGAATGAGAAGCAAATCTTCTCTCCATGCCACTATTTATAGGCCGGACAGATCAAACCCACGTGCCAAGTGGATGGCCCTCCGAATTCCGTGCAATGAATTTACATTAAATGGATGAACCGGACGCCTCGAATTCAGCCAAACGGCTATTTATAGCACTCGAAGAGCGAGACAGCCGCATCAATAAAAGACATGTCCGATGCGCCAGCCAGACAGCGCATCACACGGACGCGCCCTTCGGCATCAGGCGCATCACACAGACGCGCCCTACAGTACTCGGCGCATTACAGAGGGTGCGCCCCCACACATCTCCATACCGAGTGGAACGCCAACCGACGCGCCCACTCAGCTGTCCATCGAACGTCACCAACATTAAATGCTGAACTGACAGAGTTGGCAGCACGCCTCCCAAAGTCTGAATAGTTGACAGCTTAGAAAATGAAGCGTCGACAACGTCAGCATCATCATGACTTTATTTTGACGGCTACTGCCACGTGGCCACTCAACCAACCGCATGCGCCTCTACGGCCATGCGTCTAAATCAGCATGCGCCTCAAAAGCCATGCGCCCCAGGCTGCTCTCTGAAAGACAGAAGGAAAGTCGCCTGCATGCGCCTCAAAAGCCATGCGCCCCAAATGGTTTGTAACTCCTAAAGGTTATGAGCCGTAGCCTCCTCCTGCGCCCAATCCAAGGCGCAGCTCACCAGATCACTCCTCTCCACCAAATCCGAGATCTTCGAACCATGAGTCGACGACACGTGTCTTTTGACTCAACTCGTCCAAGATTTCAGCAACGTAAAGATCTTCTCTCTGCTACGTGCCGGCTCACAACAGCAGTATGAAGAGTTCTCCCCTTCGATCAGGGCGCAGCATCCGTGCGCCTCCATCAGCAACCTCCACGTGGCGTCCCCACACCGGCGCATCCTGCATGTGCGCATGAGCAGCCAGCCTGCAAAACTATAAATAGAAGGATCATCTCCTTCACACAGGGAGACTCACAACACAGAGAGAATCCACAACAGAGAATCACCGGAGAGGCAGTTCTAGACACTCAACGTCTTCCTCCTCTCAGCAAGCTCCAGCACCCAGAGCAATCAACACCTTCAGAGAACCGATAACCGTCGTCAGCCGGTCAACGGAGTCAACGCATTACCACTCGCTCCATTGGCACTAAGGACCCAGCTTAAACAAGTGTACTCCTAGGACTACATCTAAGTCCTATATTGTATCACTGTTCTGTTTGTATTAAAATTTCAATCAAAATAATTTTAATGGCAAACACATATATATATTATACACACTCTCTCCTTAAAACACCTCACTACCTCACCCCTCTCCCTATGAGCAGCCGACTACACCCTCTCCATCTCTCTCTATTCTATTACTCTCTCTCTCTCCTCCCTTAATATCTACACACACACACACACAAATTAATATCTTCCTCCCTCTCTTCTCATTAACTCCCCACACCATCACATCCCTCTCCCTCTTCACATCACCAGCACCCCCCCTCCTTCACGTGTACAAGAGCAGCACCCCCACTCCCTCTCTCTACTTTATTTCCTTCTCATTAATATCTCTTTCTCTCTCTCTTTCTTTATAACATATCTCTCACACTCTCTCTTTAGTAATACACAACTCACACACCACCACAACCAGCCTTCATTTTTTGGCCGACCACCACCCTGAGCTCCTCCCCGAGCTCCTCCTCCCTCTCCATTATTTCTTCACTTCTTCTTCTTCTTCACTTCTTCTTCTTCTTCAATACCATCTAACACCACCACCACCTTCATGATTAACTCCTCTACCACCTCCTCTCCAACCCGAACCGCAACCACCCCGCGCCGCTGGGCCGCCGCCACGCCGCGTTGCTGCCGCCACCGCGCACGCACAGCAGCAGTAGAACAGCAGCAGCAGCTGCAGCAAGCAGGCGCAGCAGCAGCCGCGGCCGACCGCCGCCGTGCCGCCGTCGCAGGCCGTCGTGGTCGGCCGGCGCGTGGTCCTCCGTGGCCCCCTTGGCCGGGCGCACCACCCCGTGGCGGCCAACGTCCTCCGGGACGCGCCGTCGAGGCGATTCGCGCATTTTTCTCGGGATTCCGTCGACGCGCGCGGTGCATTTTGGACAGCGACTTTGTGCACATTTTTTGGGAGATCCGACCGTTGGATCGGCGAACTCCTTGCTTCGTCTCAATCTTGGTATATCCCTCTTCACCTCTGTTAAATTTCACCCGTTAATTTCGTCGTTTGATACATCAAAACCGGCCACCAAGTTGACGTTTTAATTTGTACTGTTTTTGGACAGTTTTGCGATGCCAACTTTGCGGGTTCGTATCTTCGCCGTACCAGCTCCGTTTTGTGCGCTACTAGTTCTGGTGCACATCTGGTATAACCCTCTTCCTGCTCCCTTTAGATTTCATTTCAGTTTGAGCTTGTTAGGTCGGTCGAATTCGACGCCAAAGTTGGCCGTTCGAATTCTTAGTATTGCACTTGTTAAATTCCATTTTGGAATCCGGGACTCCGGATTCAATTTCTGACACCACCAGTAGACTCGTGGCGTCGTTCTGGCATGTTTTTATATAAAGTTTGCTTGATTTGGAGAACGTGGGCCCTGGCACGCATTTCGGTGCAAAGTGGGTCCCACTTTCTGAGTCAACGGAACTTTTTGACGCCGGCTCATCGGAATCCAATTCCGGATATACCGTTGAGTTCATATCGTCATTCTGGACTCGTTGACATATAATTTGCTGAGTTTTGAAGACATTGGCTCCGATACGCTTTTCCGTACAAATCGGATTTCAATGTCCCGGTCAACGGACCAATTTGAGATCGGGTCAACGGAATCCAATTCTGGATATACCGTTGGGTTCGCATCGTCATTCTGGATTCATGGACATATAATTTGTTAGGTTTTGTGCACTTTTATTTTAGCACATTTTTCGGTGCAAAGTGTGTCCAACGGCGGACATCATTTTGACCCAAAATTACCGTTTTGCCCCTGTGTCCAAATTGGACTTTTAGACAGGCTATCCTAGCTGATTTGACCATTCTGGACACGTTGGTGTTATTAGTTTCATCATCCGACAACATCTGTAGATTTTTCCCTTTTTGTGTCACCCTATTATTATAATATTTTCTCCTTTTGGTTGTTCTAGAGACCCGTCGATTTCAGTAATTTCTAAATCACCGAAATTTATAAGTTGACCTTGTAGATGTTTATAGAGACTAGCTTTAACCCAGTTTGACCATGGTTGACTACTTTGACTGAACGTCGAAGTAGAGTCAACATTTGACCTAGGTTAGACTAGTTTTGACCTTGGTTGACCACAGTTGACTATTTTGACCAAAAGTCAACCGAAAGTCAACCGAAAGTCAACCGTAGCCTAAAATTGACTAGAACTGGACCAGAGTTGACCAGTTGACCAAAGTCAACTGTACGTCAACCTTGACCCAGTTTGTCTTAGTTTGACTTAGTTTGACCTAGATGTTAGTATGTCTTTTGACCCTGATCAGCTCTTGTATTATTTCATCTTTAGGTCTGTGTCTTTACTCTGAACCCTGATTCATATTGATAGCAGGACCCCAGGCGAGTACATTCTCTGATAATATTTCTGTTTTATGATATCGTCTATGTTTCTTGTATCTAGTTTAGATATCCTTGATCTCTTGACACATTGTTCACACGGATTGGTATTTCCCTGGATCCCGTCATGAGATATTATTCCTCGCTCTCCTTGGTATATCTTGTGCAAGTCTTTCTTGTTCCTTGTGCATTGTATAGACACGATTCCTGCGAAGGCTAGCTACCCTCTCCGAGAATCGCGTGTCATGATGTGTCATGGTTGGATCCACTATACTAGTCGGGGACGGGGAGTATTAGTGTAGATGTGTGGTCAATACCCGCCTTGTATATCTTGTGAACCTTGTGAATGCCAATTATACACCACACATATGGTTGGCTAGATCATAACCTTGTGCAGACCCAATCCGGCCACATGTTGTAGCTAGTACTCAAACACCTAGATATATATGATTCTTGATTCTTGTACATGCCATGATCAGTTTTACTTGTCTTGTTCTAGCTCTAGATTTACAGCTTATCTTGCCATGATACTCACATGTACATTTCATGATTTCTTGTATATTCTCTCTATTTACTGCTACATTTTCAATATCGTCTAATTAGAACTGTTATTTGAGATTTGTGCTCGTTCCATCCTGACTGGATATGTTGACAAAATTTTAGGAGTAGTTGTGCCCTCAGTATTGGACTTCATGATGTTGCTAGCTGAGGTGGATCTCACTATTCTTCTATGTGAGTTGCCTGGTAGTTATCCTTAGTTAGTCTTGTTGTTCCTTCTTTATTTTTCTGTCTTATGATCATTGTAGATTCTAGTTATTCTAGTGATATTATAATTATTTCTTGTCTTATCTTCCTTAGTTTTCGTGATGTGACATGAGTACATTTCATAGATATGGATCTTAGATGTTGTAGTTAGTATAGTATACTTGACAGCGTTTTACCGCCGATACCGCGGCGTAGGCTGGGCGTGGCCCACGTATTCGTACCCGTATATCCGGGTGGGGGTCGTGACATCCGCCGCCTCCACCGCCATCTTCTTCGACACCGACTCCACCGACGTCACTGCCTCCATCGGTATCGATTTCACGTGAGGAGTATGAGTTGTTCTTATCCCTTCGTCGCGGCGGTGCCCCTTCTGTACCAGATTCTTAGTAGTCCTAGTTAGGACTGTTTCTGTGTTTGTTTCATTCTTTGTTTGTGACTTTTTTCATTTGTTGGTTGTGTAGATTTGGATACTTGGTTGTTTGGATACTTGGTTATTTGGATATTTGGATACTTGGTTATTTGGATATTTGGTTATTTGGATATTTGGTTATTTGGTTAGTTGTTGTGTGATTGTTGTAAACTTGATTATTTGGATATTTGGTTATTCGCAATTATCGACGTCAAGTATACAAACTTGGTTAGTTGTGTACAGCGAGAAATGGACATTCTGTGATTGTTTGGATCCTATTCTACAGTGAGAAATGGTTATCTTTCTAAACTGCAGGGAGAAATGGACATTCTGTATTTTATTTTTTTATTTTTTTTTCAGAATTAGCGACGTTTACCGACGTTTACCGACATACACCGACGTAAATTTACGTCGGTAAACGTCGGTAAATATGCGATATTATCCAGTTTACCGACGTTTTAGCGACGTTATAATATGTCGAAAAACGTCGGTACACGTCGGTAATATTCCCAGGAATTCCCAGGATTTACCGACATTTAGCGACTTTGTACATGTCACTAAACCACCGACGATTCGTCGGTAATACGTCGGTAATTGACCGACGCGTAGCGACACGCAGTAATACGTCGCTAATCCACCGACGTCACGACGGTAGACGTCGGCAATATACCGACGTATATATACGTCGGCAAACGTCGATAATTACGACGTTTAGAAGATTAGCGACTTACATTTCAGCGACTATCACGAAACATCGGTAAATCCGTCGCTAAATATCTTTAGCGACGAAATTTGTCGTTTTAGCGACGTCTTTATGCGTCGCTAAAACGACTTATTCTGGTAGTGAGTGATAGTTCTTGGTTTGCGCATAGTTCCAGATGTAGGACGGATATAGAAGGCTTTTATATAATGACAACTTATATTAACTAACATTTCCTTTCTCTTTTACTTCTTGTTGTACTTATGTGAGCCCCAACTTAAACCTAGGAAGCACAAAGATGCTTCAAACTGGTTAGTGTCAAACTTGTATTAGGCAAAGACACTCACCAAAATATGTATATGGAGTTCTTCTCGTCCTGTCCTTTCTGCTTTGTGTCCAATACACACCTATACATCATAACTAAAACTAATTATATTACAGTGGAGAGAGACCTCTAGTGTACCCTGATGGCTCTTGGATTTCAGAGGTGTTTGAATAATACTATCAACCCATTACAACAAACAAATTGTATTTCTCTTTAGTAACATCAACCCTCTAGAACAAACATATTGTATTTCTCTTTAGTAACATCAACCCTCTACAACAATCTAATTATACTTATTCGCTTCGATTCCGTCGAATCAATAAGTCGCCACGGACGTGATATCGTACAAGTCTATGTTGCATTGTACAAGTCGTACTCGTATATATTTATAAAATAGTTATTTTTGTAAAAGTTTTGCAGCGGATAAAACAGATAAATTGATAACATAAAACAAATAAATTGATATATAACTACATAGGTGTTGCTATCATTTTTTACAATACAGCGATCCTTAAAATCTTCGGCCATTGGGGATATTGGTAAACTAATATACCTAGATTACCCAAAAGTACACTTGCGAACTAGGATAAAATAATTAGTTGTGTACTAAACGTCTCTAAGTGTAGGAATGTTGCAAGGTGAAACAATGTATCAAACACTATATCGAAACCCAAACCCAATATGCAAATCCAAATTAATACAAAAATACACAAGTGTAAGTAGGGGATTAAGTGTACAGAGGTAAAATACATATATATGCATGATTGGGTGTCACCTCCATTTCCTGTATTAAGTATTTGTACTCGTAATTTGATTTCGGCACGTATTTTATTTTCTCGACTTGTGGATTCGGGTTCTCGTAAATGGGTTTTGGACCATGGTTTGGTTTTATTTTGTGGAGTTGGTTTGATTTGGTTTGGTTCATCATGAGTGGAACACCTTAGCCTATTCTCCACCTCCATTCCATCACAACCACCCTCATTAAAACCTACCAAACTTTTCTCTCTCCTCCATAACTCCATTAATTTCTTTCAACTTCTTCTTCTTCCTTCTTCCACACAACTCCCCAACCCATAGGCAAGTGCACCTTGCCATCAAATAAGCACCACTTTTTATTTGTCCATTAACTAGATTAGGCCATGGAGAACAACTTTAGAACTTGACATTTTATGATTTGGAGCTTTCATTCTTCTAGATCTAGGTTTTAACCATTTTCGAAAATCCTTGGTTTTGATCTATTAAACTTTGATTTTTGCTTGTTTTGATGCTTCCATGTGGAAGAGAATTCGATTTTACTCAAGTTAGAACTTTGAAAATCTAGATTTGGTTTTGATTTGATAAAGTTATGAAGAATTGAAGTTCTTGGTGTTCTTGGACCTGCTCTCGGCCAGGAAGAACATCCCTCTGCCTTGCGCTCTTTAGCGCATGGCCGGTTGCGCACCCCCCGGCCTGTGCTCTTTAGCGCAGGGCCGATTGCGCATGACCTCAGCCAGTGCTTTGTGCTGCGCTGGATTGCGCTGGCGCAAGCCATCCATGCGCAAGCCAGCCATGCGCAAGCCGACCTCTGCGTAAGCCAGCCATGCGCAAGCCAGCCTTGCGCAATCCACCTCTGCGCAATCCACCTCTGCGCAATCCACCTCTGCGCAATCCACCCTTGCGCAAGGTAACCCTTGCGCAGTCTACCCCTGCGCAGTCTACCCTTGCGCAAGGCAACTCTTGCGCAGCTCTTCCATGCGCAGTACATACCCTGCGCAGTCCAACCCCTGACCCCCCTTGCACAACCCACTTGTCTATGATGAATTGTTTATTTCTTTAAGCTTGGCTCTTCTATAGCCCTATATATATTAGTATTTTATTAGATATTTTACGTCCATTTTATATCCTTACGCCTTTTGTCATGAACTTGATTTTACTTAATATGTTTGGAATGACTATTGTACATGGCATGGTATGACAAGGAACTAGCATAACACGACAGTGACCCGTAATGGTGCACTCCTGACTTGACCAACCTGACATGACAGTGACCCGTAATGGCACACTCCTGACAGTACCCTGACATGAATTATCTTGATAACTTGATAGTGGTCCGTGGCGGCGCACTCCTGACTTGACTTGACTTGTAACTTGTAACTTGACTCGTATAGTCTACTTGACACCGTGGGTGTTCCTGCTTGCTTGCTTGTACAATCCACTTGTCTTGTCTCGCATCATGTCTAGGACGTGACTTTCTGGGTACCACGGCCAGGAACTCGTGCTAAATTGGATTAGGCTAATGATTAGATCAAACTAGAACATGGAGAATTCCCAGTCACAGGCAATCTCGTTATCTGGGCACTTTAATGGACTTGTAGCTTGCCGACGAGTAGAGCACATTTCCAGCACACTGTCATGTGTTGCACCCTCTAAGTCACCTAAGGGTACATTTGTCTCCCGGGCAATGTACCCACCTATAACTCTCAACCTGCGGAAGGATAACTGGATAGTCTGCAGGGCTTGGGACTGGAATTCTCACTTGCATCTTGTTAGTAATTAGTTTGTGATAACCCTAGTTAGTTAAAGTAGTAAGCCGTAGTATTTGTTTGGCCGATTGCGAATGGATGGTGTCCAGCCTTGTCTAAGTCTTGTCTAGCTCCACTACCTGCTATCTCCTGAGCATGTTTGTTTTACTTATCTTAACGATAAATGAGTAGAGACAGTGAGCTATTCAGGCGAAGGGTTACAACCCCGGTCCTTGTCTGGTTTAAGGATTGTAACCTAGCTCCCGGAATGGTTCTACGTCCCTAGTCGTTTATCGCCCTGTGTACTTTACTACTTGTACTTCTTTTATTCTTATGTTCTGATATGCTGGCTTTTGTTCTTAATTGTGGCCTCCTTTGTGGCACTTGCTCTTTCTGGGGTTTGACCCAGCTGGTTTTGTGTGGCCAGATTTCAGAGCAGCTCCCGAGGATCTACCGAGCTTCCAGCCCAATGGTGACAACTAGACGGAACCCGGGCCAAGAGTGGGTTTTCCTTTTTGTTTCACCCACTTATATGTAAATTTATTCTTTTGAGACGTTTAGCCGACGAGCACCTGTTAGCTCGATGCACATTTACTTACTGTCTGCCTACGGGCTGTAAACATGATTAACAAATCCTAGGGTTGATCATGTATGACTGAACTCTTGCTAGTCCCATCATTTTGTATGACTAGCTTCATGATCATCCAATATGTAATATTTGGGACGCCTTATGTATATATATTTGATGCTCTAATATCTTATAACTCTGTTAATTGCTTGAGATTGAGACAATAGGCTTGACCTTAAGAGACTGCTGGCTTGTAGTAAACCCTCATATCTAGACAGCCGTGACCGTATAGTTGAGATATATTCTATTTCAATATACATAGCTGGCTATGTCTGCCCCCGCTCTCCAGTATTCTGGTTCTGGGGCGTGACATGGTTTAAGTGGTGGCCCATGCAGGTCTTGGCATTCAAGAAATATGAGGGTTTACCGAATAGATGTCTCAATCAATATTCGTCCTTGATCTCTGCTCGTATCTTCAAATCCCTGAGAATCTCGACCTGATCACATTGCTTGTATCATTGATCTGTCCTGGTCCTTTCCTTATTGTTCCCTATGTCGTCTTCTTCAGCGGCATTACTCCCGGACCTGCCAACCAGCCAGAGGAAGCTCGACAAGCACCCCAACGCCAGGAAGATCAAGCTCAGCACTCTGGAGTAGCCTCCCGAGTTATGCTTTCCGGAGGCTCAGAACCTCCAGTTCAGGCAGCTCCGCCCGTTCAACCAGCTAGACAGGATGAGGGACCTTTGGTAGGGCTTATCAGAGAACTGCTTGCATCCCAAGATCGTCGAGGCGACGTCTTGCACCAGGAAGTTCATGATGCACTAAACCGAGGAGGTCCCCAAGGGAATCAGGCGGCCAACAGTTTCAAGCGCTTGAACCCTCCCTTCTTTGACGGCAGTGAAGATGCGATTGCCGCGGACGCTTGGCTTCAGGATACCGAGGTGGTTCTAGAAGCAGCTAGGACACCTGAAAATAAGAAGGTAGCGGTGGTACGCCTACAGTTGTTAGACTTGGCTCGTAATTGGTGGGCAGCTCAGGCCATGGGATTAGCAGCACCAGTCACTTGGGCGACGTTCAGAGAAAGGTTCCAGACAAAGTACTTCGATGCGGTGGCACGGTACGACCTGCGGACCAGATTCACCAACTTGAAGCAAGGAGGCAGAACGGTCGATGGCTATGCGACCGAGTTTTCCAGGCTGAGTAGGTTCGCCCCCACTTTGGTGGCGACCGAGTTCGATAGGGCTCAGCGGTTCCAACAAGGGCTGCACTTAGAGATATTATTGGCTGTGGAGCAGTTCGAGCACCAGACGTTCGATGCAGTGTTGAAGGCAGCAAGGAGGCATGAGTATACCTCCCGGAGAATTGTGGACAGGACCGGAGGCAGGAAGCGGTCCCACAGTCAGATGCACCAATCATCAGCTCCAGCCCCGGCAGCTAGGGGATTGACCATTGGAACTCCGAGGCGGGCGGCCTCAGTGACGTCGGTTCAGCATTCAACCCCGACGTATCCGCAGCAGCAGAAGCAGTCTTCCGTGGTGGGATGTTCTCATTGCGGGAAGCCGGGCCATGTAGTGGCAGAGTGTCGTAGGGCACAGGGATTGTGCCTGGCTTGTGGAGGAGCAGACCACCAGATAGGGACCTGTCCGAATAGGGGAGGTCCATCATCATCCAACCTTTCTAGTTCTTCGGTGAGAGGACCAGCCCCAGTTCCAGTCCAGCAGCAGCAGCAACAGCAGTACCCGAGGCCAATGGCGCCCCAGGCCCAGGCCTTCCAGCAGCAGTTCACCCAGGCTCCAGCACAGAACCGACAGAGGGGTTTCCAGCAGAGAGGACCCGCAGCTAGAGGTCAGGCTATGATGATGACCATGGAAGAAGAAGTTGCACCAGGTGAGGTAGTGGCAGGTACTATTCTCGTCAACACCTTTCCAGCATCTGTATTATTTGATTTTGGTGCATCGCATTCATTCATGTCTGCACGATTCGCGACACGGGTAGGATTGGAGCCCGAGTCATTATCAGTGAGGCTCAATATACTTACTGGTAATGGTCTTGTGGGAGTAGATCGAGTATTTTTCTCGTGTCGGATCGTAGTTAGCGGTAGAGAGTTTCCCGCTAGGCTCATAGAGTTCCCTATGGCAGACTATGATGTAGTCCTAGGCATGGATTGGTTGGGAAACCATTATGCTAAGATAGACTGCCATGTTGGCAGAGTTGCCTTTAGTATTCCCGGAGAGCCAGAGTTTTCATTTTCCAAAGGCGCCGTGGAGCCTTCTCCCCCAGTATTGCGGATGGCAGTAGCAGCAGTGCAGTTGCCCCGGATAGTTGAAGAGTTTCCAGATATCTTCCCAGAGGAACTTCCAGGGATGCCACCAGAGCGGGAGATCGAGTTCACCATTGACTTGATTCCCGGGACAGCACCGGTATCAGAGCGAGTCTACAGAATGGCGCCTTCAGAGTTGGAGATTTTGTACAAGATTATTGAAGAACTTAGAACCAAGGGATTCATTCGTGCTAGTGGATCGCCTTGGGGAGCCCCGATGCTTCTTGTGAAAAAGAAGGATGGTACGTCCAGGCTATGCGTTGATTATCGTACCTTGAACTCAGTGACAATCAAGAACAGATACCCTCTCCCGAGGATAGATGACTTGTTTGATCAACTCAAGAGGGCTTCAGTTTTCTCGAAGATAGACTTGCGGTCAGGATACCACCAGATCAGAGTCAGAGAGCAGGACATCCCGAAGACGGCGTTCAGATCGAGGTACGGGCATTGGGAGTTTCTAGTTATGCCCTTTGGAGCGACCAATGCGCCGGCAGTGTTCATGGACCTCATGAACCGTATTTTCATGCCTTACTTGGATCAGTTTGTGATAGTGTTCCTTGATGACATCCTGGTCTACAGCAAGAGTGAAGCAGAGCACGAGCAGCATCTCAGAATTGTCCTCCAGATTCTCAGAGAGCACCAGTTGTACGCCAAGTTCAGTAAATGCGAGTTCTTGCTCGATCGTATTTCTTACTTGGGTCACATCATTACCAGAGGAGGAGTGGAAGTGGATCCCCAGAAGATTGTGGCTATCGAGGCATGGCCAGTACCCAGCTCAGTGGCAGAAGTTCGCAGCTTTCTTGGATTGGCCGGCTACTACCGGCGGTTCGTCTCTGATTTTGCAAGGATTTCAGTGCCGATGACCCAGTTGACCCGCAAGGATGTGCCGTTCGTTTGGACAGCAGAATGTCAGGAATCATTTGAGAAGTTGAAGCGAGGTTTGATAACGGCTCCCATTCTCACACTTCCAGATGGGACCGGAGGATTCACAGTTTATTGCGACGCTTCAGGCAGAGGATTGGGATGTGTTTTGATGCAGCATGGGAAGGTAATTGCTTATGCGTCGCGTCAACTCCGTGATCATGAGAAGAATTACCCGACCCACGACTTGGAGCTAGCAGCAGTAGTATTTGCACTTAAGTTGTGGAGGCACTACTTGTACGGAGACAGAGTGGAGATATTTACTGATCATAAGAGCCTGAAGTATGTTTTCACCCAGAAGGATCTTAATACGCGGCAGAGAAGATGGCTCGAGCTACTGGTGGACTACGATGTGGATTTGCAGTATCATCCAGGGAAGGCCAACGTTGTAGCAGATGCGTTGAGCCGGAGAGCCGGAGTTTATTTCCTGACGACGCAACCAGAATTATTGTCGGATCTTCAGAAGATGGGTATAGAAGTGGTTCTTCCTTCCAATGTGGCCTTGATGGCCAGCCTACAGATTCAGTCCACCATAGTTGAGAGGATCCGGACAGCACAGTTAGCAGATTCCAAGATTCAGCGGCTCAGAGCAGAGTGCGAGGCAGGGAGAAGGCCAGAGTTATGTATTCATGAGGATGGTACACTTCGACACGGCACGCGTCTTTGTGTACCCAGTGGAGATATCAGACAGGAAGTCATGGCAGAGGCTCACAGTTCGCAGTATTCCATCCACCCAGGCAGCACGAAGATGTACAGAGATATTCGTCAACACTTTTGGTGGAATGGTATGAAGAGAGAGATAGCCCGATATGTCTCTCGATGTTTGGTTTGCCAACAGGTCAAGGCTGAACATCAGAGGCCAGCTGGACTTCTTCAACCCTTGCCGATCCCAGAATGGAAATGGGAGCACCTTACCATGGATTTCGTGACTGGGTTACCCAGATCTCCGACAGGCAGAGATGCTATTTGGGTCATTGTGGACAGGCTTACCAAGGTGGCACACTTTCTTCCATTTAGAGTTGGACAGTCGACGGCGCAGCTAGCAGAGATGTATCTCAGGCAGATCGTCAGACTTCACGGAGTGCCAGTCAGCATAGTATCAGACAGGGATACGAGATTCACATCGCACTTCTGGCGCAGTCTTCATCAAAGTTTGGGGACTCATCTCAAGTTCAGCTCAGCGTATCATCCGCAGACAGATGGGCAGTCACAGCGTACTATACAAACTCTCGAAGATATGTTGCGGTCGTGTACCCTTGACTTCGATGGTTCGTGGGAGGATCACCTGCACCTGGTGGAATTCTCGTACAACAATGGTTTCCAGGCCAGTATCCAGATGGCATCCTTCGAGGCACTGTATGGTAGGAAGTGCAGATCCCCGTTAGCATGGGACGATGTCGGAGAGAGACAGATGCTCGGTCCAGAACTGATTTCTCAGACGGTTGAAGTGGTCAGGAAAGTCAGAGATCACCTCCGAGTTGCTCAGGATCGCCAGCGCCATTGGGCCGATGCTCATCGGCGTCCCTTAGAATTTGCCGTCGGCGACCATGTATTCCTTAGGATCTCGCCTACCTGCGGCGTCATTCGTTTTGGCGTACGGAAAAAGCTTAGTCCTAGGTATATAGGGCCGTTCGATATTCTGGGCGAGTAGGCGATGTGTCCTGTCGTCTCGCTCTTCTGCCGTCGCTAAGTGAGGTACATGATATATTCCATGTATCCCAATTAAGACGGTACATCCCGGACCCGAGCCATATCCTAGATCATTCGAAATTGGTTGTTGGTACCAACCTTTCGTATGAGGAGAGGCCCGTGTCTATATTGGACCGGAGAGAAAAGACGCTCAAGAACAAGACTATTAACTTAGTCCGTGTTGCTTGGGGTCATCACTCTCTAGGTGAGTCAACGTGGGAGCGTGAGGACGACATCCGATCGCGATATCCCTACCTGTTTGACTCGTAAGGTATAATGTCTTCCTTGTGCCTTACGCTTCCCTTCCTTGCTTGCATTGTATGATTGTATGATTGAACTGCTTAGTGTAGCTTGTCTGTGCTTAGTATAGCTTGTCGTGGCAATCTCTAGCTCCTTGATTAAATTCCGAGGACGAAATTCTTTGAAGGTGGGTAGAGTTGTCACCCCCATTTCCTGTATTAAGTATTTGTACTCGTAATTTTATTTCGGCACATATTTTATTTTCTCGACTTGTGGATTCGGGTTCTCGTAAATGGGTTTTGGACCATGGCTTGGTTTTATTTTGTGGAGTTGGTTTGATTTGGTTTGGTTCATCATGAGTGGAACACCTTAGCCTATTCTCCACCTCCATTCCATCACAACTACCCTCATTAAAACCTACCAACCTTTTCTCTCTCCTCCATAACTCCATTAATTTCTTTCAACTTCTTCTTCTTCCTTCTTCCACACAACTCCCCAACCCATAGGCAAGTGCACCTTGCCATCAAATAAACACCACTTTTTATTTGTCCATTAACTAGATTAGGCCATGGAGAACAACTTTAGAACTTGACATTTTGTGATTTGGAGCTTTCATTCTTCTAGATCTAGGTTTTAACCATTTTCGAAAATCCTTGGTTTTGATCTATTAAACTTTGATTTTTGCTTGTTTTGATGCTTCCATGTGGAAGAGAATTCGATTTTACTCAAGTTAGAACTTTAAAAATCTAGATTTGGTTTTGATTTGACAAAGTTATGAAGAATTGAAGTTCTTGGTGTTCTTGGACCTGCTCTCGGCCAGGAAGAACATCCCTCTGCCTTGCGCTCTTTAGCGCATGGCCGGTTGCGCACCCCCCGGCCTGTGCTCTTTAGCGCAGGGCCGATTGCGCATGACCTCAGCCAGTGCTTTGCGCTGCGCTGGATTGCGCTGGCGCAAGCCATCCATGCGCAAGCCAGCCATGCGCAAGCCGACCTCTGCGCAAGCCAGCCATGCGCAAGCCAGCCTTGCGCAATCCACCTCTGTGCAATCCACCTCTGCGCAATCCACCCTTGCGCAAGGTAACCCCTGCGCAGTCTACCCCTGCACAGTCTACCCTTGCGCAAGGCAACTCTTGCGCAGCTCTTCCATGCGCAGTACATACCCTGCGCAGCCCAACCCCTGACCCCCCTTGCACAACCCACTTGTCTATGATGAATTGTTTATTTCTTTAAGCTTGGCTCTTCTATAGCCCTATATATATTGGTATTTTATTAGATATTTTACGTCCATTTTATATCCTTACGCCTTTTGTCATGAACTTGATTTTACTTAATATGTTTGGAATGACTATTGTACATGGCATGGTATGACAAGGAACTAGCATAACACGACAGTGACTCGTAATGGTGCACTCCTGACATGACCAACCTGACATGACAGTGACCCGTAATGGCACACTCCTGACAGTACCCTGACATGAATTATCTTGATAACTTGATAGTGGCCCGTGGCGGCGCACTCCTGACTTGACTTGACTTGTAACTTGTAACTTGACTCGTATAGTCTACTTGACACCGTGGGTGTTCCTGCTTGCTTGCTTGTACAATCCACTTGTCTTGTCTCGCATCATGTCTAGGACGTGACTTCCTGGGTACCACGGCCAGGAACTCGCGCTAAATTGGATTAGGCTAATGATTAGATCAAACTAGAACATAGAGAATTTTCAGTCACAGGCAATCTCGTTATCTGGGCGCTTTAATGGACTTGTAGCTTGCCGACGAGTAGAGCACATTTCCAGCACACTGTCATGTGTTGCACCCTCTAAGTCACCTAAGGGTACATTTGTCTCCCGGACAATGTACCCACCTATAACTCTCAACCTGCGGAAGGATAACTGGATAGTCTGCAGGGCTTGGGACTGGAATTCTCACTTGCATCTTGTTAGTAATTAGGTTTGTGATAACCCTAGTTAGTTAAAGTAGTAAGCCGTAGTATTTGTTTGGCCGATTGCGAATGGATGGTGTCCAGCCTTGTCTAAGTCTTGTCTAGCTCCAGTACCTGCTATCTCCTGAGCATGTTTGTTTTACTTATCTTAACGATAAATGAGTAGAGACAGTGAGCTATTCAGGCGAAGGGTTACAACCCCGGTCCTTGTCTGGTTTAAGGATTGTAACCTGGCTCCCGGAATGGTTCCACGTCCCTAGTCGTTTATCGCCCTGTGTATTTTACTACTTGTACTTCTTTTATTCTTATGTTCTGATATGCTGGCTTTTGTTCTTAATTGTGGCCTCCTTTGTGGCACTTGCTCTTTCTGGGGTTTGACCCAACTGGTTTTGTGTGGCCAGATTTCGCAGCAGCTCCCGAGGATCTACCGAGCTTCCAGCCCAATGGTGACAACTAGACGGAACCCGGACCAAGAGTGGGTTTTCCTTTTTGTTTCACCCACTTATATGTAAATTTATTCTTTTGAGACATTTAGCCGACGAGCACCTGTTAGCTCGATGCACATTTACTTACTGTCTGCCTACGGGCTGTAAACATGATTAACAAATCCTAGGGTTGATCATGTATGACTGAACTCTTGCTAGTCCCATCATTTTGTACGACTAGCTTCATGATCATCCAATATGTAATATTTGGGACGCCTTATGTATATATATTTGATGCTCTAATATCTTGTAACTCTGTTAATTGCTTGAGATTGAGACAATAGGCTTGACCTTAAGAGACTGCTGGCTTGTAGTAAACCCTCATATCTAGACAGCCGTGACCGTATAGTTGAGATATATTCTATTTCAATATACGTAGCTGGCTATGTCTGCCCCCGCTCTCCAGTATTCTGGTTCTGGGGCGTGACATTGGGGGTGTCCACGTGTCCAACAAATGGACACAAAGTGTCCAAAACCTCACGAACACACTGTATCAGTGAACACATGGTCGTAATGTGTCTCCGTGTCCATTTTGGACACGAAAAACACTTCAATTAGGGTTAGGGTTTACCTTCAGTCTCCTCGCGGTGGTGGAGGAGGAGGAGGAGGACAAGTTCGGTGGTGGAGGAGGAGGATCTCGCGGTGGAGGAGGAGAAGGGGCTCGCGATGGAGGAGGAGGAGGAGAAGGGGCTCGCCGGAGGGAGGAGAAGGGGTTCGCGGTGGAGGAGGAGGATGAGCGGCGCCGGAGGGAAGGGGGTCGGGCTGTCGTCGAGGTCGGGAGAAGAGGGTCGGGAACAAAAAATTTGATGAGAGGGAGAAATGAAAAGTCGAATCGAGGAAACCCTATTTACCAGCAATTTAGCGACGTCCGTAAATACGTCGCAAAGCGTCGACTTTCCTTTAATATTCGGCGACGCCATAAGCTTTGCGACGCTAAACGTCGCTGAACTAATAAAACTGCGACGTTTTTCGACAAATCAACGACGTTGCTTTTTATTACACTAAAGGTAGTCGTAATATGTCGCTGTTTGTCGCTATCAGCGACGGGTTGTGACGCTTACTTTTGGCGTCGCTAATTCCATAAATATTAGCGACGTTTTAAGTTGGCGTCGCTAATTTCGTCGCTGATATGGCTTATTTTGGTAGTGTTATACATATGGTTTGCGTTTTTGTTTGTGACAACTGACAAGCCTATTTTTGTCCTGTTGAGTTTCAAGATACATTTGTTCCTTAACAATGGAAGCCTCTTATTCAAGCGAATCTAGGAGCATATCATGATTTGTGTCTTGCATATGAACATCAAGCACATTAGATCAAATGTGGTCTCTCGAAGTTTAGTGATGAGCTCAATATTGTTTTGTTCTTGCCCATGTTACAGTGCTTTTTTTGTTTGGTAAAATAGCTTAGTTCCATAGGTTCTTGTGAAAACGACCATTCTTCAGCTGAAATCTTGCTTAATATTATTATTACACATAATCCTGCTGTGCTCACCTCATAGAGAAAAATGATTTTAATGTCCTTTCAAGGCCAGTATGTTTTCCATACATGGGTATTGAACCCGCGAATATGTTTTGGGTTTGGGGTTAATTATACAAGTAGCTAAATCTATTATATTCATCTCTTGAGATTGAAGCTAAATCTATTCTATTTAACGTTTGTGAAAAAAAGAAGGACATAATTTTTTTTGTCCGTCTTGAACCCACTGAACCTCATGACCGGCCCTGTCAATAGCCAATCAATAATACCATACCATCACAAAAGGAATCCTTAGATCAAATGACAGTCAATTATGGTTTGCCTACGACTAGTAGACATGGTAGGCCCCACACCGAACGTCTGGAACCGTCCGATCGCCAACGGACGGACACGAAAGCGATTGGTTTGTGATCATTGTGCAAAATGGCACCACCAAAAGAGAATTTTGTTCTCAAATCATCATGACCAACGTGTATCGATATGTACTTGCAACAAGAAGTTGAGTCTATGGTCCATAATTTTGTTTTGATTTTTGTAGTGCTAAAAAGGTTTTGGAAGGCTAGTTCGAAATAAATGTTTCCTCCTTCTACCTAGCATTGGATACACAAGCTTTTTTTTTAGTGAAGCATTTCAAATGCCTACCTACTCAAGGATATCCTTCCTTTTCCATAATAAAATAAAAAAAGACTAAATGCCAAATATTACAAAGGAAGTTTTGTTAAATATTTTACTAACAAATATTTGATGATTTTTGGATAATATAAAACATGATACTAGCTATTTCAATACAATAATACTAGGAATAGGGAGATATGTTTGCGTGTGCAACTTCTAGTGAAAAAATAATGAATAAATTTTTTTTTTTAGATATCCGACAATACGCACTAGACTTTGTGCATATTGTATTGCGTGCCTTTTGGATCAACTGTTCCTAACTCCAACAATTTTTATAAATTGAAGTATTAATATGTCCCTGTGGTTCGATCTACTAATCTTTCGCCATCTAGTCAGGATCTTATGCCTCTTCTGGACAATCACAAGGGTGTTAGATATTAAATCTTAGTTCTTATCAATATTATTTGACATACACGTTCCAATAATTTTATGACATGCATTAATTTTAAGCCGATTAAAGAAGTAACCAATGTATGAATTGGAAGAATTAGATTAATATTAAATTAATAAAAAAATAGAATATTTTATGGTATTGTCTATAAATTTTAATAGAAAAAACCTAAAGTACAAAAGTACTCGTATATATATATATATTTTTAAAATTTTATATTCCAAACAAATATATATTTTCTCTACCATTATAGTGCTGCTTGGAAACAACAAAATGTGAGCCGTATTCTCCATTAACTAATATAATTTTTTTTACATTTTTTTAAAAAAAATATTCTAACTATCGCGTATATATTCTCATGTAGTTAAAGAAAAAAAAAATACTAAGATCATTCTAACTACCTTAACATATAAAAATTCTAAAATATATTCAATATTTAAATTATATTTAAATTAGGTATACGATATTATCTAACTAAACACATATCTATAATAATTCCTAGTTAAAATATGTTTAAATCATTTTTAAAATTTTTAATATTTTTTCAATTATATATATATATATATATATATATATATATATATATATATATATATATATATATATATATATAACACGTTAAATTGAGACTTAAAATTCATAGATTTTCTCCATATTTCTCAATCCAAAAACCAAGTCTCCGTAACCGTGATACATGGGCCTCCACCATCATGGGCGCCGCCATCGTCTCCCGGGCCCACTCCTAACCCCCCGGCCCAGTCACGTGTTTCGCCAGGACACCGTACGCCTCTCTTTCTAGAGACAAGACTCAAGAGTCCCTCCGCTTACTCTAACCGCTGGTGCCCGCATCCACACTACATCAGACCTTTTACTCTTCTTCCCATTCTTCCTTTTGACTGTCCTCCCCCTCGAGATCGGTGACCAGACCGCCGGAGCCCCCCCCTTGCCTCCGTCCACCGGTCCGATAACCGCCCCCTCTCCCGCTCCCGCCACTTTCTCTCTCCATTAAGAAGAGGGAGGGAGGGAGAGAGAGGAAGGAGTGTTTGTTTGTTTGCTTTCTCTCTCTCTACTTTTTTTATTATTCTTCTTCTAGGGTTTCTTTGTGAGCTTTGGAATGGAAGATTGATGAGAACCGGAGGAAAGATCTGGCGCCATCTATGACGACTGGGAACGGAGGGGAGTCGATGCCGGCATGGAATGGCAGATCTCGGCGATCGCGACATTGACAAGGTCAGAAGAACACCACCTCTCGACTCTTCGTCTTCTTCTTCTCGTTTGCTGTGTTCTTGAATAGTTAATTTCGATCAGGTTTAGAATGCTCCTCTTAGTGTAAATATGCCTTTTTTTTTGAGTTTGGATGCCGTTACTAGGTTAAAATGCTCGTCTTAATGTAAATATGTCTGATTGTTGGAATTTGGATGCCCTTACTATGTTATAATGCTCTCCATAGAGTAAAGGTGGCTGCTTTTTGGAGTTTGGATGCTGCAACTAGGTTAGAATGCTTGTCTTAGAGTAAAGATGTCTCCTTTTTGGAGTTTGGATGCTGCAACTAGGTTAGAATGCTTGTCTTAGAGTAAAGATGTCTCCTTTTTGGAGTTTGGACGCCGATGGTGGGAGGAAGTTGTGATTTGTGGAGTAAAAGCAGACGGAAAGGAGAACAAATTCTTCATTCGCTAAACTTTTGGGGCAAGTTACTTGTATTGGAATAATATAAATATAACCTAATAGCCTTCAAACCTGTTTTGGTGGCAGCAGGTACTTTTAACATCTAACTAGAAGCTCATTCCTAGCTGGGAGTAGATCATTTCCCTTGAATGATTCGTATATTGGTCTCTGTTGAGCAAATCATGCACCATTTCGTCCTCGATTGACGATGTGTATAATTTCAAGAAAACACATTACTCATCCATCTCAACATTCTTAGTTTGTCTATAATTTCTTCGGACATGTTGCTTCTTGATCACCTGAGAGTTGACTCATAAATCATAGGTATTCTTATAGTGATCTTATGGTACTCTACGACAAACAAAGCACTCCAAAAATGCTTTTAATTTATGAATGATATATTCTTCACTCTCATTATCATGAAATATAATTGCAAGCAGGTACTTGATAATTTGGTATCTACTTAGTACTGACTACTACCAACGGGAGTAAGAGATCGTAATTTTGACAGTAAAATGTATAAGAGAGCTGCAAAGGTTAGTTAAAAAGGTTTACATCTTTTTGGAAGAAAAACAAATCTTCATCCACGTTTCACCCTAGTACTTCGTTGTAAGGTACGGAGCAGCCACAACGGACTACTCCAAGAGAGGATCATACATAGATGATTACATCAGAGGTGAATGGAGAAACATAGACTTCTCTTGTCTTTACGCTTTTCTTATCCACTTTATCACCTCTCTCTCTCTCTCTCTCATGGTGCCACTGACCCAAAGGATTCTTTTTAAGTGGAACTCAGCATCGTAACTGTTAGCTAAGCATGATTCCTAATTGTGCTCTCCAATATCTTCAAGTGTAAGTCTAACATTCACATTATAATAGGTATCTATATATGATTTGTGTAAGCCAAAGAATGCAACATTGTCCTTCTTGGCCTATGTCCATTTACCAACTAAAAGAGCTAGTGGATTTTAACTGTGACACAATTAACACTTTCTTGTGCCATCTACCAGCCCAACTTCTCAGAGTCAGAAATTGGAGCCAGTATAGTTGCTTTCTGCTACCATTCTTACAAGTTGCATCACATTTCGGTATGATTTTTCTTATTACGAGAGCCAAGTAACTCTAGTAGACTGTGGTAATATATGACCATCTTGAACATCATATCTGTGCGACCGTCAAATATCCATGTATAATGGTGTAATTAATGAATACATTGGACCAGCCGACTATTACAACTAAACAACTAAAACCCAACAAAATGTAATAAAATAATACTGAATACAACAATACAAAAAATAATGAAATATTCTTTTTAGAGTAGAAAACCCTTTGCCATTCCTTTTCACTTTTTGGCTAATGTGCCATGAATGCATTCCTGTAGCAAATTGTATCTTACCTCCTTGACTATACTCTTTACAGTCTAGCCCTATGTTGCATGGACACTAGAAAATGGTGTTCTTTTTCGGACCTTGACCACACCTGTATCCTAGTTTGTATTCATCGAACATCGGTGAATATATTGTGCATATCTAAATTCTAAAACATTTCATATCCAGTACCCGTATTGTGCCCTTATTGTATTCGTGCAACGTAGGTTAGCCTCTTCATCTATGCTCTTTATAGTCTAGGAAACTTGGAAGGTGCTCCTTGTTTGTATGAGCTACTACGTATCTAAAAGGTAGGTCTAGCCACTTGCCAACTTGTCCCGAGTTTTTTATGACAAGTCCCTCTCATTCTCATAGCTGCCTTTGGCTAGGAATTTGACACCAACAAAATGGGTGGACATCATGTCGGCACCCGGTCATAAAAACTTCTTCAAATCCTTTAGGGAGCCTCATTTTGATGGGAGAAGGCTGGATGACGCCGATGACCGTGGGTGACCCATTTCTAGGCTAATGCCAGACCAAATATCTAAAACAACAGGATTTGATAGTATGTGCAAATACAATAGTATAAGTAAATAGTATAATTTTCAATATAATTTTTTTAGAAGAAGCATATTTTTGAGAACATTAATCTTTTGAAGTATTTTGACCTAACTAATAGGGCTAACATCTAAATAGTTTTGACTTTTGAGTGATGAGTGATGACTTGGCTTGAACTACATCAATCTTTCAGGCTATTATGGATGGTCTTGACCCTTGACATGATGGTCTTGGAAACAAGTTAATTGTAGAATAATCCTAATTATGTTGAAACCATCCTTTATCAGATCTAAACCATCATTTATCAGCGCTAACAAACCAGAAACTGGGGCAATATCATTCTCGGCTGATGCTTTTTAGAAATTCAAAAAAGTTGATAAACAACAACAAAAGTTCAAGCCAACCTGACAAAATGGGGGAGAGCGGAAGGTTGCTGAAACTCTTCAATGTTCATAGAACTTCCATGTCACATGAGATAAGTACCATATGCTACACATGAAATTTGGTGCAGTTATACCATCCATATAATAATTTGCACTATTAGCATATGTGGTAATGTGAAATTACCTTATTAATGTTAACAGTGCGAGGATCTTTTGTGGATCATTTGTATATTGGGGCAAGATGTCAAGGGCACCCGGAGGGAGAAGATAAAATTTGGTTGAGGAGAGGAGTTTATGTTTTATTTGAAGTTGGTTGTTTAATTATAATTATTAGTAATTAGCTGAAACAAAAACAAAACTCAAGCTTATTTTTGTGGGTGAGGAAATTGAATTCTCAAATTGAGGCCTCATACCCAAATAAGGCATGCTTGTTTATCACTTAAGTTACATGAATATAGTTTTCTGCAATTAAATTTCAAGGTAGCTTAAAAAGTAAATTGTCCCCTTTAAACCACAGTACTGAGACCCCCCATCCTCTTGGAACCGTGATTCAGATTCCTCGATTGCAAACTTGGCGGGTTCCCTATCTGGATAGTGAAAGGTGGCGACCGGACGGTCCATATCTTACAAGATGAAGTTAAACAAATCAATGAAATGGTAATTTTAAAAGGCAATAAATTAGTTAATTGTCAAAAGTGAAGGGTACAAGAGTAGATTGTTATATGACTTGGTCAAATTCTTATCTAATGAACACAAATGTGCGTGTGTGTGTAAAATAAATTAGTTAATTGTCAAAAGTGAAGGCTACAAGAGTAGATTGTTATAGGACTTGGTCAAATCCTTCTCTAATAAACACAAAGGTGTGCATACGACTTGGTCAAATCCTTACTAGTTAAGTGTGTACCCCACCCCCTACGAAGGTAGCATACCCCATAGTCGTACTCACAGCGTGTATTGAAATAAACTGCGGCCCAGATATCTATGCTTTAAACACGTTGATTAACCTCTATAACCTAAACATGCAACATAAGCATATATATATATATATATATATATATATATATATATATATATATATATATATGCAGACGTATGGAGGGGATTATGCAGGGTTTGGTGTCCCAGAATCAGGCAGCTTTCATCAAGGGACGATCGATAGCGGAGCACAACCTACTTGCACATGAGATGGTGAGAGAGTTCAGCAAACCTGGGGGGATGAAGGCTTGTGTCAAGCTTGATCTACGGAAAGCCTATGATACGGTCAACCGGGACTTTCTGTGTCACTTGATGCTCGCTATAGGGTTCGACGAGAGGTGGGTAGCGAGGGTGAGGGAGTGCATCTGCTCCCCTACTTTCTCAGTCCTCATCCAGGGCACGCCACATGGCTACTTTAGGAGCAACAAGGGGTTGAGGCAGGGTGACCCGCTCTCACCGTACTTGTTTACCTTGGTGATGGAGTATTTCACATGCATGATTGACACGGCGGTGCATAGCAAGAGGATCGTCCCCCTCTTTCGGTTGGTGAGACCGGTGGTCTCCCATCTGATTTATGCTGACGATTTATTGGTGCTCCTCCAGCCTTCCATGTGGGGAATGAGAGCGCTATCAGACATTATGGAGGAGTTCAGGAGGCTTTCTGGGCTTCAGTTAAATAGGAAGAAAAGCAGAGTCTACTTCAGTTCCCGATGCACGCTTAAGGAGGAGAGAGCCTTCGCCCTGGGAGTAGAAAAAGGTGAGCTCCCAGTGAAATACTTGGGGGTCCCGCTGACGGTCAACTACGCCAGAGAGCAGGATTGTCACAGCTTGGTGGATTTTGCTCAAAGGAGAGTGGAAGGCTGCCAGGCTGCGGGTCTATCATTTGGCGGGCGGATTGAGTTGGTGAGATCGGTTATCGCTGGCATCACGATGTTCTGGCTCCAGTCTATCCAGATCCCGGCGGCCACTATTCGAAAAGTGGAGTCCATCTGTGCTGACTTCATTTGGAGGGGAGGGATGTATGCGATTTCTTGGGACCAACTATGTCGTCCCCGGGAGGAAGATGGAGTGGGGCTGAGGCCTCTATATGCGGTCAGGAAGGCAGCTTGTGTGAAGATGGCATGGAGATTCATCAAGGGGGGTCGCTTTGGGCGGAATGGATGGCGAACAGATACCTAAGGCGGACAAACTTCTGGGCATGCAGGATAGACAATAATTTCTCGGTCACATTTAAGGCCATTCTGAGGTGTCGGCCGGTGCTTAAGACCGCTATCTGCAGGAACATGAAAGATGGGACGACCACTGATCTATGGCTTGACCCTTGGTTGGGTTCCAGATCCTTGCTGGAGATATTGGGAGGACAGCTGTACAGAGAGGCGGGCATGGGGCTCACATGCAGTCGGATCATCAGAGATGGGATATGGAGGCCAGAAGGATATCCTTATACAGCTCAGCTAGCCGAGGAGATCCGTTTTGTTACGATTGATGATAGCCAGCACGAGGACTCCTGGAGCTGGGCCGGCCCAGGTTCGGGGAGAGGGTCAGGACTATTCTGCTTTCGCAGCTGCTATGACATGGTTCGGACTCACCACGACCAGGCTGAGGAGGTGGACTTCATTTGGGGTAGTCCGAAAAATGCAACTATGTGCCTACCAACTCCTGCGGGACAGATTGATGACGAGAGACAGACTCCTCAGGTTTGGGATGCAGATCCCAGATGCCAAGTGTGTGCTATGTAACGGGGAGGACGAATCTATGGGGCATCTCTTCTTTGAATGTCCGACGACCTGGCACATATGGACTGAGCAGTGCGTGCATCTGAGAGGAGGAGTTGGTGTGGATAGAGACATCAGGAGCATTCTCAGCTGGATTCGAGGTCACAGAGACGGGGATCCGGGGTGGGCCAGAAGAGCCAGAGTTCGTCTCGCCGTTTCCGTTTGGCACATCTGGAAGGAGCGGAACAGACGTATTTTCGAAGGCCTGACTACCCCTCCCATTGGAATTCTACATAACATAGAATTCGATGTATCAGTAATGGCCCCATAACATTATAATTTGGGGTGTGAGAAGTTGTGATATTAGTGTATTGTAATACTTTTACCGCTATGTGCGAGGAATAAAATTCACCCTTATTCCAAAATATATATATATATATATATATATATATATATATATATATAACCTGAACATGCAACAGAAGCAAAAATATTAGGCAAAGTATCCATGGGCCATGGGCTCTTCCCTACTAGTTAAGCGAACCAAGGCATACTAGTTAAGTGTGTACCCCACCCCTCGCTACTATGTACGAAGGTAGCATACCCCATACTCATACTCACAGCGTGTATTGAAATAAATTGCGGCCCAGATATGTATGCTTTAAACACGTTGATTAACCTCTATAACCTAAACATGCAACAGAAGCAAAAATATTAGTTGAAGTATCCATGGGCCATGGGCTCTTCTCAGTATGATGGAATTTGTGGATAGCAGCAGATGTTCTTGACCTACTGATCAATATAAGGTTTTCCAATCGATTATGCACCTCTTTGAAGCATGCAGCCCTGCTTGATGAGGTTTATGACATGTGAAGGTTGAACAGTTCAAAAAACAGACCAGTTTTTCTGTATACTGCATGATACTTGTTCCATGTGATTTCCTGAATATTTTCTGAAATTTCTAGTTCTTTCAATTTAATATATGGTAAGTGATTCTATGAGCATGTTGATTTGTTTCTCTTAATTATTATGCATGCTTTGTAGCTTTTAGAATTTAAGTTTCATGTGGATGATGACTTCACACGTGCGAGCATGATGCTGAACTTGGGCAGAATTTCCTCTATATGACATTACCTTTTTAGCATTATAGTCTATGCATAGCAATATATTTTTGCTCATAAAGTTTTAGTATTATGGTTCAAGTACACAGGTCAATCTTTTGATTTGGGAGTTCTTACCTCGTGTTACATTACGTTTCTTTTTCTTTTTTTTTCTATATAAAACATTTTCTTATTACGAAGAAAGTTATATCTCATAATTGCTTGACACCTTTGTTTTACCAATAATCTTGACAACGTAAGTTATTGTTCTTTTTTTTATGCATATTGTATTTTTTTTCTCATTTGGGAATCATTAACTCAATTCTGTTTCTAACTTATGTCCTCTGACTTTTGTTTCTAAAGACACTTGTTGCTCTGAAGAAAGGTGCTCAGTTGCTCAAATATGGTCGCAAAGGGAAGCCAAAGTTCTATCCTTTCAGAATATCTATTGTGAGTTTGTTACCGAGGTCAACAGTTATTGTCTAAATTACGGAAGAGATGCCTCTGATTTTCCAAGATTCTTGTGAATTAAATCATACCTCCGCATCATCATCATCATCATACAAGCCTTCACTCATCAGAATGGGGTCGGCCATGGAGCATACTCCATACAAGATTAGACAAAGTTGTATGACCTTATATTATTTTATTTATGCTGAAGATATATTTCATTGAAGTAATATTTTGAAAGGTAGTCTGATAAGAAGGCACTATAGTCAACTTGAATGCTATGTTACTTACAGGATGAATCATTGTTAATTTGGCTATCTAGTAGTGGAGAGAAGAGTTTGAAGTTAGCTTCTGTTTCAACAATCATTCCTGGTCAAAGAACTGTGAGCCATTCTCTCTAGCTACTATCTATATTCTTGTGTTAGTGTTTTAGATTACACTGTCTGTACATATTAATTCTTTTGAAGACGTGGCACTTGAATCTTTGACAATAAACTAACGTTTGTTATTTTATTCACTTTCCAGCCAGTTTTCCAACACCATTTGTGCCCTGAGAAGGATTACTTGTCCTTTTCACTTGTATACAACAATGGGAAACAGTCGCTTGATCTGGTGAATAACCTGTTGTTGTGGATTTTTAAATCTTACCTTTTGATTTTGCTGTAATTTTATTTTCATGTACTTGTCTACCAGATATGCAAGGATAAAGCTGAGGCAGAAGTGTGGTTTGCAGGCCTGAATGCATTGATTTCTTCATTTCAGCGTGGCCGTTCAAAAATTGATGGATGGAACGTTGGACTTTCTTATGATGTAATGTTTCACCTTGGCATCCCTATAACTGTTTTTCTTGATAAGCTTTGCTTTCAAGTAATTTTAATCATGAAAAACATATCCTATCAGATTGTTAAATCTGAATTTATTTTGATGTGCTATATTGTTACAGAGTTCTTGTTTGAATAATAATTTGGTTTCCTGTGAAAGCTGGTCATAATAATTGGTATAAATTTTAACTATGGTGTCTACATGGTACAATTTGATCTCGATGTTAGATATATTGCTGCTGCCCCTTTTGAACTACAGCCACAACCTTGACCAACTCTTTGAGGTCAGATTTAGGGAGATTTAACCAAAATGGATCCATGATCCCGTTGGTTTAACAATTAAATGTCTCGTGTGTGTTCCTTCCAACCCTTCGTTAAATCTCTAAGGATAAACACTTATTTTTAAGAGGCTTAAGCAAATGGCTGAGATGCTAAATTCAGTCTTACTGGATACCATAGCAGTTGCTTCTTTGTCAGGAGTCACAGTGAAAGCACGACCTTCTTGTATGCTGAGCATGACAAGCCTGATAAAATTTATGTAGGCTACTCTTCTCACAGTTAGCAGTTATATAGCATAAACACTGTGGCCAACTATAGCATTTAGTATTACTATAGACATAATTTGGTAAGACCTAGAACGGCATGTTGTTTGGTTTGCTGCCGTAGCTAACATTTAGCTTCCACGGAGTACTATGGTTATACTTGGTATTCAGTAGTGCAACCTTGATGCATGATGCAATGGAGGTGTTGCAGTAGTTTCAAAGTTGTTGTCAGATTAGAGTAAATCCACGCTCAGTCTCTCGAGGTTGAAGGTCTTCTACAAGTAGTTGGGCTTAAAGAAAGGAAGAAAAGTCTTATGACAAATTCCAGAACTTCTAGGGTGCAAAGTCTGCATGAGATAATGGAGGTCTGCAGTAGTTTCATAGTTGTTGTCAGATTGGAGTAAATCCAAGCTCAGTCTCGATGTTGAAGGTCTTCTACCAGTAGTTGGGGCTTACAGAAAGGACGAGAAGTTTTATAGCCCATTCCAGAACTCCTAGGGTGCAAAGTCTGCCTCCATGGGGAAGCAATCTGATGACATTTCATACTTTGCCTTCAAAAAATAAAGTGGATCTTTATGCTCTTAGTATGTCAGTGATAGAAAGATATCCTAAAGTAATAACTCTCGAATCAAGGATTACCCCGTTAGAAACCTTTATATTGTGCATAGACTAACCAAGAATATACACTTTTATTTGGTTTTAAACTCCCGGTAATTTTAAGCTAAAATTGAATTTTCTAGGATGGACTGGTTGGAGATTTTCTATGGAATTGAGGTGTAATCTACCTAAAGATTCAAGAAACTGATAATCTAATTTCTGGTTTCCAGCTTGTTATAAAAAGTGCACATATAGTTATTGATACCAATATGCTGCATTATGCATAAGTAAATTTGAGGCTTTATTATTGAGCTTGGGTAAATCTATGAGGATGTAGTAAATTTGTGATTTGACTTGAGGTCTGTTTTATAACTGGAAACCCTATGCAACCTAATGAAACTTGTTTTCATGAGGTCATAAAACTCAATGGATCATAAAATTAGGTTGCACGTCTTTCAGAAACTTGAAACCTTGTGAAATTTTTGAGGTTCAACAATTATAAAAAAAGAAGCAATTGTACAAGTTTCAATGTTTGGAAGCTGAAACCATGCTACTGGATTGCATTTGCGGCAGGAAATGTTTCTTATTTATGGATTAAGTAAATATATTCCGTAAGTTTTTCATAGAGGTTTTAGTGGGCTTCGTCCAAATTATGTAAATTTTGTGAGTCTAAATTGCTAATGTCTCACCACAGGACCCATTATTTTTTGCAGCCCACTGGAAATAGGTTTCAGCCGGTCCCGAAGTTCTAAAAAGCAACATCAAAATGGTGTTTCAGTTGGTTTCATGGTTTCACCGCAGCTTTTAACTTTTAAGTTGACACACCCAACCTTTGGTCAAGAGAAGTATTACCTTATAATGGGCCTTAAGACGGATATGGGAGCCTGGTTCTCATGATCCTTTGCTCAACCTTAGGCTAGAAGTTGCTCATTTCAAAGGTTCATTTATATTATTATAGATTCTTTCAACCTGAGTGTTTGAATTAAATATCTGTAGGAAACTATAATTTAGTATTAGTCATTTGTCTAGGAAAAAAAAGTGTCAAGCCTGGACAAGTGTTTCAAAGATCCATAACACGAAGATCTGTAACCCTTTGGAAGCAGAGTTAGATAGAACACCACCTGACTTTTACTTGTCCCAAGCGCATGTGTACATGGTAGACTCTTGGTCAACCTTAGGGTAACAAATTGCTCATTTCAAAGGTTGTATTTCATTGAGAATGTTAGTTAACCAATGTTCCCCAATGCTTGACCTAATAGGAACGGCCGATATTGATATTATATATATATATATATTAAGCCTTTTAACACCTCTCTTCACGTGTGGGGCAGGATCGCAAGAACCTGGTCTGTACATGCATTGGATAAGCATAAATCATGCACTTGGGCTGAACCACAGTTAAAGGAGGATAGCACATGGAAAGTTAGGCAGAATAAACCGTTTAATTGGTGGAAGGGGATTCAAACCTAAGACCTTTTGCTATGATAGTATTGTTGGGCACATCGGAAATAAACCCAAGAAACTCAGAAAAAATTCACAACCACAAAGACAATGATTTACGTGGTTCGGCCAAGATGTCTACTTCCACAAACGAGGGTGATTTAGTTCCACTATAAAGAAGAAAAGGAATTACAATAGCTCTCAACACTTCTCTCCTTGCACTCAAGAACTCTCTATCACAAAGATTAAAAAAAAAATATCTCAATTTTTTTTGTGTTGAACTTATTCAACAACTTTAGCTCTCTTGTGTTGAACTTATTGAAAAACTTGAGCACAATGAGATACTTGTGTTGAACTTATTCAACAACTTACATTGAGCACTCTTGGAGGTGTCTTGTGGAGAACCTTTAGACCCCTTTATATACCATGACAAATATCTATATATGGAAATCCAATCCTATGTAGGCTTATATATTGGAAATCCAATCCACATATATTAGAAATCCATATATGGAAATCCAATCAAATATATGGTCAAAGTCAAAAATGGTCATGGACCTATTTTCTATGATTTGGATATTTTCCTTCAAGTATGTTAATTAACCAATGTTCCCAAATGCTCTAGCTGATAGTAACGGGCCAACATTATATCTTAAACATCTTAAGAAGGAACATTTCTTCCAACACTAAACTGCTGTTACTTCATTTGATTTTAGTATACCTATTAGATAGGAGGAAATGGAACTTCTTTGAGGAAAGGTGTTGTAGCTGCAAAATTTCACGGCGGAGATGTGAAAAGGATATTATATCAGTAAAAGGAATATGGCGAAGTAGAGTGCTTTGTTATTGTAAGATGCCCTTAAAGTTGGCATATCAGAAACATGGCATATCGACAGTATGCTCCTAAACCACATTTCATTCCAACAAGTTTTCACCCAAAAATCTATCGCTTCAAGCATGCCGGCAGCATGCTGTTTAAAGGCTCAAAATTGGGTTGGGCGCAATTCTAACGTCCTTGTCAGATGTCCCTTAAACCCATAACTGGGCCCTTAGAAGAAAAAGGATTCATGTTGCCAACCTCAAATATTATTTTATTACGGTTTTGCTGTTGTAGAAATTATATACATGCTGTGGCTGCCTTAATCCAACTTCTCACAGGGGGGAAGAAGAGATGAGCATAAATTTATAGTCCACCAAGCACCAAGAGCAATGTGAATGGGTTTGCTACTCACATAACCAAAAATATTTGTAAATCCACTTTACAAACAAAATGCAGCACCTGAATCAGTGTATCCCAAATATGTGCGTGATCAACTGTCACACCATCTTCATCCTAGTCTTTCCCCCCTCAAAACTGATTGGCCGTGGAGTACAACTACGAAAAGGCTATTAAGCTGTTAAAATGCGCCATTATTACCACATAATATTGATACGGGGATACCACCAGGGGCGGGGAATAAACCAAAATGAGGCCTGGGCCTGAAGAGAAAGATAAATAAAGATGAAAAAAACATAATAGCCATAAAAAATTAACATTATGTAAGCAACATCACCAAAAATTTCAAAGTGGATTGGAGTAGGAATACTATCTTTCTGGCCCTCAAACTTCATATGAATTCTCTTTAAGAATCGAGTCAATATCTCGTCTTATCCATAATTTGATCAAATCTATCTGATAATATATATATAGTGGGACTTCTTTCCATGTCAGGTACACCACCTCTATTCATTCTTGATACTTATGTCCTTCTGAATTGTTTCAGGATGCAAAGGACTTGATTTCCAATAGTGCAAGTGACAGCTCCATCAGCACCATACTGGACATTAGTTCTCCGGAAAACAGTCTAAATACAACTTCCGTTATCTCCCTTGAGAATTTGGCTTTTTCAGATAGATCAGATGTAACAAATATGCAAGTAAAAGGATCTTCAGATGTTTTCAGAGTCAGTGTGTCCAGTGCTCCTAGTACTTCCAGTCATGGTTCTGCACAAGATGATTATGATGCTTTAGGTCATGTGTATGTATGGGGTGAGGTCATATCTGATAATTCGGCGAAAGGTGCCACTGGTAGTAACGTCAGTCAATTTAGTGCAAGAACTGATGTCCTTTTACCTAAACCTTTAGAGTCCAATCTAGTTTTGGATGTTCTCCATGTAGCCTGTGGTGTCAAGCATGCTGCCTTAGTGACCAAACAGGGAGAGGTTTTTACATGGGGTGAAGAATCTGGTGGTCGTCTCGGACATGGAGTTGAAACAGATGTCATCCACCCCCGTCTTGTTGAACCTTTGGCAGCCTACAATGCTGATTTTGTTGCTTGTGGCGAGTTCCATACGTGTGCTATATCTGTAGCTGGTGAACTTTATACTTGGGGAGATGGTACTCATAATGTTGGGCTTCTTGGTCATGGTACTGATGTCGGTCACTGGATACCTAAGAGGGTTTCGGGACCATTGGAGGGTCTTCAAATTGCCAATGTTACTTGTGGCACCTGGCATACAGCTTTGTTAACTGCCGCTGGGCAGTTATTCACGTTTGGTGATGGAACATTTGGTGTCTTAGGCCATGGAAACAGAGAGAGTGTTTCACTTCCAAGGGAAGTAGAATCATTGATGGGCTTGAAGACAATTGCTGTTGCATGTGGAGTGTGGCATACTGCTGCCGTGGTAGAGGTTATTGTAACTCAGTCTAGTGCCAGCATATCATCTGGAAAATTGTTTACGTGGGGTGATGGAGACAAATATCGCCTTGGTCATGGTGATAAGGAACCACGACTTAAGCCCACTTGTGTGCCTTCACTTATTGATTATAATTTTCATAAGCTAGCCTGTGGTCACAGTCTTACAATTGGCTTGACAACTTCAGGACATGTTTTTACTATGGGAAGCACTGTTTACGGTCAGCTTGGAAATCCCCATTCTGATGGGAAGCTTCCATGTCCCGTTGAGGATAAGCTCGGTGGTGAATCTGTCGTAGAGGTTGCTTGTGGTTCATACCATATCGCGGTCTTGACATCTAAGAGTGAAGTTTACACATGGGGAAAGGGTGCCAATGGGAGATTGGGCCATGGGGACCTTGAAGATCGGAAAACACCTACACTTGTTGAAGCTTTGAAGGACCGATCAGTTAAACGCATTGCCTGTGGTTCAAACTTTACAGCTGCGATCTGCCATCACAAATGGGTATCAGGTGCAGAGCAGTCTCAATGCTCAACATGCAGACAAGCATTTGGATTTACTCGTAAGAGGCACAACTGCTATAACTGTGGACTTGTACACTGCCATTCGTGTAGTTCCCGAAAGGCTGTGAGAGCAGCATTGGCTCCTAATCCTGGAAAGCCATATAGAGTATGTGATTCCTGTTTTGTCAAATTACTTAAAGTTGCAGAGTCTGGTGGAATCAATAGCAGGAGAAACACAGCAAATGCTGTTCCTCGCCTCTCAAGTGAAAGCAAAGACAAGTTTGACAGATCAGAGATGAAGCTGTCAAAGGCAGTCTCACCCAGCAACTTGGATCTAATAAAGAATCTGGACATCAAAGCAGCCAAATATGGAAAGAGAACAGACTCATTAGCTTTGTTTCGACCCCCTCAAGGTCCTTCAATGCTGCAACTTAAAGACATTGCTTTTGCTGGTAGATTTGATTTGCATCGAGCAGTTCCTAGAGCAGTTCGCACATCAGTAGCTCAATCTGTGAGTTCTTCTAGAGCTGTTTCACCCTTCTCAAGAAAACCTAGTCCTCCACGCTCTGCAACGCCTGTTCCCACAACCTCTGGCCTTGCTTTCTCCAAAAGCATTACAGATAGTCTGAAGAAAACAAATGAGCTCTTGAATCAGGAGGTTCAGAAGTTACGTGCTCAGGTATGGCAGACCTTTGCTTCTCTAATTTAACCTCTCAATAGGGTATCATCAGCTTACAGATCCTGTATAATGGACCTTAACTAGGTTGATGCTCTGAGACAACGCTGTGAACTTCAAGAATTTGAGTTACAGAAATCAACTAAGAAGGCCCAAGAGGCCATTGCAGTGGCTACTGAGGAATCCGCAAAGTCCAAAGCTGCAAAGGAAGTTATAAAATCTCTAACTGCACAAGTAATTTCCTGATTATTTCTTTCACTTGCTCTTGACCTTTCTGTGGTAACAGGTTAGGTGAATTTAAACAGGTTTCCTAAAAACTTCTGCTGTTATTTGGTGTCGACTAAATGTTTTATTAACTGTTTAATGAATGTGGATTTTAGACTAGCTTTTGAAGGAGAATCATATAACAGATATTGCATGTAGGACTCATCGCATTGGTAATCTTCTTTTCTGTAGGTCAGCTGAAAACTTGAGAGTCGTGTTCTACCATTGTTTTTCTGAAGCTGTATGAAGGCTTGTAATTCACAACTTGCATAAACGTATCTAGTTCTTCCTTTTTCCCCTTTCCTTCCACGTTTCCAGAGTTCTGGTAGATATGCATCAGTTCATAAATTTTCAGACTTCCACCAAAGGTTGGGCAATTCAATGGTTGTTGAGGCCTATGGGTAGAAGAATGACACGTGGTCCTCAATCAGAGGGGTTTTGGGTTCGAACTCAGGGGGCAGTAGAATAGGCCCTTATTTTCAAAATTAATTTTTAAGACATCCAATTGTTTTACTTTGGATCTTAATCGCAAATCTAAGCAAAACAACACCCTTATTGTTCTCTAAGGGTCTGTTTGGTACACGGTAATACAGGTGGGAATACGTTATTTCCATCCATATTACTATGTTTGGCATAAACACAACCAAGAATTCCAGGGAATAAAGTATTCCCTCAGGCATCATATTCCCTCAATATGTGGGAATATTATTCCCAGAATGAGAGGTGGATATTCGTTTTTCCACCTAAAGGGAACAACGATTATTTTTGAAATTGCCCAAACTACCTCCAGTTAACATCTAGATCCAAACTCATCTTGGATTGGAATCCAACTTGACAACTGATGCGGACCCAACTCATACCCGACTAGACCCAAATCTCACCCGGCCCAGACCCAAACTCTAACTTAAACCCAGTTCACGACCCCAATTCGGACCCAGCAAGAACTTGACCAACCTGTCTCGACCAAAACCAAAATTCTGACCCAACCAAAAGCCTACACAAACTTACATGACACTGCTCAACTAGACCCAAACTCTACCCAACTCGACTTGATTATTTAACATAATTTTATCAGACATGGGCAATTTAGGAACACCATGCTAAAAATATTATTATTTTCTGGTAAGTTATCTATAATACCAAACACGGTATCTTACTCCCAGGAATACTGTGGATTATACCCCAAGCATGGTAAAAATAAATACCCGTAAATTTTATGGGAAATTCCCGTGAATATGAAATTCCCGGGTACTACAATCCGTGTAGGGGACAACCCCTAAGTGCCTAATTTATTTACTCTTTCCTCAATAGTATGCTGTTTCCTTTCTGGTTTGTGAGGTTGAGCTGCCATCCAGTTTCTGTTACCTGTGTAGTTTACTATGTTTGCCTCATTTTCTATCAGAACCATCTGCCAGATTTTTGCTGGTCTGTGTATAAAAAGTTCAAACCTTATTACTATTTAAACTGGAAATTTCACCACTATTTTCCTCCATTCCTCTAGAAACTCTTTAACTCTAAATAATGCTTATAAGGATTGTGCATCATATGCTCATAAGTTTGGAGATCTGTTTTCCAAATTTTATACTAGCTTAACCTTTTCTACCAAATTTATCCCCACTGCGCTTAAAGTTTAAGGGTTAAATACGTGCATCAACTAATAATAATTTTGGAGTTCTTCCCTGTTTATTTTGATCTCCGTAATCCTCTATCTAAACAAATAATGGCCCGATTTTCTCTAAGCACCTAATTCAACCCCTTTTATAAACAGTATGCTTTTTCCTATCTGGATTCTGAGATCAAGCTGACATCCAGTTCTCCTTCCTGTATGCTTTATTAGTTTTTTTGCGTCATTTTTCTACTATTCCAGAATACCTGTCAATTAAACCTTCTATTACTATTTGAGCCGCAAAATATAACCACCCATTTTCCTGTTATAGTATCTTCTTCCAACAATCAGTATATAATGCCTACCGGATTCTGCATGATGCCCTCGTAACTTCAGATTGCCATTTTCTTGTCACTTTCTTCGCTTCGAAAATTTCCACCATAGTGTACTTAGCAATTTGCACCATACAGTTCTCATTCCCGTATGCTTTAGTAGTTTTTGCCTTATTTTCTAAAATTTCAGAACCATCGATTCTGGACATTTATATTTGTTTGTCTGTGAACTAAACATTCTATTACTACCTGAGCCACAAAATTCCACCACACGTTTTTTTTTCCTGTTATATTGTCTTATCCAACAATCAATATATAATGCCTAACAGATTCTGTACGATAGCCTTGTAAGTTCAGATAGCCATTTCCTTGTTACTTCCCTCCGAAATCTCTACCATAGTATACTTGGCAGTTGGCATCATATAGTTCCCTAGTTCCGACATCTAATTATGTTTATCCTTGTATCCTTGCGTATGTTACACGAGTACAGATACGGCGTACATACAATTTAAAATATATACTAAAGTAGTTAGCTATGTTGCATGAATACTGACACGGACACAGTTACACACCGATTCACATACAGACTATTTTGCCATGTAAGTTCAATATATATCCTTGCTCTCAAACATTTTTGTTTCCTATTTTTATGCCTGCGAATGCCTTGATATTCTTACATGATTTTTTTTGCGTGCCATATAGCTCAAAGATATGGCAGAGAGACTCCCAGCCGGTGCCTATGAAAGCGAAGAGCTTAGACCTGCTTACTTACAAAATGGCAATGAGCCACACCTCCGTCACACCAATATGAATGGAGAGCACCAGCTAACAGTTGAAAGCATGAGTCCTAACATTCCTCTGTCTTCAACTGCCTATTCCACCAATCCGAATGGAATTTCTAATGAAAGTATTGCATCAGCCGATGCCCGTAATATCAATGGAATGGGTACGATCCTCCAAACTTATGGGGTAGTTAATTCCCATCAGACACAAGATAAGCTGAATACAAGAGAACATAAAGGTAGTGGAGATAGGATAACATCTAGTGGTAGAATAGAGGACCTTGATGGCAGGGAGCGACAGCATCTTCATAATGGCGAGAATGGTTCAAAATCTAGAAATCCCAGCTCAGCTAATAACAATCAAGTCGAGGCAGAATGGATAGAGCAATATGAACCAGGTGTATATATTACTCTCATGGCTCTTCGGGATGGAACCAGAGATCTGAAGCGTGTGCGGTTCAGGTAAATGGGAACTTTACTAATCTTTGATTGCTGCTAATGTAATATGTTTTATGTGTGATGTCTCTAGATCAGAATATAGGAAGACTTAGTTGTCACCATCCTTCTAAGGGACCTAATGCCATGGAAAAACATTTACTAGTCTTTCTTACCATTCTAGATTTTAGTCCTGTCATTCCTTTTACAGTAATCAGTAATGACTTGAATTGACCCTTGAGGAAATTCATATTGCCTACACATATGCCATTTGTTTTCAAGCCGTTGATAAACCACACTTTGGTATGTCAACACCCTTTTTGAAGCATCAATTGCCTGCCTATCCCAACTATGCATTATTAACTTTAGCTAAAGCGTAAAGTTATTAGCTATCTGATATTTTTTTCTCTATATGCTAAAATGTGAAGTGAAGGACAAGTCTTTGACATGAATAAAATCGTGGACAATGAATGACTAAGCAGGTAGAAAAAAGGTTGGACAATGAATGACAAAGCGGGTAGAGAATAATTCAAATTCCTGAGATACTAAAAACTAGTGACAAATCTTGCTTGGGCTTGATATCAGTACTTAAAGTTATCTGTTAGAACTGAATAGTGATTGAATAGTTCCTTAAACTGACAATCGAGATGGTTGTGTAGCTACAATGAATGACTAAGCAGGTAGAGAATAATTTAAATAGCTGAGAGATTATGAAACTAGTGATAAATCCTGCTTGGGCTTGATATGAGTAGTGCTTAAAGTTATCTTGTAATAGCGATTAGCGATTGAATAGTTCCTTAAACTGACAATAGAGATGGTTGTGTAGCCGGAGGAGATTTGGAGAGCATCAAGCCGAGGCTTGGTGGTCTGAGAACCGGGAGAATGTCTATGAGAAGTACAATGTTCGTGGGTCAGACAGGGCTTCATCAGCAGCATCCACACAATAAGCATCAAGACCAGATGAAGATTACTCTTCCAGAGTGTAATATGAGCAAGATGACCATTCAAGTCGAAGAATTTGTTTGCTGAGGTGAGATGAGTACTTCCCTTAGCTCATGTGGTCAGGGTCTGGAACTATGATGCTGATGGTGTTCATCCTGGCGTTCGTGCAGTAAGCAAAAGTTTTCCCCGATCAAGATGTGTGTGCATATTTGCTGCCTTGTCCATGTTATATTATGTTTCCTTAATTTCACTTATTATGGGTCTGCCCTTAGCCTGTTTTATTATATTGTAGTGTATATAGGATCCATCACTTACGATGAGATGGCATAGGGCAGAGAAAGATCATTTCAATTGTACACAACTTTTTGTTGGTAATTGCAAATCAAAGGGTCCTTGCTAAGTCCTCCCGTCCCATATCGTTCCAATTCTAATGTGGATCGAAATTTTGGAAGTTGAATGAGAAAATTGTTGTAATTTATTTGTATAGTTATTTCTTTTACCTACTTAAGGGCTGTCATGTGACTTGAACGAATCAGTTCTTCAGCTGCTTCGACTTATTCGCCGCGTCAGTGATTTCTTCCGACTTATGTAACTTATTTATGCAGAAACTTTTCTGACAGTTTCGTCATGAGTAGCTGGAAGTTCTCTCTGCATGATCCTTCTTGACCATGTTTTGCCTTTCATTTCGTTTGGTAGCCATTGTGCACTTTTCTTTCTTGCTTCTTGCAAAACATAAATTGATAGGGGATATGTTGTGAATCTCTGCAGCAAAAAGGAACAATCGTAAGTGTGATTCCTTCAGCAGCTTGTGTCATGCTTGTACTCATTCTGGATGTTGAACTTTGTTTGTGTTGCTTGAATGTGACAGTAGCAATTGCTTATCATCATAACTAGTGTTATATTCTTTTGCAACAGTTTTGGTATTTTCCAAAAGTAATGGACTCCAAACTTTACGATTTCAGGTGTGCAACCCTTCCACTGTCTTCAATCTTCCTAGCAACAAATTTGGTTAAGCTGTACACGTGGACTACTCACATGAAACTTTAATTCAAAGAGTATTCTTGATTCCAAGTAGTCCAAAGTGAAAAAAAAAATCAGCAAGTAGTGTAAGAGCAATGCTTTGTCATCTTCAAATGCACAGTTGAGAGAATGCTTCTATACTGACATATGGCGTTTTCAACCTTATCGCAGGAAGAGATGAGGACTAAAATCAAAGTCGAAGGAAGGGTTGATTGTGGTCATATTCTTTCTCTGTGCACAAAAATGTTCTCAACGACTTGATCAGCAACTCATTTGGTAAGTATCAATTACTTTGGTTTCTTCTTCCTTTGGTGATAAAAGACTAAAAGCTGAGTAGTATGTTTATCTATGTTGATTTGTATTACATATAGTGTCATACTAAACTATAGGAATAACAAGTTGACCAGCAGACCTTGTGGTAACCATAGGGATATCAGTCACTTAAATTGTATATCGTTGAACGGTTCTTCTTCACCTTCAACTTCTTCTTCCTTGAGGACAAAAGCTAAGGGATACATCATGAGATTTATATTAGTCGACTTGCTTTAAATATAGGAAAACTCTTAAGGGTCTGCTTGGTAAAGGTGTTTTCACCGGTTTTGGAGTGTTTTTGAACCGACCGTTTATGAAAACTCCTACATGTTAATTTTTTGAGGCACCGGTTTTGGTCGGCTCAATAACCTCCCAAAACTGGTGTAATGTATTTTTGGGTGGCTTTATAAACACCCCAAATCGGTGGGTTTTGAGCGGCTCTATTTTTTTTATTCCATTTATATCCTCACAAATATATATAATTATAACTACTCATACCCTTCCCTATTTAATTTATTCATGTAAAAAACTTTCAGAACCGCTCGTTAGTGAATTATCAAGCATGGATTGGATTGGTTTAAAAGCCGCTACATAAAAACCATTCAAAATCGGACCCCTCATAACCGGTACTCTAAAAACACCTCATAACCGCTATCCCTACAATTGCCAAGCAAATCCTAAATGGACCGCAGGAGGGGGACCGCGCCGACGGGGCCCACTTCTGAAAATCCGGAAACCCCTCTCCAATAACGGTCTGACACCTGGCATGCGGACCAAGACCGCGGTTACAAATCAGTCCATGTAGCACTGCTTTAAATATAGGGAATTGATAAAGGCACTTCACAATTTGATCGGGGTTAGCCCATTTGTAAGTTTGTGTTATTTACAAGTTTGCCATTGAAAAAATTTATTAGGGCTAGCCCATTGGGGAGTATAAAAGTCAATTGTTTTATTTCTCTTCTCTTTCTCTTCTTCCTCTCAAATTTTCTTCTAATCTCAAATTTTCTTCTAAACCCTAGATTGAGATTCCTCTTGTCCCTACAAAAATCTTCCTGTTTTGTAACCCTAGATTGAGATTCATCCCGCATGCTGTCACACGCGCGCGCGCGCGAAAAAAGATTGGAAGACCTGATTGTATGTGGACTGCCAGGAAACTGGGCAGTCCATCACAGAACTTGCTGTGAGCATGGACTGTCTAGGAACTGGGCAGTCCACATACAAACAAGGACTGCCCAATTTTCTGGCAGTCCAACAAACTGAATGGACTGTCAGAAAAATGGGCAGTCCTTTGTTTCACATGTTGTGACTTAGGACTGCCCAGTTTTCTGGCAGTCCATTAAGTTTGTAGGACTGCCAGAAAATTAGGCAGTCCTGGTCGACGCACAGTTTTCTCGTTCCTGCATACTTGTGTTTAATTTAAATGGGTAATTTTTCACTCCGAATGTAGTTTAATTCAAATGGGTTACAGACAATTGAAATAAACAATATAACGGATGCTTGAATTTTCAATTTAATTTCTAGGATTTTGGAAACAAATAGAGAAAGAATTTGGGTGCCATCGATCTTCTTGAGAAGGAAATTTGGAAGAGAAGAGGAAGAAGAAGAGAACATTTCTAGGTGGAAGAAATTTCTAGGAATTTCAAATTATCTTCTTGCTTGGGGATGGAGAAATGGTGGAGGAGAAGAGGAAGAAGAAGAAGAGAGGAATTAGGGTTTAGGAAGAGAGAGAAAAAATTTTGCAAATGAGAGAAAAATTTTGGGTTTAGGGAAATTTTACTTTGGGACAGCCCAAAATCAAAAAAATGGGCTGTCCTGAGTAAAACACAAAAAAAATTGGGCTAGCCCCAATCTGGGCTAGCCTCGATCAAAAAATGAAGTGCCTTTATCAATTCCCTAAATATACTGTCAACACTCAACACTGTAAGCCTTGAATTATTTATCTGGTGTTGGGATTGGAAAAAAAAGAACACTCTTCGTTGCCCAATCCATATCCAAATCTGACAAGACATGGGAATGCCGCATCATGCCAACTAATATGAATAAATTGCATAACATATGAACTTGTCTCTATTATTTTACAATGTTCTATTTACAAGACAATATAACTTGAACCCTAAGAAAAATAAATACCAAAAAAGGACCAAAATACTGTCCAAAGTAGGTCAGCCGTCTCGAACTAACATATCGACCGTATGTCAAAAAGTGTCAAAATTTTCTACCAGCTTTTAAGTCTGAAAATTGCCGCATCAAGGCATCAAGCATACCAGCAGTATGTATGTCATTCATGGATCCAAAATTGGGTCGGCCTTCTTTATGACGTCCGTGTCAGACCGATTCTCTTATAGAGAACTAGACCCAAATTCTTTGTGCCTTTGGATAATATGCCTTGTTGTCGGTGACTGCAATGATCGTTGAGGCTCTTTTTTCCAACTAAAATTTTCTTTCTTCAATACTTGATCGGCCCAAATGTTCTCTGTTGAAGATGATTGTAATACCCAATCGATATTGCCTCCTCCGACGTTGAAAAAGTTGTGCTTACGGTACTAGAACGGAAAGTTACGTAACAATATGCACCTCTCGCATTAGCCTTTTATAGTTGCTCCCAAACGTGGTCATGAAATCCATGGACATACCTCTCTAGGGAAGAACAAATTTGTCCCGTGCCTCGTATCTGCCACCAAGTAACCGTTGTAGAGCTTCCTAATCAGTTTCTCTCTCCAAGTAGTCTATAACTTGTTTTTAACGAGGTTGGTCCCATACCTACACAAAATCCTCGTTTTCCACATAAAACTCCATAATATATTCCAACCCTGGAAAGGCATGGCTAGCAACGAAGTCCTCCTATTAAGTGTGTCAGTCACCTGCTTCTTTTCATGGGCACGAGCGTATATGAAAACCTCAAATAGTGCTTCCAATATTTGAGTGTCACCTAGCCCAAATAACACGACTAACCACTCACTAACCCACCATGTGTCTTAAATGCCGTCTTCTACTCGGCCCCCCCCCCCCCCCCCCCCCCCCCCCCCCCCCCCAATCGGATGCGAGTTCTCCACCTCCCTAAGGATCTCATCCTCCGTGGACTTGTGCGATTGTATGGCAAGTTCTGTAAAGTCATCCCATGAACAAGATCAACACCTTGTAGGTATCACACATTGTTGGTAGTCCTCCAGGGAACTCCGGATATATGTCGTGAACCTTGTCTAATACTGGTCGTATCTCTGATGGACTCGCTCCTCCCTCCATTGACTCTTTGGCCTCCCCTTCCTTACCAAGTCACACATCTTACGAGCCTCCTTGAACTTCGCTTCGTGGATACTGTCAATGAAAGGAACGCTTTTCCTTCCTCTTGTAAAAAGTCAATTCAGACATCCTTTGATGGTGTAAGTGTATACCTCACCTGTCCTTCATCAAACGATAAGTGTTGATATGTCCATTACTTCACCCTAACATCAAATTGTGCCATGAGATGTCCAAACCTTAATTCCCCACGAGCTTCACGTTGATAAGTATAGCAGTCATCGAACCAATCCTCATTGCAGCAAAAATCGTTCATCCTGTCGTATCAATCGCGTCCACCTATGTTGTGTTGATCGTCATAATTTTGTTGGTTAGGTAGTATGTTACCTCCACGATCATCATCACGATCCCGCATGGAAGAATTATCGAACTCCTCCCAACTCGAGCTAGACGAATTTACTTGAGGCTTCCATTGATGATTCCTCGTGCTGATACTTGTCTTCCCCCCTGGAGGTTAGGGACATTGATCATCCAGGACGTCATTTTTTGATCACGTTTTGCTTCAATGGTTCCCGATTATCTATCACCTTCACAACTCGCTATATGTGTAGGGTCGAATTCTGTAGAGAGACTTCCATGAAATGGACCACCGCAAAGAGACAATCAACATCCTGTTCTTTGGTAAGAAGTTGGTAGTTCTCATCACGCTTCTCGATACGTTGAGATTCTAATACCACCTGACATAGCATGAAAATACCTATTACTGAAAAGCAACGACGAAATATAACGAGGATTAAAATCTCAATTCTCTAACACACGAGAATCACAAGGGAAAACTCTCAATATTAATCAAGTTATAAGAATAAACTTGTCTATACTATTTTACAATCTCCTATTTATAAAAAAAAATATAAAAACCCTAAAAAAGACGAGGAAACAAATTTTTAAAAAAATAAAAAACAGACCAAAATTTTGTTTAAAATAGATTAGTTGTCTCGAATCAGCTAATATGTCAAAATTTTCAATAAGTTTTGGGTCCAAAAATTATAACATCAAGCGTATGGACAATATGTCATTCATAGGCCCAAAACTGTGTCTCCCTCATTTATGACATCCATGTCAAAATCAATATCACAGTAACCATCGATCTATACGATGCATGACTTTAGAGGTTTGCACTGGTTGGACACCTATAGACGGGCAGGATGTCTCCTTAATATGCTAATTACTTAGGCTATCAGTAATTTTGCTTAGTTGGTACAAGAATTATCCGTTCATTGATTCCTGTAAACAAAATAACATAATTTATTAGTATTATCGGTCTCAGGAGGTCATCCTAAAAAATTATTGAAATCTATATGCAGACTTACTCTCAAATTCTCCTAGAAATAATTTTTTTTTGCTACCGGCACTATCGACTTTTCATCACTGCACATAGTTTCAGGAGAGGTGACTGCTTTGCCCATAAGAGGAATTGAGAAACTCAGAGAAACTTGTAGGAGGAAAAAAAGACACGAAACGAAATTACGGAGATTGATAGACAGAGGTTTGACTTTTTTTTTTCCCCAGTTTCTTCACAAACAAACCGATGATCATATATATAAAAGTTATTTGTATTTACCCCCCCAATTGCTAATCCTTTTTCTACTTTCCCCCCAATTTTATTTTAATTAGTGTTACCCCCCCCAATCTTTGGGTAAAGTACAAATAAACCCTCCTTAGATTTGTGTTTTTGCATTTGAAGATCCATTGTTTAAAAAAAATTTACATTTTAATTTTTGCTTAGTTTGCACCCATGTCATTAACAGACATTAAAATACGTCTAAAAATACGATTTTACCCCTCCCCCCTCTCTCTCCGATGGTGGAGACTTGTCAAGCGGGGCCGACTAGAGGAGATGGGAGGGTGGCCGACCAGCGGAGGGAGGAGGGGACATATCAAGCTAGGGTTGAGCATTCGGTTAATTCGGTTCAAAACGAACCAAAAATCGAATAAGCAAAACCAAAACCGATCCGAATTGGCCAATAACCAAATCAAACCGAACTAAATTAAATTGGTTCGATTTTTGTTTATTCGATTTATTTGCACTTTTTTGTTAATATATATAGTACTTAAATATACCTAAATTTATTTAGTATATATCTGTAATATATATATATACTGTAATATATATATATATATATATATATATATATATATATATATATATATAAACTAAAGCAAAATCAAAACCGATCCGAATTGGCCCATAAGCAAATCAAACCGAACCAAATTAAATTGGTTCAATTTTTGTTTATTCGGTTTATATATATATATATATATATATATATATATATATATATATATATATATATATATATATATATATATATATATATAAACTAAATTTTCTTATTCGGTTTTGGACCGAAACCGAAACCCAAAATCGAAACTGAAACCGAATAAGAAAATTTAGTATTTTCAAAACCGAAATCGAACCGAATCTTTTTTTAACCGAACCGAATCTCTTATTCGGTTCTGTTCAGTTTTTTCTTATTCGGCCCCCCTCCACCGTCCCTCCTCCCTCTGCTAGCCGGCCCCTTCGACCCGTCCCCCACCTCCCTCCGCTAGCCAGCCCTCCCAACCCCCTCCTCCCTCCGCTGGCCGACCCCCCTCCGCTGGTCGGCCATGCTCGACCTAAGGGTGAGCATTATTCAGTTTGGACCGAAAATCGAACCGAATCGAATAAGAGATTCGGCTCGGTTTTAAAAAGTTCTTATTCTGTTTCAGTTTTGAAAATACTAAATTTTCTTGTTCTGTTTCGGTCTTAGGTTTCGGTCCAAACCAAAAACGGAATAAGAAAATTTAATTTATATATATATATATATATATATATATATATATATATATAAGTACAATATATATTAAACAAAAAGTGCAAATAAATCGTAAATCGAACCGATTTAATTCGGTTCTGTTTGATTCAGTTATGGGCCAATTCGGTTCGGTTTCGGTTTGCTTATTCGATTTTCGGTTCAATTCGGTTTCCGGTTCGGTTTGAACCGAATTAACCACCCCTAGCTCGACCCGTCCCCTCCTCCCTCCGCTGACCGGCCACCCTTTCCTCTCCTCTGGTCGGCCCCGCTTGACAAACTCCCACCACCAGAGAGAGAGAGGGGGGGAGAATGGGGGGAGGGATAAAATCGTATTTTTAGACGTGTTTTAACATCTGTTAATAGCATGGGTGCAAACTGTGCAAAAATTAAAATGTGGGATCTTTTTTTTTTAAACAAGAGGTCTTCAAATGCAAAAACGTAAATTTTAGGAGGGTTTATTTGCACTTTACCCAAAGATTGGGGGGGGGGGGGGGGGGGGGGGGGGGGGTGGGTAACACTAATTAAAATAACATTGGGGGGGAAGTAGAAATAGGATTAGCAATTGGGGGGGTAAATACAAATAACTCTATATATAAGCCAAGGATTAAAGGACTCCTAATGGTGATAAATTTGATGTTTACTGTCATAATAACAATATTTTCGTTTGGAAAAACGGTCAAACTAATTCTCAATGTTTAGAAAATTAAGTGGGGAAATGTCAAATTAATTCTCAACGTTCAGAAAATTAAATGTAAAAAATGGTCAGAAAAATGATGATCGGGGTCTCACAACCCGAACCAAGTAATGGAAATTGGATCATCCGTTACGTGTGCCGAACCTGAACCCGGGCAGCCGCAGCACGCACATGTAGCCCATAAAGTTAGCCCACAACAACTTACAATAGAGCTAAGGAGGAAAAGTAATATATCGACAAGTTGGTAAAATTCTTTCTCTAATGTGGGACTAAAAAAGTAAAAGGAAGTTGATTTTTTCACTAAGAAATACAACAATTTGTGCATCAATATAAATAGTGACCGAAAACAACTTAATTTCTGTAGTCTACAGGTTTAGGAAACCAACACAATAGAAGCATCATACAACTGAAGTAGATAAAAAAATGTGACCATTCTGCCTATTTCTGTGCTTAGTATTGGATCTATGTCATTGTTTATATTGTCTTGAGCACAGTATATATCTGCTCCATCTTCAGCAATATATATGTCTGTGTGCATATCCTAAGCTACAGACAATTTGCTTGAAATGTAATTAATTGATGTAGTAAACACATATTAATCCAATAATCCATAATTAACATCTTTTTGCTAATACTAGTTCATGGTATAGGAGAAAGCTTAACCTACTCCATATCCATCTGTTGCAAACATTTTACGAAGGAATGTATGTTGGTGAAGATTTCTTTTTTGTGTCTAACTAAAGGTTTTTTTTTTTTGTATTTTTTTTTTTAATATCATGCCATTGCTTATATTGGTTCGAAACACATTGCAAAACGAAATGGTAGCAGCAGTCAAATGGCTACCATTGGTGTAACCATTGAAGTAAGTCAACCTTCATATCGCTTTCACTATATATATATATATATATATATATATATATATATATATATATATATATATATATATATATTTTGAAGAAATGGGTACTTGTGGCGAACTCGCCTCCATTGGAGCTCGAACTCCCGACCACTTGGGTCACATGCATCTCTCTTAACCACTAGGCTAGAGGTCATTTACTATATATATATATATATATATATATATATATATATATATATATATATATATATATATATATATATATATATATATATATATATATATATATATATATATATATATATATATAAACAAGCTGTAGATAACCACATAATTAGTTGTTTGCATCTCCTGTGGCTGGAGGTCTTTGTCTGGTCATATGTACCAAACTTCTGATGGAGAAATGCACCTTAGTTAACAGTGAGTTTACTCTATAAATATATTAAGTTTACTCTATAAATATATTAAGTAATAGACATTATGTTGTATATGATCATTAATTTATGTAACTTTTTCAAGGCACTACTCTTCAATATTCAAAGAAGATAAGATTGAAGAAAATTAAACGTGTAATGGGGCTTCACTCCTGACCTGACCTAATCTGACCTGTTGATGAAAAAATAAAAAGGGTATTACATAAATTGATAAGAACATTACATTTTTGACACGTGCATATCCAATTTTTTCACTTTTACTATTTTAGAACTGATAAAATTTTGATAGTCCTGAATATGCACATAACTGACTATTTTTATATTTGACGATATCCGGCCAATCTAGCTTAGATGGTCAAAGGAACATATATACTTACTTCTGTCGTTTCGTCCATCGATTGATCCACCACTCGTGCACACAAAAGTAGAACATATCCGCAATCAATCCATCTGGTGATCCAAAGTGAGTCTACTTTTCTAAAGTTCATATTATGTGAGGATATGAATTAGAGTCAAAGAGAGCGATGAGATTACGTATCTAGTACGAAAACCTTGTTTCAAATGACTTGAAGCATACGTTTGGGGATGTGTCTCTCCGAACACCTAGCTAGAATTGGGGACTTGTTTTTGAAGTTATAGCTCATATATACTTGTCCTGTCTAAGAAGGTTAACATCATATGGAAGTCGACCTCTACTAGTTACAATGGGAAAAAGGTGTTCATTAGCTTTTGCTTGACAAAGTTATTCTATACAATGTTTTAAAAATCGGACCGATGATCGAACCGAAACTTTTTGCTATAGGTCGGACCGGAGTTCAACCGGGGTTCGATTGGAGTTCAATAGACTTGGTTTAGTTTGGTTCAAGTAGGTAAAATATCCATATTTACTTCTTGCTTTAGTTTGGTTTGATCATAAGTATGTTAGTTCGATTTAATTTTACAACTATAAAGTCGATTAAAACCAAATAAAGAATCAAATGATCCAAATTTCTCATAATAATTTATTTTGAATTTTTTTACAATGAAAAATAACCAAAATTGGCCGGTTCAATTGTGAACCGGTTTGGCCGGTTGAACCCGGTTTTAACAAAAAACCGACAGTTCTTTAAAATAACCGGTTTTAATCGAATCGGACCGATTTTTTTGGCTTAAACCGGTTGGACCCGGTCCAACCGCCGGTCCGGTCCGATTTTTGCAACATTGATTCTATATGCTGTTACATAGCATCTGCATGATTGGTTTGGGGGTTTTGTTATCCTTGTATAGATTTAAATTAAGTTTGGACTAGACCAACCGTAAAAAAAAAAATAGTCTGGAAGGTTGTCCTATAAAGAAGGTTGTCCAAGTCCAAAATCTTGTTAGACTTATCTTGTTCCGACCCTGCATAGTAAGCAAGTGTGTGTGTATAAGCAAAAGTGTGTGTGTGTGATTTGTTTCTCTTCGCAGAAGTAAAGTCGAGGAGCCTTCTAGCCTTGAATGAGCTTATAACTGAATTTGGAAGGAAATTACAATTTTCAAGGAGCCTTTATAAAAAAAAAAACCGGATTACCAAAACTATTTTCAATTTATTACAATTTTAAAAAATAATTTTTTTTAAGCTTTCCTTGTAAATTAATGGTAAATTTGGTAGCTCACTTTGAGAACCCGTGAACATTTTAAAAACTTGCTTGGCAATTGTAGTTCGACTCCATTTTTATTCACCCACCAAAACTTGGGTGATATTTATTATTCCACTCAATAGTAGCTAGGTGTCAACGTAAAACCATTTTTTTCTATTATTATGAGTGAGAGAAATTAAATTAAAAATAAAAACGAATTTAGGTTGACTCGTGATAACCATTAAGTGGAATGTTGAATGTTATCCAAGTTTTGGTGGGTGAACAAAAAAAAATTGAACTGATTATAGTTCGTTTGGAAATTATGATACTGTAGAATTGGGGACTCTTCTAAAACATTGGGAACACCATGGCCAAAAAGAAAGTTGCAGGCCCAATACTTATTATATACACAGTATAACTTGAAGTGTGATTATGCTAATGGAGAAAGAAGAGCAGCTATGGCACCACATCGACTTGCAACATTATTGCAATTATTCTTGGCTCGTCAGCAACATATTCTAACAATCCTTGGCCACTCTCCATTCCACACTTTCTTCGTGGCCATCAATTGGTCTTCCATACTTTTTACTCTCTCTCTCTCTCTCTCTCTCTCTCTCTCTCTCTCTTTCTGCTTCTTTGGCGATTAATTTATACTCTTCAACCTAAAATTGTGGCAACGGTCATAGGTTCCCCCATCTATCAAAATGTTCACCTTCAAAATTTTAATTTCCAAGAGTAATTTATGAAGATTTCTAATGGTTTTTTTTTTTTTTTTCTAGTGTTCACAAAAGTTTTCTTATTACGTATGGAATTTTCATCTATTCAACAGGTTATGAATCTTCTTGTCAGTTTTGATGTCATTGTGGTAAATGAGTCATGTCTCATCAGTCCAGCAAATAAAGTTTCCACTATCTAGCAACCAATAACAGAATTGGAATCGGTATTAGATATTCGTATATGAGCAGTTTTGGGTCAAAATATCAAATTTCTTTTTTTTTTATCGAAAAACAATTAATTAAAAAAAATTTAGAAAAATATTTTATATATTTAATTTTTTTAAAGTATTTTATAAGTTTTTTCTTAATAGTTTTGAAATTAAATAAAATAATAGTCACCATTGTCAATTGTTTATTGGTGATAAATATGTTTTCTTCTTTTACATCATTTTTACAATCTTATTATGCTTTTACACCTCTGCTAATTGGTCTTTTTCGTTTAATTTTTTTTTTTTGTCGAATTGACTGAAAAGGAGATCCCCAATGTTGGTATCGATCAAGTATCGGTATCGGTCGATATTTGTTCGAGACATCTCAAATCGTATCGGTATCGACCGTATCAAATAGATTTCGGCCGATGTTGCAAACTATGCTATCAAGCAGTAAGATAATATATAATAGGAGATTTTAGAACAATATCCATTAAAGATTATATTTACATTTATGTAAATAATCTTTTGGAACCGTACCAATATAATTGTGGACATGTATTAAAGGCTATGTTTTTTAGAATACATTTGGACATGTCAAAATATATATTTCACATGTCTTTCATGTATTGAATATAATACATCCTCTTCCAAAATACATTAGATATGCTCAAAATATGTATCAATATGTGTCTTTATTCGTGCAACCTAGATTAATAGTTCATTGCATGTAAAATTTGCTGTTAAGAATTGGAAGAAATTCTTCTTTTTCATGTGTTTGTATTGGTAAATGATCAAAATCTACCCAAAAAAAAAAAAAGTAAATGATCAAAATCTGTCTCTAAACATGTACAAAATCAAAATTCCTATCACTGTTGTGTTTGTTTATCAGAAGGGCATGATATGTGTAGTCTTCGTATCATAGCCGGAGAGACAGCTCTTGGAATTGACTCTGAAGATCCTGAGCAGATCCCCGGCCATCCGCCGCACCGCCGCCGAGCAGTCGCTCTGCATCAGCAGCAGCATCTTCGTCAGCCCCCCTCCCCCGGACGCGGCCACGGCCTCCTGCGCCCTCCTGTCCCTGAACAGGTGGCACACGCTCCACAGCACCGCCACGGCCGACTCCGTCCCCTCCTTCCCCACCTTCATTATCCTCCCCACTATCGCGCCAATGCACCTCTCCCCGAGCTCGCATATCTCCTCCCTCCCCTCCGAGCATCCCGCCGCCACCTCGAGCAGCTTCAGCGCCTTCTCCGCCGCCCCCGCACCCGCCTCCCGGCCCCCGAGGATTCGTGCCGACAGCGGCACGACCCCCAGACGGACCATCCGGAGGCGGGCGCGGCGCACTTCGGACAGCCCCACGAGGCACGACAGGGCGGCCTCGACGGCCGCCCCGTCGTCCCGAGAAGCCAGCCTCACCAGCTCGGGCAGGAGGCCAGGCTTCTCGGCCATGGCCACCTTGGACTCCCCGTCCGAGGGAGGGACGTTCCCGATGACGGCGTCGAGCACCGCGGCAGCGTTCCTCCGGGAGTCCGGAGACGTCCCGTCCTTCATCACGAGGAGCAAGGAGGAGACGGTGCCGTCCAGGGCGCCGGACGCCAATGCGGACAGCATGGCCTTCCGGCAGGGCTCCTCCCGGGCCGGAAAAGTGGCGAGGATCTTGAAAACTAGAGCGACCACGGGCTCCGCTGCGCGGAGAGGGGTGGTCTGGTCTGCCAACTTGGCAGCCAAGAGGACGGCGGCACCGCCGACGAGGGTACTTTTATCGTCGTCGGCGGTGTCATCGTCCTCGTCGCATAGGATATCGAGCAAGTTGTTGATAGCCGGGACCGGGTCGGCCGAGGAGAGGATATCTTGTAGGATTACCCTGGAGGGTAGCCAGAGTTTGATGAGGCGGTGTAGGGTAAGGTTGGGGGTGAGGTCGGTGGAGGGGAGGGGCTGCATGGTGGCGGGGCAGGTGTTGTTGCCGGAGTCGAGCCAGCGCTGGATGGAGGAGCGGTCGTAGGTGACCCCGGTGCACAGGCTCACCGGGGATTTCATGACGTCCAGGGAGATGGGGCAGCGGAAGAAGCTGGGGATCTTGACGGAGAGCCGCCTGGTGCTGGTGCCGGTGCCGGTGCCGGTCTCTTGCTTTTCTTTTCTTCCCATGGCTATGGCTATGGCTATGGCTATGTGAGGATTGGTCTTTTCTAATTCTAGATGCATGTAAAGAGGGAGGTGGTGGAGGAGAGTAAGAAAGGGAAAGAGGGGGGAGAGAGAGGGTGGGTTTATGTAATGCAAGAAAGATGGAGATGGAGAAGGTGGAGGGCAAGGAGTCAAAGGTAGGGTGCTTACGGGGGTATTAAAACTCTTATTAAGATATATGTGTTATATGGGTCTTTGCTTTGGTCAATACTTAGAGAGTAGATGAAGAAGTGGTTTTAAATTTTAAATTTGTATAAAATATTGTCATGTGTTTATTTTTTAATTTTCTATCATTCTAATTTTAAATATGTCTATACTTTAAATATATCATTAATTTGTGCATATATGGAGAGAAGTGCATATCATGACATTGTAGGAGTGTCAATAATAATACCCTTATTTTATATTACTTTAGTTTTTTTTAAATTAAATATTTAAAAGAAATATTTCTTGAAGAAAAAAAGTTCTAACATTTTTTAGGACTAATTAATGTATAGAACTTTGATTTTATGTTAGTTTAGAGTTTAAGTCCTAACATATCTCTTTCAAATATTTGGACCCTTGATTTTTTATTTCATTATTCCCTCCCTTCCAACCTGTGTTGGGTGTTGTCATCGTACTCATGTTCATGGTATAATAGAAAAATAAAAATCAATGTCTAAAATTTTTAATTGGACATGTAAGGATTTAAACAGTAAGCTGGTACAAAATTCAATGTCTAAACGCTAATTAGCTCAATTTTTACTACTTTACAAAAATATAGTTATTTGTTTACTTGGAAAGAGCAAACAAAAATTTTCTTTATACATATATAATTATTTAATTATCCATGTTAAATTTAATAAATAATTTTATTTAGTAAACATACATAAGATTATTTTTGGAACAAATTTTTTTAAGATGAATGCCTCAACTTTTTTTATTATATAGTAGTATATAAAAGGTAGGAGTCATTTCCTCCAAGAGGTTTTTGGTTCAAGTGGCCCGTCGTGGTGCACTCATGCTACACGTCTCTTCTCTGCTTATTCTAGATAGTGATCTGTCGTGGTGCACTCTTGAACATATCTTTCTTTACTTTACATGATAGTGATCCGTCGTGGTGCACTTTTGAACATTTCTTTCCTTGCTTACATGATAGTGGTCCGTAGAGGTGCACTCTTTACATAACAAGTAAACCTAACATGACATGCTTAATCAAGATGCTATTGCGACGACTATTCTTCCTTTCTAATGTAACTCTTTTGGACACCGTGTTTGAATGTATTGTGTATGCATGAACAAGCTACATGTCTTGTCTGCATCATGTCTAGGACATGAATTCCTGGTTACCACGGTCAGGGATTCATACTGAATCCGACTAGGTTAATGACTAGATTGATCAAGTAGTTCATATAGAGAGATTTTTCAGTTACAAGCGATTCCGTTATCTGGGCACTTTAATTGGACTTTTAGCCTGCCGACGAGTAGGACACATTTTCAGCACGCTGTCATGTGTTGCACCCCCAAATCACCTAATCAACTCTCTCAACCTGCGAAAGGATAACTGGGGGGGAGGGAAGAAATTTAATTCTAACAGTGGAAATTAAATTAAATAGCCGACCATGCGAGACTGCAGTGGAGAACTGAGTTGAATGAGGTGTAAGTACTTCTGGACCGAGTTAAGAGGCATTTGGCGTCCATATTTTAAACACTAATTACCCAAAATTTTAATAGAGAGCCAGAAGATTTTGACACAGCTTAGTTGGGGTGAGAGAGAATAGGTTTACTTAAAGAGTGCTACTATTTTGTCGGTCTGCGGGCCAGTCCGTCCGTCAATGATATCGTCCCATTGACAGATCAACCGACATATAATTCATACATATAGGAGAGGAGGACAATAAGATTTGGTCACGCAGACGAACGGACCAGACGAACAAGTTAGCTTTTTCCTTACTTAAAAGTTGGGCGTGTGGACTGTATGAAGTCATCCCTCCCTATTTCTTCTTCAAAGGTGGAAGAAAAGAATGGCATTTGGAGACTTTTAACCCATTTTTTAATTATTAAAAATAATTTTGTTTTTTTTTGGCTTGAGGCGCGTAGAACGTGGAATGGGTTACTTATTCTTCCCTATCTTTCTCCCTATTTCCCTTCTTTGGACGCATTTACAATCGGTGCGTCCGAACTCCAAAGTGTATAACTTAAAGAGTTTAATGAATTTTAATATATATTTTCATGCCAACGCTCTCTTGGTAGGAATTCAATCCATATGGCACTCTTGTTTTCACTCGTGAGGATTAACAATTGTATTCTGAAAAATTACTGCTAAATTTGATCCATCTTGATCGAACAAAAATTATTATTTGCGGAGCTCATCCGGCTCTTGTGGTCAGCGAGAAGAGGTATAACCTCTTTAGCTAAACAGACGATCTGGAGATCGAACCGCGAAAAAAATGTGGAAGTGCGTGTGTGAAAATTGACAACAGCGGACCACAATGATATACAACGCAACGTGCATAAAGTATATGGTATGGTATTGCCCCCGACTTATCTTACCATAACTCAAGGTCATGAAACCTCCCACTTTTAACAAAAATCGTCAATGACTAACCGTACTTTTGTCCTAGATGATAAAAGTAAAAAAAAGTTGAGTTGTACCCCACTTAGTTTACCATAATTCACGATGGATCCTGCTTTTTGATACTCCTAAAATGTCATCATGCACTCTTTTTTATCATCTAATTCCAAATCTACCCATGCATTAAATATGACATTAATTTGTACATGCATGAAGGGAGGAGTGCAGGATGACACTTTAGGAGTGTCAATAGTGTTAATACAGGAACAAATTTAAAATTTGAATGTTTAAAAAATAAAATAAAATATATGATGACAATTTAGGAGTGACAATAACAATATTTTTTTCAGAAAATTTGCTGTAAAGTACTCAAGTTTATTTAAATTACATCTAGGATAACAACTATCTAAAAATTATAAATAAAGGTATCTTCCGCGAGACGAACTGACGGAAATTGGACATGTCCAATTTCTACCAGACCGTCTGGCGTAAATCAAACATTTGATTTTTCTTTTACGTACTTTGCTTTGGTTTAGTTGGTTTGGTTTAATAATGTAGTTGGTTTGTTTGGGTTTTTATTTTTTGTTTTTATTTTGGTTTATGTGAAAAATATATCTACTTGTGTTTCTTTTCACAGAATATTATATGGATAGAAAATATATAATTTATTTTCATGTGTAGAAAATATGATATTATATATAGGAAATATGTATAACAAATAGATAATTTTATATATATAACAAAATATAATTTAAATGTTAAAATTCTCTCTCTCTATATATAACAAATTTTAATTTTAATGTTTAAATTATAAAGATTAGAAAGAAAATGAATATTGCACGTGCTTTTACTAAATAACATGTAGATAATTGGATGATAACAAACTAACTTTCTATAACATTTAGATTTTAAATTTAAAATTTAAAATTATTTTTTTATTCATACTGTATTTTTTTAAATCACTAATAGATAAATTCTATTATCTATACACAAAATTATCTATGAAATATTTGTTATATATATATATATATATATATATATATATATATATATATATATATATTATATATATATAATATATATATAATATATATATATTTAATATTTAAATTATATTGGTATAATATAAAATTATCTATTTGTTATATATATTTCCTAATAATATCATATTTCTGCACATGATAATAAATTATATATTTCTATCTATATAATATTATGTAAAAGAAACACAAGAGATATATTTTTCACATAAACCAAAACAACAAAACCCAAACAAACCAATTACATTATTAAACCAAACCAAATCAAACCAAAGTATGTAAAAAAAAAAAAAAACCAAATGCTTGATTTCTGCCAAACAGTCTGGAGGAAATTGGACATGTCCAATTTTGCCAGTCCGTCTGGTGAAAAATATCTTTATTTATAATTTTAGATACTTGTTATCTTAAGCATAATTTAAATAAACTTGAGTACTTTACAACAAATTTCATATTTTTTTTTCTCTCATATATTACCTAACTTGTACCTTCGGAAGATC